>JAHRHZ010000021.1:45312466-45346196 GCA_024137785.1 Ginglymostoma cirratum
TATCTCGGATTCTCCAGCATCTGCAGTACCTTTTATCTCAGTGAGATGTAATGATTACCTAATGATTTGGGTTGATTGATTGATCTCAACTGAGCCATGGAGGATGACAATAGGCTATACCATACCTTGCCTTGAAAATGAAAAATTGACTGTTAGATACTTCATCCATTCTATTGGGATACCAGAGGTTTTCATTTAAATTTATAATCCAACAATTCTGCAGGAAATACTTATCAGATGATTGACAGTGTGTAGATCAGGATCCTGGTCTAATGATTTGGCTTTAAGAATCTATTGGGTGTTTACTAGCTGATACATCATACCTAGGCTGCTTCCATAGCTGACCTTTCCTGGAACAGATCACTGGCCTGCCACAAGAGAGTGCCACTCTGCATAGAGAATAGTTGATCAGGGATCTCTCCTACCTTTAATGGTTGCCATAGGCATTTCAGAAGGATTTACAGGTTACTATTAATCTGTTTGGTCATGTTATGAATGCAGCTCCCATGGCCAGAAAGTCCTGTAGGACTTGTACTGGGAACTACTGCTCCAGAGATAGAGATATTACACTCTACACCACAAGATCTCTATTCAACATAACATCAAGCATATAATAGAACAGAATTGGGCTTGCTTAGTACAGTGGTAGTGTCCCTCCCTCTGGGTCAGAAGGTCTGGGTTCAAGTTCCACCTGCTCCACAAGTGTGTCACAATGTGTTTGAAGAGGTTGATTAAAATTATCTAGATTAGACTCATTATTACACTGTAAGTACTCCAATGACTGGATTAAAAATCCAGGGAACATACATTGAAATTACGCGATCAGAGTTTGAGAATTTGCATACAGTTTAGAAAGTCTGGAAAGAAAATACTGGTATCAGTAAAAGTGGCCATGATGCTGTCGGATTGTTGTAAAAACCAAGCTGATGCATTCATGTCATTTGAGAATGCAAACACGTTGTTACTCACACTGGCCTATCTGTCTGACTCAAACTGGTTGACTTGTTAGTTAAAAGTAAAGCCACCATAGACTTACCAGATCATAGGGCTGCTCCCTCATTAGATGTTGGTGAATTAGACCTGAGGGTCACCACAGCTCAGCTGAGGGGTGAGGGGTGAGGTTGAGACAGAGTCCTCCACAGTTACCTCAGATGGTGTAGGAATTGAACCTATGCTGTTGGCATCACTATACATCACAAACCAGCCATCCAGCCCTCCTAAATAACCTGGCAAGCCATCCAATGGAGGCATTAGGAGTGTGTAAAAAATGTCAGCTTTGTACACATTATCGATAGCCCATGAATGAATGGATGAATTGAACCATTACATCTTGAGTGAGATACCAATGAACCATCATTACAGATGTAATCTTTTCTCAGCAAAAATTGCTGACCTCAATTGGGCAAAAGTAAGGAGTTAAAATGCAGAAAATTACACTTTCAAAGCACTTTTTTTTCTGATCTCAAATTAAACCCTAGCTGCCTGGTTCTCACTTTGTGAAAAATTTCATTGCAATGATAGTCTGATGGAAAGTCTGATAAATTACTTCTCCAGAGCAAAACTGTAATTTTACCCACCTGAATGATGGTTACATTGCTGCCAATGAAAACTAATGAAAAATTGAATTTTAAATAAAAATAGTAGCATTTGCTGAGGCATTTTTAAAGCAACACATACTGGCATCTCAGTGTGTACCAGAGGCCTCAGAACTGCCATCTGGATGTCACATGGTCCTACTAGAATAATGCAAATTAAAGGAATTGATTGTGTCGCTAATTTTAGTCTTTCACCTATAACACCTTGACTATGCTGCAGCTGAACTGAATTGTTGCCTTTGCAGCATGTATCCCATATATCTTGCACCTAGACTATTCCACCAAAATCCCATTTGCCTTTTCAGGTGGATTGAACAGACAGCATATGGCACTAATTCAAAGAACAGGACGTTACCAATGACCTGGTCAATGGTAATACGTCAGCTAACACCAATAAAATAGATCATTTGCTCACTATCTTATTGCTATTTGTGTGACCTTGTAGGTTCCAAGTTGGCTGCTTTGTTTCCCCTATTATACATGCAAGTTAAAGTATTTAATTGGCTGATGTGGTCATCAAAGGTACTTAAAATGTATGTGGCATAGCTGCAACAAAGTTTGAGGTTGCAGATTTGCTCGCCGAGCCAGCGTGTTTGCTGAGCAAGTCTACAACCTCATCCACAACCTGAGCTACAAATCTTCTCAAAAACTTTGCAACATGGTTTACACTTGGTATCTCAGGCAAATCTAGGCAAGTGTGTATGTAAATGTGTGGTTTGGAAGGAAACAGCAGTTCGGCACATTCCTTTCCAGTTGCAAACTTGCTGCCTACAAGTCTCTCATTGGTCTTCTTTCTCTTCCTCTAGATTGTTCTACATCATGATGCAATTTCCAATTGGAAGATAACTTTGTTTGTTGGATGAAATTAAAACATGGCAACAGCTATAGAACAAAAGCTGTTCAACAAATAAAAAAAATTGCTTGAAGAGAAAATCAAAGAAACAACTTCACAAAGAGCCTAATAGTACTTTTGGTGGGGGACTTTTCAATAACATTTACTTGAAACATATCAGTTGGGAAGCCCGGATGGCTGGTTTATAAGCTAAATTTGGAAATTGTGCACTTCCAATGTAACTAATGGGACTTGTGCAGATGTCCTAATTACATAATTGCAAATGCTTTTTCATATTATAATGAAACTGCCATCTGTCTATCGGCAGCAACTTCCTGCACCCAATGTCTGCTCAACTAAAAATGTATATTTTGATCATTTCTTCCACGCATATCTCAGGCTAGTTACACTCTGAATATGTTGGAGGGTGCACCAACTCCATTCTAGTCTCATTCCTTCACTGGTCATAAAAATATTTAAATTTAACCATACTGGTGATATCGCCAATTATGTAGCTCTGTACAAATGGGTTTCTCAGGCTTGTACATGACTTCACAATGAGAACCTAGATACTGCACAAGTCATAGCCTCCCCTAAAGTGTCTATCCTTAAAAGTCAGAATATAATTCTCTAGTAATGGACATTCTATTTTTTATTCCTGTGACAAATATTTCTGGATACAAAATTAGTTACATTCACAAGTCCTTGATTTAAAAATGATATACTGTACACAATATGAGAGAATTCTTTTAGTTGCCCTCACTTTAAGTTTATATTGACACCTTACGTAAAGCCATTGAAGTAGAGTTCACACTCAAACTCTGTTCCAAAGTAAGCTAACAAATGGAGTAGACTGACATGTCAACCATAAGATGACACCACAACCCTTCTAGTTTGATTATCAAAAGAATACTAAGAACTCTGATCAATGAAAATCTGACTATGCTTTGAATAATGTAACCAACTACAGTCACCAAACTAAAGATACATACTAACATACAAAATAGGAGCATAACTAGACCATTCAGCTCCTCAAGCCTGTTCTGCTATTCAATAAGACTATAGCTGAGCTGGTTGTACTGAAATTCCACATTCCATCCACCCCTGATAGCCCTGGATGCCTTGACTATCTATCTAGCTCTGTCTTAAAATATATTTAATGACCCTACCTCCATCATCTTCTGAAACAAAGAAATCCAAAGCCACACAACCTTCACGGAGATCAAAGTTCTCTTCATCTCTCTCCTGAAACAGTCAAGTTTCCTCTATGCCACGTGGCTGCATAGCTACTGAGAGGTTCTACTGATTGATATGTTGATGCATTGGCTTCTGCTTCCAGAAACCACTGGTGTGCAAGGACCTTGGTGGTCCACACCGCAGAAAAATAATTAGAGGTGCTGTCAATCAAGACCATGTAGAATCTTATACATATCAATCAACTCACCCCTCTCTCTGCTGAACTCCAAAAATGCCAGGCCAACTGTGATGCAATGGTCATACTCTCAGGTCTGACATAAAATAAGTTAAGTTCCAGGACTTCAGAGCAAACATCCGAAGAGATAGTCAAGTACTAAAATAGCAGTGCAGTATCAGAGGTGCTAATTCAGATAAGATATTAAACTGAGGTCTTATTTGCTTGTTCAGTTAAGTGTAAAATAGGTTGTGGTACATTCTGAAGTAGAGAGCGTTCTCCCTGGTCAACATTAATCTCTCAAACAGTTTCACTGCAATGGATTAATTGGTTACCGGAACACTGCTGTTCAGGGGAGCTGGCTGTGCATAAAATAGTCACCATGTTTCCACCATAATAACAATACCCATACTGTGGAAAACAATTGATTAGCTGTAAATTTTCTAAGGGTGTGAAAGCTGTAGTGTGGATGCAAATCATCCTTTTCTCCAAAATGTGGCCATCCAAGTAAATTTGCACACACTGTAATTCAAGGATGGATCTGAGCTGCACAGGTGTAGTCCCACAAGCATTCGGCACACAAAACACAACTTTCTGCTTTTATTTAATGACACAGCAGTAAATGTCACATTACACAAATGTACAAATACTTAAGTTAGGAGTAAAAGAGGGCCATTCAGCTTTTGAGACTGCTCCACCATTCAATAACATTATTTGCCTTAATTTCAGTTTCCTGCCTACCCCAGATTCCCCTTGATACTCTTATTTATCAAGAATCTATATAGCACTGTCTTAAAAATACAGAATGATCCTGCCTGTATAGCTCCCTGGGAAGAGAATTCCACAGACTCACAACTCACTCAGAAAAGAATTCTCTTCATCGCCATCTCAAATTTATTTTTAAACTGTGTTCCCCTAGATCTAGTATCCCATTCAAGGGGGAGTAACCTTTCAGTGTTGCCACGTCAAGTCCCATCAGGACTAGATATGCTTTAGTAAGATCACTTCTCATTCTTTGAAACTCCAATGAAACAGATTTAAACTGTCCAACACTTTCTAGTAGACAGCCCCCTCATCCTGAATTAGAGTGAACCCTCTGTGAGCTGTTTTAACTGCAAGAATGTCATTTCAGAGAGAAGATCAGAATTCAATACTCAAGATATTATTTGACCAATGCCCTGTACAACCATGGAAAGACATCCCCACTTGTATATTCCATACCCATTGCAATATTTTACAAGATCCCAGTTGTTTTCCTAATCGCATGCTGCACTTAATATTAATCTTTTGTGATTCCTGAACCATACCAGATTGCTCTACCTCAAATCTATAATCTCTATCCTTTTTAATAATGTGTTATTTTTCTATTCCTTCCAAATAATGTTCCATCTGCCAAACTTTGCCTATTTACTTAAACTATTCAGATTTATTTGGTATCTCCTAGAATCCCTTTTAAAACATAGTTACCAATCAAACATTGTATTGTCAGAAAAATGAGCAACCTTATCTTTGGTCCCTTTGTCCAAGTCATTGACAATAGATTGTCAATTTTTTTCAATCTATCTATGTCTATTATTGCTGTTAGTGCACCAAGCCTCTGATGCTTACATGTTACCAGATGCACCATGAGCGCTTATTTTGTCTGTAATCTTTGATGTGGCACTTTGTAAAAGGCCCTTTAGAAGTCTAAGTATACCACCTCCAACAGTTCCCTTTTATCTACATTGTCCATTACTTCTTCACAGAACTTGAGTAAATTAGTCAAATCTTATTTCCCTTCACAAAGCCACGTTGACCCTGCCTGATTGCATTGAGATTTTCTAAATGGCATGCTATGATCTCCTTAATAATAGATTCCAGCACACTCCCTATAACTGTTACACTTATTAATCTATATTTACCCGTTTTATGTTTCCTTCCTTTCTTGAAGTAGGTATTATATTTGCTGTTTTGCAATATGATGAGATCTTTCCAGAATCTAGGGAATTTTATAAAATTAAAAATAATGCACTTCCTATTTCAACAGTCGTTTTTATACATCCTATAATGAAGACTATCAGAAAACCCAAATAACTTTAGATGCTGAAAATCAGAAACAAAAACATAAAGAGAAATTGCTGGAAAAACTCAGCAGGTCTGGCAGCATCTGTGGAGAGAAATCAGAGTTAATGTTTCAGGTCCAATGACCCTTCCTCAGAACTACCAGACCGCCTGAGTTTTTACGGCAATTTCTATTTCTGTTTTTGTTGTTGAAGACTATCAGAACCTGGGTACTGTCAGTTTTCAGTTCTAATAATTTCATCAGTATGCATTTACTGGTGATTATAATTGTTATAAGTCTGTCCCTCCCTTTCACATCTTGTTTTACAATTTCTGGGAGTTTATTTGTATCATCTTCATTAAAGACAAATGCAAAATATCTATCAACTAAAATACCATTTCCTTATTTCCCCTTAATTCCCCTGATACACATTCTAGTCGACCAATGCTGTCTTTACTTGCTCTTTTCCTTTTTAAATATCCATAGAAACTCTGCCTATCTATTGGTATATTTCTAGCTAGCTTTCTCTTGTACTTGAATTTCATTGTCATTATTATCTTAGTCATTATTTGCTTTCTTTTCAATATTATGTCTAATTATCTGACTTGTAATTAATTTCTGCCAAATTATATGGCATTTTTTCCCTGTCAATTTGGTACTATCATTAACTTTCTTCATGATTCACAGATGGTACCTATTTCCCTTGGAATATTTCTTTCTCACAGAAATGAATCTTTGCTGACGCTTATGAAATATCTCCTTAAAACTCTGCCACTCCATCCTCATTGGCAGATTCCTTAACTTAATTTCTTGATTCATTTAATCTAGTTCTGTCTTCACACATTTATATTTGCCCTCATTTAAGTCTAAAACACCAGTCTTTATACACTCCTCTCTTCCTCAAACTGAATATGAAATTCAATCATGATATGAGCACTGCTACCTTCACTGTGAGGCCAGTAATTAACTCTCTGCCCATGCACATTACCAGAATTTAAATTGCATTCTTTGGGTCTAGAACATGTTGCTCTCAGAACTGTCTCAAAAATATTCTATAAGCTCATCACCCAAGCTATATTTGCCAATCTGATTTTTCCAATGCATACATTGATTAACATCCTTTGTGATTATCACTGTACCTTTCTTACAAGCCCCATTATTTCTTCCTGTGACCCCTGTTATGAAATGTTGCTACTGTTAGAATGTCTATATTTTCACAAGTGTCTTTTTTTACTTTAACTATTTATTATCCCCACCCAAACTGATTCTACATCTTAGTCCTTAGACCCAAAATCATTTCTCTCTCTATTGTACAAATGCCATCCTTAATTAACAGAGCCACTGTGGCATCTTTTCCTAACCATTTGTCCTTCCAAAATATAATCTACTCTTGAATGTTTAGGTCTCAGCCTTTGTCATCTTGCAGTGATGTCTCTATATTGGCTATCAGATCATATATATTTCTTCCTATTTGAGCAATAAATTCATCCACTTTCTTACAGATTTAGACCTGGAGCCTTTAGTTCTGTCTTTTCACTATTGCTGCAACCTCTACTGTTATCTGCTGGTGCACTCTTAAATTTATACAATCTGCCCATTCCTGCCATGCTCTGGTTATCGTGTCTCTAATGGCTGCCTCACTCACACACAGGAGACCTCAAGAGATGGGCCATGTGTATTTAAACAAAATAAAAATTCAAAGATAAAAATTCAACATAAAAGTGGAAACTCCTCAGAAAGATAATTGACGTAATGGGGACTGCTTTCCATGCATATGGCTGCTTCTTTTGACCATTGATTCTTCAACTCCAGTGCCAAGGCAGGTTGCCTCCATTTAGCTCATGATTTCTTCACTCAGAGCGGCTGCCCCACAGTATTTCTCCATCTTTACAGTGCCCCCACATCCCTACCGCACCATTGTCCCTGGTCCTGCCTTCTGGTGACTGATAAAATTCAAGTCAGTAACTTTATTTCTCTATTCACAGGGGCTTCCTGGCCTGTTGAGCGTTTCAAGTAATTTCTGCTTTTATTCCAGATTTGCAGCATCTGTAGTATTTTGCTTTTGCACTGGTCATCACACGGAGACTTTGTGTCCCATAGTTTCAGAGCACAAAATTGACAACATCACAAGCCCAGCTAATGACTATTCATTACTGAGTAGGAATTCAAAAGTAGAACATTGGGCTACAAGTATCCTTCTGAAAGCACGTCCTTGGCAATTTCGGGCGAACCACAACAAAGAACTGAGATATTTTACCACACGTGGAGCAAAGAGGCTGTCCCTTAGTCTACTTCAACTAGAACAAGGAGCACACACTGCTGGTCTTAACCTGATCCACATGCTAAATGTCTAGCCACCTGAGTTAAGCAGCCCCACTGAAACCTAAAGATCTAGGCTGCTGCAAAAGCTCTCTGGGCCTGACATGATTTCACTCCACAACCTTCTAATCAAATATCAGGCATGATATCTCTGCTCCATTAGCTCCTTAGGCAGCAGGAGTGCACAGAACCAAAGGAACTATGATTCTACACAGATTGTACTGGGACCATCTCATCTGAGGATGAACAAGGTCAAAGTGTCTTTATTCTTGCTTTTTGCCCATGAAAGACCATTGCATTTGGAGATGACATACTGAGTACTGTTCATGGACCTCATTGCTCCTCATTACTACTCATTACTAATCTGCACCGTCTTCTAGCAATTAAGATTATCTGTTCTACAGTAAATAGTGTGGACTTTGTAACAGGCACAAGATCCTCTATGGCCAACAAGTGAAGCTCCAAAACAAATGCATGTCTCCTTCAAACAAGGAATGTTCAGATAAGATTGATTTGTGCAAAATAATGAGGGGCTGTCAGTATAGATGGAGAGAAATTGATTCCACTAGCTAGAGGGTCAGTAACCAAAAGACACAGATTTAAGACAAATGACAATAAATCCAGGGTGAGGAAATGAGGCCTTTTAAAACTCAACAATCGGAAGTGTACAGTCTGAAAAGAACAGCAAGAAGCCTCACAAATAACGTTTATAATGGAATTGGACACACGGTTAAATACGAAATATGTGCATGGGCTATGAGGAAAGAGCGAGTGAGTGCCACTAATTGGACAGCTCTTTCAAAGAGCTGGTAAGATATAACAGGTTGAATGTCCCTGATCCATGCTGTATGATTCGATAATCACATCAAAGAAAGAAATGAGTGATACCAAAGTGAGCTTTAAAATTCTTAGCAAAATATAATCGGTTGGTGAATTGAACTCACAACACTAAGTTTCAGAGGAACTGTCCTTTGCTGTAATCAAATCTTTTGGTCGCAAGATCACCCTTAACTAGGCCACCCTTTCCTGGACATTCATCAGTTTTCTCAGCGTTTTATTTTTAAAGAAGTCATTCTTGGGAGATGGATGCCTCTGGCTACTAATGCATTTGAGTGGCTCATTTGGCTAATTTACATCTACATCATTGGATTCAAGCATCAGTCAAGGCCTTTCTTGTAGCATCCCTCTGCATGCAGGCATCACAGGGAGGGTAGGATAAATTTTGATTTGATTTATTATTGTCACATGTACCAAGATACCGTGAGAAGTGTTTTTTTTTGTGCTAACCAAAGAAAACACCCCTTACATAAGTACGTCGGGATTGTAGAACTGAATCATCAGCAATAATCCATGTGCATTTAAACTGCTCAGATTATGTCTGCAGGAGAGCCCAATGCAGCATGAAATGTCAGTTTCCCCTTGGTAAATGCTCCAATTACTATTGGAAAAATAAAATCTGTCTCTTAATTTGAAATCAGATTTATTCAAAACTGACAGCCCTCTGACATAACGATAAAAGTTCCACCTTACCCATAGCCCAGTAGCTACATGCTCAGTTATGCCTGCAAAGGTACCGATTCCCACATATGTATGTAAAAGGCCAAAACTTTGGCCTTAGAATCATAATGACTTGGTAGCTGGAACTATCCAGCCACTGCCTTACGAGAGGCAAAATGCAGTACCAGGAAGTTTGTGTCAAAATTGTTCTTGTAATCTTAAAACAGTGTTTGTAACTCATTTTACAGTTGTGTGACTCCCCAACGATTTTGCATTTCAACTAAACTACTTTCTTGGTCAAAAGTAAAAGTCATTCCTGATTCAGTTGTATTGGACATGCTCAGTTCTTGCAGTTCTTCATCCAACTATCCCCTCTTCGCACCCCCACAATACCCAGCATGATTTCCAGAGTGGCTTTGTGACAGTTGTGAAAGCAGTATATTTGTAGAGACTAAAAACAGTCAAAATAACCAGGATGATTCTTAGAATGACTGCCCACAGCGCACAACAGTCCCTTGATTACAAAGCACAAAGATGTAGTGCCTACACTGAGAGCATTTTTAAAATATGTTCTGGGATACGCAGGTTCAAAGCTGCATCTGGCCAGTAAAATTGACCTTATTATGCCTTTCTTTATTCATAATATAAGGGGTACAGCACATAATTAGGAATTACATATACAAGAAAGGAAGATGCAAATTGAGCTGTGTTTGATCCTTCCATATGCCATCGGCATGGTTCTTGATCAATGCTACAGCTCTGACTATACCAGAATCTCTCAGACCAAAACACAGCAGAAATGGATTGCACAGACTGAGTTTGATTAGGGTAAGCCTGCTTCTTGGATTCTAGTCAACATCTTCATTCCAAGCATGGATGATTTTATGTATAATGTTATCTTTTGGGAGTGTGCAAGAGCAGATTTCTTGGAACAGAAAACACATGAAAAGGTTTATTTTTAATGATTTATCCATTCGTAAGATTGAGAAATAAAAATGGATGTGAAAAGGCTTATTTTTAATGATTTATTCTTACGTCAAGCTATGAAAAGAAAAGTTATGTAGGAAGCTGTAGATTGGTAGAATGGTCACTATTTTTTGATTCAAATTTATGAAATCAACTTCACCTCAATTTCCTCTTCATTGAATGTCACTTATGTTTTTTCATGACAAGGAATGTATAATGCAAGTCATCAGATTCTTTATAGTTTGTTGAATTAAAGCCAAGAAAGTGATGCAGCTATTCACCAGTGTGAAGAATCACAACTTAAAATTACATGAACTGTTACCATCACCAAAAGCATGGTGCAACGTTGAGTTTGTAGAAACTTTCGAATAATGGAACCTTTGAGAAGTCGAAACAGAATGATCTTCAATCACCAGCTTCTGGACTGAAACACTTAATGAAATTGCCTGAAGACTAGTCATGTAGGCAGGATAAATGTTACTATTTCTTGCTAATTAATGTCAGCAGGCTTTCTGTGAGCAACGAAAACAAAAGTACAACAGGCTATTACCAGATGGTGTTATATAGAATTAGAAACAGCCTGCTTAACAAAAAAAAAAGTCCTATTCTGAAAAGAAAACCACTGACCAAGGATCAAAAGCAGCAATTCACATTACAGAAACAGGCCATTCTGTCTGAATGGTCTATGTTAGTGTTTATGCTATATAGCAACCAGCTCCACCTGTCTCACTCTTTCAGCATTTCCTTCTCTCTCATATTTATCTAGCCTACCTTAAAATACATGTATGTTATTTTTCCCATCTACTTTAGTCAATGACAATCTCTTATCAGAAGAGTTAGTGACTACTTTGTATGTATGGACACAGCTACATGATGGCAATGCATGCCCCTGTGTAACCCGTTTGTAATTTTTGAATACTCTGTTGGGTTACATCTCAATCTTCTTCTAAAGATATTGAGCCACTGTCTTCTCACTCCTCCTTCATAGTTTGAACCTGCCAGTTCTGGTATCACACAGGTAAATCTACACAGCCAACATTAATTAACTTAAAGTAAATTTTGAAATATTTTGACCCACAGCCTTTACCAAGCCAACTACTGGTAATTGGGACAAAAGTAAAGCTTTTTTCAAAGATTTAGATTAGTATGTGCTTCAGTAATTCTCTCATGTTATATAGGGTCAATATAACTCCTTGAGCCTTCTCTGCCATTCAAGGTTGACCCACATTAGCTCTGTGATTCTTAATACCCACAGTATCACAGAATTGTTATAAGGCAGAAGGAAGTCTTCAGCCCATTATGTCTGAAATGGCTTCCCAAATGATAAATTCATTCGGTGCAATTTTCCTGTCTTCTCATAGTGCTAAACTTTGCTCCTGTCAGATAACAGTCAAACTCCCTATTGGAAGAGTTGATTAACCTGCTTCAGGCATTGATAGACCTTAACTGCTTATTAAATGGAAAAACCTGCTCTCATATTGTGTTTGCTAATTACTTTGGATCTGTGCCTCTTGTTCTCGATCCTTTCAGGAGTTCAAACAGTCTCCCCTTTTGGCTCTGACCAGATCCCTCATGATTCTGAATTGCCTATCAAATCTCCTGCCAGCCTGTTCATCTCCAAATGAAAACAATCGAACCTTTCCAATCTATCTTCATAGATCCTCATCCCTGGAACCAGAACTAGATACAACACTCCAGCTAAGACAGAAGTACCTTATATAAATTCAACATAACCCCCTTGCTGTTGTACTCTCTGCAACTGTTAATAAAACCAAAGAGATAGTATGCTTTGTTGGTAGTGCTTTGAACTTGCCCTCTCACCTTCATTACTTATACACATATACGCCCAGTTCCCTCTGTTCCTTTGCCTCCTTTAGAATGGTGCCCTTTCTTTTATATGGTCTCTCCATGTTCTTCCTACCAAACTGAATCACCTCACATTTCTCCACATTGAATATCATCCAACACCAGTCCACCATCCACCAGCTTGCTTCTGACCTTTTGAAGTTATACACTATCCTCCTCACAGGTTACAATGTTTCCAAGTTTCATGACATCCTCATGTCTTGCAATTGTACACTAAGGTCAAGTCATTACATAGATAATGAACAATCCCAACACTGACTCCCACGGAATTCCACTCCTAACCTATCGCCAGCCCAAAGAATATGCATTAATGCTACTCCCTGGTTCCTGTCACTCAGTCAATTCTATATCTGTGTTAATACTGGCGCTTTAATTCCATAAGCAATAACTTTGTTTATATCTCTATTGTGTAGTTTTGTATCAAATGCCCTTTTCAAATGTGTAACAATAATAGTGTCATCATCACCTCCTTTAGTCCCCTATTCAAAAAAACTCCAGCAAGTTTGCAAGACATGATTTTGCCTTGTCCATGTGAATGTTAATTTTACCCCCAGTTATTGTTTCTGGAAGTTTCTCCACCACTGAAGTTAAACTGATTGGCCTGAAGTTATTGGGTTTATCATTACACCTTTTTTTTGAAAAAACGACTGTAATGGTTACCTTCTCTAAAACATTGGCACCACTTTTGAGACTGAGGGGAACTGCAAAACTGTGGCCAGTATCTCCACTATTTTGAATCTCACTTCCCTCAATACTTTTTGTTGCATCCAATCCAGTCCACGTGTCTGATCAAATTTAAGTACAGACCCTTTCCCTTATCAATTGCGAACAGCGACCAAATTAACTCCTGTTTCACTATGTCCTTGTTCGCATCTTCGTTCATGCCAAAGACAGGTGTAAAGTATTTTTTTAACACCTCAGCCACGCCCTGCCTCTATATATAAATCCTTTTTTAATCTCTATTTGTCTATACACTTCTTTTTAACACGCTTTTTTCTATTTAAATGCCATTAGAGACTATGAGATTCCTTTTTATGTTAGCAGCCAGTCTCTTTTCAGACTTCCTGTATGCTTCTGTTATTTGTTTTTTCCATCTCCTCTCTGAACCTTCTGTATTCAGCCATCTTTCCAATTCAATTTTCTAACTGACACTTTTTCTTCATTATCTTAATTTCTTTACTGTTGTCATTTAAGGAGCTTTGTTTTGTTTCCCACAGCTACCTAGGCTACACCTCTTCTCACCTACCTTCCTGCAAAAATGTGATCCCCTACTCCCAATTCCTCCGTCTCCACTGCGTCTGCTCCCAAGATGGGGCGTTCCACTCCCGCACATCCTAGATGTCCTCCTATTTCAAGGACCATAACTTCCCCCATCAAGTGATTGAAAATGCCCTCAAACACATTTCTTGCTTTTCCCGCAACTCTGCCCTCACATCGCCTCCCCCCAACTAAAACAAAAATAAAGACAGAATCCCCCTCGTCCTCACATATCACCCCACCAACTTCCGCATCCAACGTATCATTCTCCGCCCCTTCCGCCACCTACAATCTGACCCCACAACCAAAGAGATATTTCCCTCCACACCCCTATCTGCCTTTTGTAGGGACCGCTTTCTCTGCGACTCCCTTGTCCCCTCCATGCTCCCCACTAACCCCACCATCTCTGGCACCTTTCTCTGCAAGCGCAGGAAGTGCTACACCTGCCCCTACATCTCCCCCCTCACCTCCATATAAGGCACAAAACAAACATTCCACATCAGACAGAGTTTCACTTGCACATCCATCAACTTGGTCTAAGGCATCTGCTGTACCCAATATGGCCTCCTCTACATCGGTGTGACCAAGTAGAGACTCGGAGACCATTTTGCAGAGCACCTGCGCTCTGTTTGCAACAAATAACAATACCTTCTGGTCACGAACCGTTTCAACTCCTTGGGTGACGTGTCCATCCTGGGCCTCCTCCAGTGTCACAATGACGCCACCCACAAACTGGAGGAGCAGCACCTCAGATTCTGCCTCGGGAGCCTACAATCCGACGGCCTAAATATGAATTTCACCAATTTCAAAATCTCCCCATGCCCGGCCTCATCCCATAAGCAACCCTCCATCTCATCCCCGCCTCCTTGACCTGACACAAACTGTCCATCTTCTCTCCCACCTATCTGCCCCTCCCACCTTACTGACCAATCCCCACCACTGCCTACCTGCACTCACCTGTCACCATCCAACCTGCCTTCCCCAGCCCCAACCCTCCTCTCTCTATTTATTTCTTAGCTCCCCTCCCCCTCCCCATTTCTTAAGAAGGATCCCGACCCGAAACATCAACTTTCCTGTTCCTCTTATTCTGCCTGGCCTGCTGTGTTCCTTTAGCCCTACACTTTGTTTTCTCTGACTCCAGCATCTGCAGTTCTTGCTATCGATTTGTTTTGTTTCTACCTACTTTCCCTTTGAGGGAATAAAACTTGACTGTGCACAAACCATCTCTTCTTTGGAGGTAGCCAATGGTTCAGCTACTTTTCATTGCCATCCTTTGCCTCCGGTTTATTCCACCAAGATCCATTCTTATCTTATTAAAGTTGGCTTTTCCCCAGGTTATTTTCCCTTGTTCATTGTCTTTTTCCATTGTCACCTTTTGAGCACTATCCTTAAATTGTCCTCCTTCTAAAATTTGAACTACTTAGCCAACCTCATCTCTAAGAATCAGATCTGGTAGTGCCTTCTTTCTCATTAGGCTGAAAACACACTGCTGCAGACAATTTTCCTGAACACCTATAGGAATGCCTACTTCTTTCTGCCTTTTACTTTATTACTATTCCAGTCCATAGTAGGATAATTGATGTTCCCAATTTATAACTACTGCATCCTTTCTATGCCTCTCTTTAATTTATTTTAAAATTGTTTATCATTTCGACCAGTCCGTGGCCTAAAGCCTATGCTAAGCAATGCAATGCATGTTTTTTTCTTCCTTAGCACCAGACAAATTAGTTCTGTCCTCGACTCCTCTGAAACATCCTCTTTCTCCAGCATTTCAGTGCTTTCCTGAGTCAATATCACCAGCCATCCCTGTTTTCTTCCATTCTTTTCTTTTCAAAATTCCAGGAATATTTAGCATGCAGTCCTACACTTCTTTAAGCCTTATAAGAACAAAATCAATTTATTTCCATAAGCCATTTTGCACCAGCAACTCATCAATCTTATTTACTATGTTCCATGCATTCTCATCCATGCACAGTAACCCTAATTCACACTCTATTAATTTCTCCCTTCTTAATGCCTGCCCTCCCTGTATTCTGTACACCTTTGTATTCCTCTTGACATTATCTCTTGGTCCTTATGCTCTTGCCAAATTAATACAAACCCTCCACAGTAGTATTAAAGAAACACCCTGCAAGCAATTCAGACCCAGCTCTGCACACATGTAAACCAACTGCTCTTTACCAGTCCTATCTATTCCAGAACTAGTAGCAATATCCCAAGGACCTAAACGTTTCACTCCTGCACATTCTTTGCAGATATGAATTCATCTGCTTTATCCTCCTGTTGCTATATTCCCAGTGCCATGCACAATCTACTACTTTTGAAGTCTTACTTGCTAATTTCCTGCCTAGATCTGCAGGACCACAGCCCTTCCTCTGTCCATACCATTGGTTCCAATGTGGACCATGACTGCTGCCTGTACTGCCTTCCCAACCACTCCCACCACTCAACCTTTGACCCAGTACCCAGTGAGACAATGTTCCAGGTGGATTCATATTGCCCCACAAAACTCTAGCAAATGCAGTTTTGACATGTTCAATTCGCTTACATCAATAGCTTCCTGGGGGAGCAGGTCCAGCTCTCATTACACTCGGTGTAAAGAAGTACTTTCAGGTATGCCCTCTAAACGGAGACAATAGGTACGGCAGATGCTGGAGAATCCGAGATAACAAGGTGTGGAGCTGGATGAACACAGCAGGCCAAGCAGCATCATAGGAGCAGGAAAGCTTGACGTTTCGGGCCTAAACCCTTCATCAGAAATGGGGGAGGGGAAGAGGGTTCTGAAATAAATAGGGAGAGAGGTGGCGGCGGATAGAAGATGGATAGAGAAGAGGATAGGTGGAGAGGAGGCAGACAAGTCGAAGAGGCGGGGATGGAGCCAGTAAAGGTGAGTGTAGGTGGAGGGGTAGGGCAGAGATAGATCAGTCCAGAGAGGACGGACAGGTCAAGGGGGCAGGATGAAGTTAGTAGATAGGAGATGGGGGTGGGGCTTGAAGTGGGAGGAGGGGATAGGTGAGAGGAAAAACAGGTTAGGGAGGTGGGGACGAGCCGGGCTGGTTTTGGGATGCGGTTGGGGGAGGGGAGATTTTGAAGCTTGTGAAATCCACATTGATGCCATTGGGCTGCAGGGTTCCCAGGCTGAATATGATTTGCTGTTCCTCCCATGCTGAATATGATTTGCTGTCATGCCCTCTAAACAGCTGAGTTTTGCAACCAGTCAAACTCTCTCTCTCTACTGTATCTAGCCAATCAAAGTCTTTAATCATACTTAAATATATCTCCCCTTACACTTCTATATTCAAGTTAATAAAAGCCCAATCTGTTAAATCTATTATCATTTAACCTATTTAATCTCTGTATCATTCTGGTTTGTCTGAACTGCAAGTAGCCCGAATTGAATGCATTACTCCAGGTAGGATTTAATCAGACTGCTGTACTAATGTGATATAACCTCCATCCCTTTCTATTCTACCCCAATTGAGATAAAGTCACCATTGGACTAGCCTTTACATTTTGTTTTGTACCTTTTCACTGGAATTTATTGATTTCTGAACTTGGGCTATTAAATCTCTCTATTCATTCATACTTCCTTGCATTTAAAAAATGTATTCTGATCTATTTTACTGAGCTTCAAAGTAGTTGACCTCGCATCTTTCATCTTTAAATTCCAACTATCCTAATTCTGGACATTCACAACTACCAATGCCTCTTTGGAACTTTCCGTTCCCACTCAGGCAATTGACTGTTCCACCTTACTCTGTGCCATCAGCTAACATAGAACTGGGCTTTCTATTCATTCACTAAGTCACTTGTAAATATTGTGAAAAGCTGTACCCTCAGTACCCTGGGGGATACATTTAATTGTATCCTACCCAATTTCACAATCTCCATCCACCAACCTCCGAAACAATTCCTTATCACGTCTCATACATAAAATAATAATTCAGCTTAATTTGATATGACTATTCCAGGATGAATGTTTGTTGTTGGACAGGTGCCTGAGGGTGGAGCCAAGCCATACAATCTTACCTGATTCAATTTTTTTTTAAATCAGCTGATCTCATTAGATTTAATGAAAGCAGACAATTATTAATGTGCATTCTCTAATCTGAAGTGGGAAGGTAAAAGTTTGTGTCCTCTGGGGTTGTTTGTTTATATCTACAGCCAACTCTCTTCTAAAGAAGACTAGCATCTAAAAAATGTGCCGCTCTCCTTCTCTTTTCAGCCAGAGATTTGTTTCCAAGCTGCAGTGGGAAGTAGACAGGACTGATTTGTGTTCGACAGTTGGCTATACTTTTCCCAAGAGTGCCATGCACTTTAGTGCAGTCCTCCACATTCTAATAGGGACTATACTTGGTCGCACACCCACCATCCACTTCTTCTGATTATTCCGCATCAACCCACTCTGCAGCTATTTAATCAGCGAAACACAAAGAAAACACAGATGCTGGAAATCTGAAATAAAAGTAAAAAATGCAGCTTCCCATTATAATAAAGCAGGCACTGCTGAAGATTCCCATGAGGAGCATTAACTTCTTTTTCTGCCAACACTCACTGACATGCAACAAATTATTTGCATTTTCTCTTCTATTCATTTTAAAGATAACGTCTTAAATTTTAGATTAGTGTTTCATCGTGAAATCCTGGTTGACAACCTATTTTAGCAATTATGTTCACCACCTCGTTCATTCAATTTGTCACGCCTAAGAAGGAGCTCCAGGACTTCACATGTATATTAAATGCAGAATTTTATTCCACACACATTAACATTGCAAATTATTTGAAATCTATGCTCCTTAAACACCTGTGTCACCCATTTTGGTCACACTTGCCTTTAAGACTCTTGTTCAAGGCAACACCACACTCTAAAGGAAACAAAGGGAGAAAAATAAAAAGAAGTTACAGAATCACAGCATTGTTACATCACAGAAGGAGGCCATTCAGCCCATTGTGCCTGTATCAGCACTTTGAATGAGCATCATAACTTAGTGCCAATTTCCTGTCTTTTCCCCATATCAATGCATGCTATTCCCATCCAAATAATTATCTGATGCCCTCTTGAATGCCTCAATTGAACCTGTCTCCACAACATTTCCAGGCAGCACATTCTTTTTTAAAATGTATTCATTCATGGGACACGGGCATGGCTGGCTGGCCAGAATTTATTCCCTGTCCCCAGGTGCCATTGAGAAGGTGGTGGTTGAGCTGACCTCTTGAACAGCTGCAGTTACATGGTGCAGATTGACTCACAATGACTCACAATGTTGTCAGGGAGGGAATTCCAGGATTTTAACTCAGCAACAGTGAAGGAACGGCGATGTATTTCCAAGTCAGGATAGTGAGTGGCTTGGAGGGAAACCTGCAGATGGTGGTGTTCAAATGTATCTGCTGCCCCTGTCCTTCTGGATGAAATTGGTCATGGGTTTGGAAGGAACTGTCTATCTTTGGTGAATTTCTGCATGCAATTTGTAGATAGTACACATTGCTGCTACTGAGTATTGGTGGTGGAGGAAGTGGATGCTTGTGGATGCAATGCTAATCAAATGGGCTGCTTTGTCCCGGATGATGTCAAGTTTCTTGAGTGCTGTTGGAGCTGCACCAATCCAGACAAGTTGAGAGTATTCCATCATACTCCTGAGTTGTGCGCTGTTTCTTATTCAAATTCAAAATCACCTCCTTGTTCTTGCACTCTATGCCTCTATTCATAAAGCCAAGGGCACTGTCTGCTTTATTTACTGCTCTCTCCTCCTGTCCTGCCACCTTCAATTATCTGTGCACATTTACACCCAAGTCCTTCTGCTCCTGCACCACCTTTAGAATTGTACCCACTATTTATATTATCTTTCAATGTTCTTCCCATCAATATGCATCACCTCACACATCTCTGCAATTGTTCATCATCTGCCACCTGTCTGCCCATTTCTTTTGTCCTTTTGAAGTTTCACACTGTCCTCCTCACATTTTATAATTCTTCCAAATTTTATGTCATCTGTAAACTTTGAAATTTTCCCTTTTCACCAAGATCCAAACTATTATATATATTATATATACACAGGAAAAGGAAGAGTTTCAATGCCAAACCGTAAAGGACTCCATGATAAACCTTCCTCCAGCACGAAAAACATGCATTGACTATTAGCTGTTTGTTTCCTATCACACAGTCAATTTGTAGCCAAGATATTACTATGTTTTTTCATATACTATAAACCGAACCTTCCTTCCAGGTCTGTTGTATGGCACTGTATCAAACGACGTTCTATTTGTTGTGCTTTTTCCCACTAACTCGGCCTGTTTAATTCATCACAAAGCCTTTTTGCATCCTCCTCAAAACTCTCACACCTACCAAGTTTTGCATCATCTGAAAGCTTGGAATTATTACAAATTGCTCCAAATCCAAACCATTGATATAGATGAACAGCTGGGGCCAAAGCACTTATGTTTACAGTACCAGGCTGGTCACAGACTACCATCCTGAGAATAACCCATTTACTCCTACTCTCGACTTTCTGCCTGTTAGCCAATCCTCAGTCCATACTAGTACATTAGCCCCAATTCCATGCACTTTATTTTGTTTACCAAACTTCTGCAGAGTTTTATCAACAACCTTCTGAAAATCCACATACAACACAACAACTGGTTCTGTCTTTTACAAAGGGGAAGGTTGAGCCCCCCGAATAATTAAACCAAAACTCAAGACCTCAATCTGATATGGTGGGAGTCTGATAACTAAACCCGAAAAACCCAGAGAAGCTTGCCTCGCTTTTATAATCTGTTAAAAAGACAAATTAAACTATTGTGGAGAAGGGGAGGTTAAATGAAAGAAAATCACTGATATTCACTTTATAGGTAAAAGGTAACAAATTATTTGTGTAACCCTAATAATGAACAGATTAACAGAACAGGCAACAAACCAAACAATTCACCCCCACCGCCCCCCGCCCCCGCCAACTCCTAACTATTCCCTAACTGAACAAAATTCTACTGATATGCTATTCCAATAAACACAAGTCCGACTTATATAACCAAAGTAGTAAGAAAAAGATTTAAACTTAGTCTCTCAAAGTCCACACAGAATGTGTCTTCTGGAATGCTTTGCCTTCTCCACTGTCTCCCCAGTCAAATGCCTTCTCCCCTCTCCTCATATACCTTGGATGACATATCAATTTTCTTACAATAGCATTGGTCCCAAGTTGTCAAAACCATCAGATGTAAATTCAACTGACTTTCAATTGCTCAGTGCTTGGTTTAAATTAATTGGCTGATTCCAGCTAGTTGCCAAAATACCAAAACATGCCTAAAGTTTCCAATCACACAGCCAATTGACACGTGTTTCTATTTTAGAACTGGCTGTACATCTTCAGCTATGTACAGACACTTTCTTTTCCGTATAAATCTCCTAAGTTTAGAAAAGCACTTTATCTCTTAAAGGGACCACACACTGTTCTCCCTTATCATTTTTTTAGAAACAAATTCTACCTTCCTGCCTTCCAATTCATGATTACTCCACACTACTTCGTAACACCTCTTATCGAATCTATTAATATTATCATCAAAAAAGTCGAGCAGATTTGTCAAACATGATTTTCCTTCATAAATGCATGTTGACTCTGTCCACTCAGTCAATTATTTTCTAAATATCCAGTCATCTCATCCTTTGTTCTTGATTCTAGTATTTTCCTGACTATTGACATCAGGCTAACAAGTCTGTCGTTTCCTGTTGTTTTTTTCCTCCTTCTTTTCTTGAACCGTCAAGTTAGATTTGCAACCTTACAATTTTCACAGTCCATTGCAGAATTCATTTTAACGATGATCCTTGATCTAAAATAACCTATATCCTAATTTGTTCCTCAAATATTGCTGCATAAAAGCATTTCAAAAGTATTCCAGGAATTGTTCCTCCACAGCAATGTCATATTAGATTTATGCAGTCGATAGGTAGATTGAAGTCAACCATGATGACTGCATTCCCCTTGGTACAGTACATGTGCCTCTAATTTCCTGATTTATACCATGTCTTAAATTACCGCTACTGTTTGTCACCTATAAACCACCCAAACAATGTCTGCAGCTCCTTCATGTTTCTTAGCTCCACCCAAAACGATTCTGCATCCTTTTCTTCTGATTGGAGTTCATCTTTCACAAATATACCTATCCCCTCACTTCCTTTCAACACTGCCTCACCTCACTTTTCTTTTTGTCTATCCCTCTTAAATGATGGATGCCCTTTGGTACTCAGTTCCCAGTCTTGGTCACCCTCAAGCCACATCTCTGTAATGGCAATTAAATCGTACCATTTTACTTCTTTGAGTGCCATCTCTTCACCTATCTTGTTGTGAATACTTTATGCATGAAGAAAGAGTGCTTTTAATTCTGCTTTTTTAACACTATTTTACATTTTGACTCTATTAAAATTTAAGGATTTGCTTCTGCTTCTTTCTATTTTCATTTTCAAGTTTTCTGCTACTCATATTCAGCTTTTTTTTACTCTATCTGAATTCGCTCTTAGATTCCCAACCACCTGAATAGCCAAACACTTCCTGCCAGAACTTATAAATCTCACCATGAGAATATTAGGCTAGATTTTCCAGTGAGTGGCAATCTTATTCTGATTCTGCTCTGACAGTAGGGACTATGGTGCCAGGAAAGTGGAGCATCAGCTGAGTAGGGTGTCAGCTGGGAAATGGGTAGGGTGCTAAGTAGGCAGAATGCCAAGTGGAAAGTGGATAATATGTCAAGTGGGTAGGGTACAAGTGTGCAAGGTGGCAATGTATGCGATGTAGGGACTTGTGGGTAGTGTGCATGTTTGTTTCGGGGGGTTCAGTCCTGCGGCAGGAAGGTGGAGGTAAGTGGGGAGCAGGTTGGGTTTGAGTCAGTGTCTGGTGGGTGGGTGGTAGTGTCGGGTCTGGTACAGTGGAAGAAGGGGGAGCTGTCAGGTTGAACTCTTCGCCCTTCTCCAAAATAATATCGTGTAGCTATCATGTGACATCTTTGGCCCAAGCACTTGAGAGCCTGCAGCTATAGAAATGCCTGCATGTTCCTCTAACTATCGAATCACCGACTCGTCTTCTTCCACCCAACCTGTGCAACTGAGTCACCTGCAGTGCACAGCTCAACTCTTGTAATGTTCCACTGATGAAAAATCACCCCCATCAGTATCCGAAATGGAAAAGTAATCAGTGAGCGAGTAGACTCTGGGTTTCCTTGAACTGCCTAGCAGTCATCCACTCTTTCTCTCTACCTGCCTAGTTTTTATCTGTGTGCCTACTTCATTAAATTGTTATCCATATAGTTCTCAGTTTACTTAACCTCAAATCTGCCCAGAAGCAACTTAACTCTGAGATCAGCGAGCATCTGTTTGTGTGGCCTTTAACAAAACCAGTTAAGTCTAGTCTCAGTTCAACAGCACAGATATATCTTTCTTATTACATTGTATAATAGTTTTATCATTATAAATTATTGACCTATGGTGAGCAATACCACTAGCCATTAGTTAATAGAAATGTAGTTGGGATTTCTTAACAAGCGCACATTATTTTGGAAGTTTTTCATTTGTTCACACTCTGGTGCGAGGTTCCAACTTAATTCAAATGTTTAATCGACAAAAACATTTTAAAAGAAATATTTATTGCAAATTGTCATGGATTCCTAAACACTGTTGAATACCTCAGTGTCGGTGTAGACTCAATTGTCCAAATGGCCTGCTTCCGCACTGTAGGGATTCTGTGATACCTGCAAAGCCATTCTTTAGAGAAAGTCATTTGAAAAAAAGCACCGACAAGTACAATTTGAAACTATAATTCCAGGAATTGATAGCAGTGATGGGAAGACAGTGGCATATTAGTAATGTCACTGGACTAACAATCCAGAACCCTGGGCCACTCTTTTGGGGATATGAGTTCAAATCCTACTGTGGCAGATGACGAAATTTGAATTCAATAAAAATCTGAAATAGAGAGCTAGCACTTATTGTGCCCATGTAACCTCTGTCAATTGTCATAAAAACCCATTTGATTCACTCATGCCCTTTAGGAAAGGAAATCTACCATCCTTGCCTGGTCTGGCTTACATGTTACTCCAAGCCCACAGCAATGAGGTTGACTCTTAGTCAATTAAGGATGGGCAATAAAAATCCAGTGACATTTAGCCAGAGACAAGCACATCCCATGAACAAATAAAAAGAAGTTAACTCAGACAGTGAACTTGGAAGTGATTTTTTTCTGCAAAGGGAGATTTTTCTATTTCTATTATTCTCACATTTGTCACAAATTGGGAAAAAAATGGATTGCTACTGTCTTTAGGCATGCAGTTGCAATTTATATTTAGTGCATGGCCAGTTCAGTTGATGCAAACAACAAAGAAACTTCGCACTTCGTCCTCTGTGCTAAAATTTCAGTCAGTCCAGCACCAAACATGATGCTAATTGACTGCAAGCTTAGTAGGGGGCACAGAAGCTTATCTTTCAGATAGTGTCGGCCTCCTTACCACTGTCGGCTCTCTTAAAGTGCAGGTGCGCTTCTTACACAAGAATTTGCAGTGGTTATCTACATAAGAATCAACTACAGGGGAAATCATCAATGGAGAAACAGGGGAGAGGGATGCCAGATTTTCCGTTGCTCGTGCCATAGAGCCTCAGGTTGTGCATTCAGATATCCTATCTCATATTTTCAGTTCTACCAGCATATCCCACCTCTTGATGCCTCCACTGACCTGCAGATCTTCAGTTATGACAGGACTTTCACAATTAGAATTCCTACAGTGTGGAAACAGGGCATTCAGCCCAACAAGTTCACACCTGCTCTCTGAAGAGCATCCCACCCAGACTCACCCCCCTACTCTATGTCTGTAACCCTGCATTTCCCATGGCTAATCCACCTAGCCTGCACAGCTTTGGACTGTGGGAGGAAACAGAAGCACCCAGAGGAAACCCATGCAGACATTGAGAGAATGTGCAAAATCCACACAGACTGTTGCCTGAGGTTGGAATTGAACTCAGGTCACTGGCAGAGTGAGGCAGCAGCGCTAACCACTGAGCTACCCACCATGCTGCTCCAAGTTTTAATAGTTTGATGAATCTTGTTGCACTCCCTCTCTGGCATGTCTTTCTTTGTATTTAGAATCCCTACAGTGTGGAAACAGGCCATTCAGCCCAACAAGTCCACACCAAATCCACATGAACAAAACCATGAGCATTCTTCCTTCTTTCTTGCAAGTCAAAGAGGCCCATAACTGGATGGAGAAGACCAGAGCTAGTGGTGTCAATGACATAGCTGCGATACCTGAGATTATTGAGGGGATGATGCTCACTGTCACAGGGACAATGTCTAAGGCATTTTATCTGGCATCACGAAGAACATTCAGGATGACAGTCCGCTCCTGCTTTATGGCCCTCCTCAAATCACCCTACTATCTAGCATGAAGTGAAAGCAGCAGATGATGTAACCTCTTGCTTTCCATCCGATACAACCAACTTAACCCTCCACCTCTATATTAATGCTTTCAGATGCTCACGAACTGCTGCCTGGTCAAACACTGCAGCCTGATGACCAAAAGCTATCACTTTCAACCAGCATTGATACTGATGTTGGCATTGCATATACCTTCAAAGAAGACATTGAATCTATAGATGGGGAACAACTGGGAACAAATAGGCTACAGCCAAGCCAGAGGTAGAAATCTCAGATGGGTTTTGCTGTAATGGACTCATGTGAGGACTCAGATGGGACAGTGTGCAGGAGAATACAGATGTGCATCAACGCATTGGTAAACTTGAAACCCATCTTTTGCAACATGGAAGTCGCATAAAATTCCATGTCCTAACCTGTGGGCTCCATTTGTGATGCAAGACTTGGTAACTGCTAACTCCATGTTTCCTGCAACACAGATAGAAACCTTTAATGTCTCTACACCTAAGCAGAAACACCAACAGAGATCCCAAGGTCCATATTTGCTTAACTTTACCGGCTCAGCCTCCAAGCTAAGTGGAAAGGCCTAAGCCAATTTGGAGTTGTTTCCTCCACACTCGTAGACCTTGCCTTTCAGTAAACAGGCATCTTTGATATGTTTTCCCCTAGTCATGGCTGTGTACCCAGAGAGTCATCAGGTGCAGGTTTCACCTCTATGGTTTCCTCTTAAGTGTATATTGTGCCAGTATCTTAGTGGATTGTTGTGAGCATGAGAGAAAGTGATGGCATTTGTTCATTAACTGTCTCTTATTCCTTCAGGATTTCACCCTGTTGCAAAAGTGCATCAACAGGTAACTTTGTGGGGCATCTAAAAGGAGAAAGGCACACGGCTTGAGTTAAGGGATAGTGAGAAAAGCATTCTTATACCACCTGAGCTTATAAATCTGCAGAGATTGTGCAATGAGGGCTAATTGAGATGTTGATTTACATGAGAAACATAGCTAAATTCTTCATGTCCAGTTTCAGTCTGATCACTAGTCATTGCTACAATTGTGATTGCTCTAATGATGGCCAGCACGCCCTCCTTCATAAATGCAGCTGTTACCTATCACTGCTGGTCAAGTGCTGTTGCCTTTGGTTGTGCACTTCATTTTCCTCCCTCTTACAGGAAAATTTTTAACCAACTGTGATGCAATGAGTTCAGGTGATGTGCCTAACATAGTTAAATAGCTATCATTGTGTGCAAGTTGTGAAATGGGTGATATAAGACTTGTAGCAGAGTAATGTGCAGACATTAAGTTGATGCTTTGACTGTAAGGTTTGAGGAGATTGTTAGTAGGTGAAAGGGTATCATGGATGGAGAAGTGTGTAAGCCTTTTATGTTTTAGGATATTGCACTGTGAGATGCATTTACTAACCTCCATCATTCACAGGACTTCATCAAACACCTCATTGCATTGTAGGCAGACCCTTAGAGCTAGTTTGATAGCATTGACCAGGAGGGCCACCTTTTCCCATTTTCTTCACAGTTTCTATCTGGAGGACCTCCTGAGAAAAGAGAACCTCTCTCCTCCTGTTGGCCTTCCACACAAGATCATGGAAACCATGAAATCACAATCTGGTTTATTGTAACATTTCCACTCTTCTTTCTGCACTGTGAGTCTTCCAATATGCAGTTGCTTTATTTAAAATGGTCAACCCCTTTAAGAGATACAGACTGGTTTTCAGTAGAGTTGGATACCTCAATATGAGAACCTCAATACAATCGGTGCACAACTCACACAAACTTGAGCCATAGAATCACTTAAAGATATATATATAGTACTGAGCTGCATGTTAGGATCATCATAATTGATGATGATGGCATAGATTTATCACACATCACAATCCCAATACTGTTTTCAGGGCTAACCATCCTTTCCCTTTAGTTTCAAGCTAGCTATCTAAGAATGGCAAAAATTTAAACCGCTTTTCTGTCAGCAGGCATTAAAACAAAATTAGAAACATGCCATAAAAATTAGTCATGCCAGTCACATTACCGAATCCTCATCTAATTGACAGCAGCTTCAATGCTGAAAATGTGAAGTCTTCTGGCAATTCACAATTAACATTGCCACTGATTGTATATATCAATGGAAATTGTAGGCAGAAGGATGCTGCCAACATTCCTCTTTCCTTGAATGGATTTAAGAAATTATTTAGTTTATAGGAGTAGAGGGATAAGCACTGGTGAGTCACGGTCTCTTTTTGCAACAAGGTGCAATTTATCACATGTTAGCAATTAGGTATAAGTTACATTAGTTTATTAAATTAATTAAACTGTGACTAAGATTTTGAGGAAATCTCTGGATTTAGATCTTCACTCTACGAGATCCTAAGATAGTCTGTATTATCCCACCCAAGCTTGTATGGCATCATCAAAGTGAGTGGAACTTAATGCAGCCTTCAACATTCACCGTTTCAGAACTGTAAACTTATATAAAAATAACTGGTGGAACAAAAATATAGCATTAGGTTTCTTTGTTTCCATGGTGACTTCTGTGCAGGGGACTATACAAGAAAATCAAGCTTCATTATTTCTAAAGATGTAAACATACAGAAAGATAACAATGTATGCAAGAAAAGATTTTTTATACTGTGAATAACTGAGTATTGTGGCTCGTGGACGATTTTAAAAGATTGTCATTATTTGAGAGAATAGGGTAGATTTTTCAGGGCAGCTGTTCTCTGGGTCAATTTCTGCAGAATACAGCATCTTTGTGCTATATCTCTGTGCCCAGTTTTCCTTTGGGGCTTAATTTATTGAAACAACCATTCAACTAAGCTCACGTAGAGCAAGATGCAGAAAAACTGACCACTGCTTGAGGCTTAAAATCAGAAGCAATTTTAAAGGACCAAGTGGAATGGAAACCCATTGAGAACAACAAAACAAGCTCTGAATGTTATAGATTAAGGGAGCAGTGCTTTCCCATTAGCAGTTCTTGATTCATCTAGGACCTCAAATTTGTTGGTTCACTGTCTTTGTATTGCATCTAGCACTTGAGGTGGTACTGGTTCCATCATTGGAATATTAGCACACCATAGGTAGAAGTTTGTGTATCTTTGCAGTCAGTCTGGAGAAAGCCATTAACAGACAGCACAATGGTGTCAAGTTTTAGATTAAGAAGTAAAAATGCAAATGTAGATCGGAAGAAAAAGACCAACAAGGATGGGACTACTGATGTAATGGTGAAGTACCCCCTTTTATTCCAAGAGGGATGGAATGCCTGCTGAGTTTGGGAAGAAGGAAGGAGGGATTTTTACATTGCCTCAGTGCTCAAAAAGTATCTTTGCATCTGTCTCAGAGATTTCCTTGTCTCCAAAGAAGCTGCATTGTAAATGACACCAGGGGCAAGCTGGTCAGATGGGAAATTGGGAGACTTGTCCTGTGTATGCTTCGAGAGAACTGTACTTTCAATTATCCATTCGTTCTCATGAGAAATCTGAAAACTCCCCCACTCCCAGCCCTTTTGGTATGGACATTTTACCCTGTGTGGAACAGTATAAAACATGCTTTCAATCATTAAATATATATTACTAGCAATAGTCTGAAGCAGCTGTATCATTTTATTCAGAAAGACTTTGACAACACAAGCCTGTCCCTTGAAGACAAGTACCAATTAAATGACAGCATTACAAGCAGCAATCTCAGTTTTTTTAAAAAAAACAAAAGAACTGCAGATGCTGTAAATCAGGAACAAAAACAAAGTTAATTTAACGAAACATTAACTCTGTTTTCTCCTTCACGGATGCTGCCAGACCTGCTGAGCTTTTCCAGCAACTTTGTCTTTGTGTCATTTTTTTATTAGTTGAGGGGATAGGTAGTCACACACCTGCTTTCTGAGCAACTGAAGCAAACCTGTGAACAAAGACATCTGACATCTTTCTGTGTGTAATCTCCATTACAACGCCCTCCACAGAGTCAAAAAAGTTATTTTGCAATATTAATTAGGTAAAGCATAGGTGTGACAGAGGAATGAACGAATGGCCCAAAGCACCTGTTTCCAACCACTATTTGGGCACTAAAGGCAAGAAACACATCCTAATGCCTATAACTATGACACGTTTGTGCATTCTGATAAGTCTTACAAGTAAAATACATATGTTGAAAAAAGGATTTTGCAGTCTTATCAAAATTTTACATATGCCAGCACTGCAGGCAAGTACTTTCAGTTACAGTTGTATACTTCCTGAAAATTTGCAGAAGAAATTATGAACGTATCTACTTTCTGTATAAAGATTTAACAGAAGGTAAGCCCACTTTGGCCCTTCACATAAATGTATTTTACCTAAAAATTTCACAGAATGGACCCTGGAGTGCCTCTACACTAGATTTCCTATTATGCACAATTAAATTTCCCTGTGGACATTGCTATGATTAAATTTCAGTCTAATATTACTGAATAAGGGATGATGATTGCCGTAAGATTTATATTAGACTCCAATGTCAGCCTTGGTTCAGTATGGCACTCACACAAGTTGGAGGTTCATGTCCCAACAATGCAATTACGTAATCTAACATAATCTAAACTGATATTCCACTATTATTCTGCACTAGCGAGAAAATAAATTGTAATATATGTGTACTTCTAAATATAAAACTGTTCACCAAAATAGCACAACATTTTATTTATGAGTCAACATATCCTGCTTATCCGAATGGAATCCAATGAACACTAGCGGCAGGCTCAGAATTGGAAAAGATATTTAATTAAGCTGGTTGCTAATGTACTTAAATCCCATTGCCTTTTTGCCTCTGCCAGGATAAAGTTCTTGACATTAAGGCCCATGGTCAACCATCAAAACCCTTGGTCAAACATCCCATCCCATTGCAAATTGATGTCCTTGAATGGCCAATCAATAACAAATTAAGGATCTCACCAACACTGGGATAACCCATCTTAAAGTGGCCACTCATTATGCAGATAATTATCCCCAGCCCACGGGCAGCTTGCCAACTTGGTGGGGTGGCAAGGGTGTGGGGTAGTTTTCTCAAAGACAATCATTGCTACTCAAGAGACTGGACATCAGGAAGGAGGCGCCCACTAGGAGTTCCTTCTATTGCATCCAAACATCCCGTCAACCTCTACCTGCAACACACCCCCAACCAGAGAAGCCCCCAAATTCCACCACATTTTTTACCCTTTTCCAAAAGTCCTTTGTGATCTTGGGGCCCTAGGGCTGCACTTCGATGAGCAGCCACAGTGTCCTCCATGGTGTTTCTGAGAGCTTGACCTACTGATCTTTGACTGGCCAGCAGTTTTCAATGGGTTGGACATCCATCCATGTTAGTCTTGATTCCAAGGAAAGGATCAACAATCCCTTGCCAGTGCCTGATTAGCATGTGGTTTGGAGGACTTCCCTTTAAGAAACAGAAAGGATCCTTTGCCAGTTCTTCAAGCCTGCTAATAAGACCCCCGCATCTGAATATATTTCTTCCCCAGAGACAAGGTTTCTTAGACAGCATTTTCCAAACCCATAACTGCTAGCTTTGAAAAGGACAAGGACAGCAGATAAATGAGAACGCAGTGGGGAGGCAATGGTCTAGTGGTATAATCGTTGGACTGTTAATCCAGAGACCTGGATACCGTTCTGGAGGCCCAGGTTCAAGTCCTGCCACAGCAGATGGTGGAATTTGAGTTCAATAAAAAACAATCTGGAATTAACAGTTTAACGATGACCGTGAATCCATTGTCGATTGTCAGTAATGTCCCTTTCAGGAAGGAAACTGCCATCCTTACCTGGTCTGGCCTATATGTGACTCCAGACCCACAGCAATATGGTTGACTCTGACCTGCCCTCTGGGCAATTAGGGGTGGGCAATGAATGCTGACTAGTCAGTGACGCACTCATCCCATTCATGAATGAATAAAGAATAAAAAGCCACCACTTGCACGGGCCCTTTCAAGCCACTAACCATCCTGACTTGGAAATATATCAGCATTCCTTCAGTATTGCTCGGTCAAAGTCCTGGAACTCCCTCTGTAATGGTGCTGTGGGTGAATCTACACCAAATGACTGCAGCAGTTCAAGAAGGCAGCTCACCATCACTTTCTCAGGGGCAATTAAGGATAGGCAATGAATTCAGGCCCAGCCAGCAAAATCCATATGCCATGAATCAATAAGAATAAACTATATGCTGGGTATATGAAAAATAAAGGTGATTGAGGATTGAGCAGAGGTTTTGTGTGTTGAAATGGAGACTTTATTTGGCTCAGCATAAAAGTTTCACAGTTTGGTGGTGGGGCAATGGAGCCGGGGGTGTGGGCACAGGCTAGGGAAAGTAATTTCAGATTTCCATTACCGCTGTGCAAAAATGGCTTCTGGTTTCATGGCTGATCAACCTAGATCTAATTTTATGTTAGCTGAGATAACATGCACCACAGATATTCAGATTTTTGCTGAGACAGGTGTCTTGAAGTTTGTTAACAACATTAAATATTTACATGGCTACAATATCACTGACTTACATATATAGCATGGGCCTGTGTTTATAGATGTTACATACATACTGCTGAATGAATGATAACTCCATCACGCAGTGAGTTTGAGTGATTAAAGATGTGGCAGGTTACTAGAATGTTGCATGTCATGATATCATGTGACTGCCTTCAAGACACAGGCCTGACTGGTCTGGAATCTATGCCATTTTACAACATAGCCCCTTTCCCTCAAAGAACGGGAACATGTTTTCAGATAAATATATGTAAGAATGCAGACTGATATATTGGCTCTATTCATTCAGATAACGCCTCGGTAGATGTATGACATGACCAGTTCTAGTCCTCATTCAGTTATGATAACTTGGCTGTTTAACTTCAATGTACAATGTGCTATTTGTCATCATTGTTGGATGTGTATCATTTGTCATAGCTGTATGGTTGCTGTCTTGCATAATATCTTCAGTATCCAAGCTGACACCCTGTGTGATGGGTGGTTGATTATGTATAGTGCCTACAGTATTTTTGATGGGTGCATGAGTGTCTTGTAGGATATTGTTGGGGATGACTTGTTGAGAAATATTGAACATCCAGAAACAAAAACAGAAAATGCTAGATAAACTCAGGTCTGAAAGCATCTGTGGGAAGAAAGCAGAATGAACATTTCAATTTTTTTTTTGTTTCAGATCTCCAGCATCCAGAGTTCTTTGTTTTATTTTAGTACTGAAGATCCAGAACATGGTGGACATTGTGTCGGTACCTGTTGCACTAAAGGTGTCTTTAATTTATCACACAAGAGGGAACAGACAGTCACCAGATTGTAAATGTGTACTTTGACATGGAAATTATCAGTCACAAGTCTTGTACCATGGCTCAGAAGCAATCTCATGTAGAAGGGCAGATTGTCTTGAATGTTGAGGTAGATAGAACCGGCATATTTTGGATGACTTGATCAGTTGATCGAAGTTGTTACTAATGTCAGACCAATATGCGGATTAACAAGCCAATCTCATGTATTTTTTCTGCACCCACATGAACTGTATGGCTTGATATAAGGCTTGTGAAACTCAAACTTTAAAGATTACATTCTTGAAGAGTCCTAGTTTATCTCTGAATAAATAGAATAAATGTATTAGCCTAGGTATCTGTTGGTTTGTTCAAGCCCCAGGCTGATAATGATTCTTTTAAGTTGTTGTCTTTGAGCTTCAGAAAAAAATATAGAATTGACGGATGTCTAGACATGGGTAATACCTTTTTATTATGCATCATCTTTCTAGTGTTTTATCTCTATTTTGTTCAGAAGCATTTTCTTACATGGGAGCTGTACACTTAGTACACTTTAACTGCTGTATTTTTTTTCACAAGTTGGGTCAATTGTAGCCTCTCACTTGATTTTTCTTAATAAGAGAGAGAGATTAAGTGGTGGTCGTGTTTCAGTACAAGGCTGTAGCCTTGAGTTTTGCTTGTAGCACTCTAATCTTGATTGTAATTGTAACTCCAGTTCTGAACTCAGTCACATTGTTGAATAACTTATGAAAAAGACTTTTCATAACTGACAAGCTGCTGTCACCTTTACAGTATTTAATATGCATTTACTGCCACTAACCTGCTTTCACCACTAGTTTGTAGTGCCCACTTACTGCCACCATGATGCATTTTATTATTACGTTTATTAATTATTATGATAATTAAACTTAAACACGAGCCCGAGTCTGTTATGACAGGAGCAGGGGTTCCCATCTCATAATTACCCCCGAAAAGAAAGAAAATCCTTGATCTCCACTTTACTAGTAACAAGAAACAATTTATTTATTTAACCTAACAATGAACAAATTCAACAAAATTACTAACTGACAATACCCCCCTATATTACTAACTACTCCCTAACTGGTCTAAATTCTGCTGGAATGCTGTTTAAATAAAGGCAAGTCCCACTAATATAGACCCAATTAATAAGAAGCAATGAATTATATCTTAAGATAACAAGGTGTGGAGCTGGATGAACACAGCAGGCCAAGCAGCATCATAGGAGCAGGAAAGCTTGACGTTTCAGGCCTAGACCCCC
>JAHRHZ010000021.1:45346596-45364396 GCA_024137785.1 Ginglymostoma cirratum
AGGCACGAAACGTCAAGCTTTCCTGCTCCTATGATGCTGCTTGGCCTGCTGTGTTCATCCAGCTCCACACCTTGTTATCTCGGATTCTCCAGCATCTGCAGTACCTATTATCTCTGAATTATATCTTAATATCCCCATGTTCACACAGACTGTCTTCTGGAATATTCTGTCGTCTCTGGTTTCTTCACAAACGCCTTTCTTCTGCTAATTCTGCTGTCGAGGACGTTTTGTTTCTATAATTTTTTCAATGAGGACTTACAGCTAAAATACTGTGCTACCTTTGATTAACTAGATGGGCTTTCTCTGAGAGCTGAATGGTGCTAACTCTGGCAGATGGTGGATGACTCTTTCAGATGACAGTTGGCTCTCTCCGATTTTCCAAATGCCCTTGTCTTATGTGCCCGTAATGATATAATCAAATTCTTATAATATGATTGGTTTGAAATTGTCAACACCACCAGATTTAAATTCAATTGGCTTTGAATCGCTGAGTTTGGTTTTGAATTAATTAGCCAAATTCAAACTTGTGACAGCATCAAAACAAGACTGCTGTTTTGCCTGTCACCTGTTAGGTATTTTTCATACATTTGTTTCACTTTTTGAAGCTCTCTGTCCTAGCAACTTCAGCTGCTGCTCACAGACATACATTACAGTCAAAGCACAAATCTCTTAAAGGAACCACACATTTTAGCTTCCTGCTTTCTGCTTCACAATTGCTGTACCCAACTTCATAACAATTGAAAGATAGCTGTCTTGAAGGTTATTAACAACACTAACTAGTTACTTAGCAACAATAGCACAGTTGTACGAACATAAATCTGGGTTATATGCTTACTTATGTTCCTGAAAAAAGAATCACTAAAATAGAGAGTATAGTAGCAAAACCATTGTGTAAATATACTTATCAAATTAATACAAATTCAGTGTTTTCTCCCATTTATGTTAAAGAATGGATGTTTCTAACAATGTTCAACATAAATGGTAGTATCTAAATGGGTTTATAGGACACTTGACTGTGGGCGCATGGTTGTCATTAGATTAGATTTTGTTGAATTCAAATCTCACCATTGGCCATAGTGGGATTCAAACCAATGTACTCCAGAATAGCAGGAACTGCAGACGCTGGAGAATCTGAAGAAGGGTCTAGGCCCGAAACGTCAGCCTTCCTGCTCCTCTGATGCTGTTTGGCCTGCTGTGTTCATCCAGCTCTACACCTTGTTATCTCAGATACTCCAGAATAGCCCAGAATACACTGATTGCTAGCCCAGAGATATTGCCACTATGCCACAGCTCCCCTATGCTTTCAAAATATGACACAGCATCATACAGCGCGAAAGGAGGCCATCCAGCCCATGGTGCAAAGATCACTTCTTTGAAACAACTCTCCAGTTAGTCCCATCCATAAAGCTGAGCAACATTTTCATTGTCAGGTTTACATCCAAGCCTCTTTTAAAAATTGCCTTTTGTTCTATTTTCACCACTCTTTCAGGTAGTGCATTCTAGATCACAACCACTCTGCTGCATAACTCATAGCATAAAACAAATCCTCATCTTCCCTCTGGTGCTTTTTCCAATTACCTTACACCTAAGTCCTCTGGTTATCCGATAATTCTGGAGTTGAAACAGTTCTTCCATACTTTTTCCATCGAAGACCTTTATGATTTGAATGCATACTTAAAGCAAACCACCAGAGATAACATTTAACAGATGAATGGTTTCAGTATTTGATCTAAGATAGTCTTACTATTAGCAACCAAGAGAAAAATTTAATGTATTCAGATATAAGAATGAGAGTTTTCATAGAAAAAAATGAGTCTTAACTGAACTCGGCTCTATGTTATTCAACAATACCACACCAAAGAGTGTATGAGCCAAGCAGTCAATATGCTTAATACCCATGTAAACCAAATGGATAAAATGGTAGTCTAACCCTGTTGTGGCCTTCAAGCTGTTGCTCACAATGTATGAAACTGAACCATTAGTGCTTAGCTATAGTCTGGATACAAATGGAGAAGTTAATTTGATTGGGTTTGATGTATTCCTTTAGCTGGGTACTATGTTGTGTCTCAGACTTTGAGCAATATCTGTGAGAGAAATCTGAATACTGCCCGTAATTTTTATACACCAGTTGTTGTCCTTAAGTATTATCAGAGTTCTCACTTCCATAGCTGTGTCCAGTCTGTCAATAGCCTGTTGAAGATTGAGAAGAATTCAGACCTGACTGTCCTTGTCCATAGCTTGAACCATACCCGCTTTGGCTTTGTCCATATCCTGAAGCTACACACAGAGTACAGTCAATGTGGATTATGACCAAGTAACAAACTGCCATGTATGACCATCGCTGAGTTATACAAATGGGACTAAATTCCATTTTCAGGAATAATCAGGTAAGCGCAATGTAGCCTTCAGTAACTGCCATGATTGCATCTCCATTACAACACAATACTACAAAAAAGCAAAGGGATAGTATTTCTGAAACTATCCAAAAATTAGGAGTCCATTTAACTATGAGTTTGTAAAATTTTAAATTACGCTTCATATATCAGAATATCTAAACACAGGTGTCTATCCAGCTGATATTACAATACAGTTATGTTAAAATTAAATTAGCTCTGGGAAGTATGTCTGTGCTCAGCACTGCCAGAGCAGAATACATAGCAGAAGATTCCCTTGTGGTCAGGACTTATGTAAATAGGGAAATCTCTACACTCGCCTCGGTTGGGTATTAATTCAGTTACTGATCCAGCAGCTACAGCCATCAGAAAGGGAATAATTATTTCAAAGCCTCCTTCAAAATCCAAGTTGCAGCAGGTGTTAGCCTTAAAAGATGTAACTATATTGTGTCCTTTATGTGTGTTCTTTGAACGAAATCTCACTATAGTCCTTTCTCTTCTGGCAATTTTTCGCCCTTTGAGCATTTCATTCTGTTCTGTCAGGCACTCAAACCTGGCTGAAATATTTTAGGCAACAACAGATCTTGCTCTCAGCTTCAGTAACTGTTTTCTATTCCAAAATCATCCTAGAATGTGTAAATTAGCATTCTCAGTTAAACTGACATTTAAATGGATTCCTAATTTTTAGATAATTTCAGAAATACTACCCCTTTGCTTTTTGGAGTATTGTGTTGCATTAGAGAAGCAATGGCGCTGGTTAATGAAAGATACAATGTATTTACTTGCTTATTCCTGAGAATGGAATCTAATTTCTTTTCCCGACTGCAAATCACATTTTCTTAGACGTTTCTCCCCTGTCTCCTCCACATTCACCTCAAACAACAAATGCTAGTGGTTTGTAGATATCCTTGTCAACAAAATTGACAACATATAAACAGTCACTTCCTTCCCATCCCCATTCTCCCCCTGCCCTAACTCTATAATTGTATCTTTCTCTAATTGTTCTCCTACCACCTCTCATATCCACTCCAAATTCAGCTTGTCCATACCACCTATCACCTGCGTTTTCAAACCTATCCCCATTGAACATCTTTCCCTTCTGGCTCCTATATTAGTTGACATCATTCATGGTTCTCTGTCCTCAACTTTTGTGCTGGCTTTTGGATCTTCCATCGTCATCCTTTTCCCAAAAATTAGCAGCCTTTGACCCATCCATCCTTGCAAACTATCATCCCATCTCCAACCTTTCATATCCCTCCATAATCCATTCGGAGTACTGCTCATGTCCTAAATTCCTGCCCAGCTTCCTCCCTTCTTTCCAAGAACTCAATGTTTGAATTCTCCTCTCAGGTATCTTCTCTGGCAGAGTACTGAAATGATTTTTACCAAAATCCCATCCAATTTGATTGTGGCAAAGGTGAACTTTCTTTCACCATCCATTTTGACCTGTCTGCAGCTTTTGATACACCATCCTTCTCCTCCTCCTTAGCCTCCTCACCATTAGACAATAGGGTGGGACTATATGCACCTGGTGCCATTCCTACCTAGCTAACCATAACCAGATAATGGCTGCAATGGTTTCTCTTCCCATTCCCACACTTATCTCTGATGTTATCCAAGGATTCTTGTGATCATCCTTTCGTCCCATTAGCTAGCCGTTGCTCAGCAACATCATCGGTTTCCAAATACATGCTGATAGCTACCTCAGCACCACTCTCTTAACCATTCCACTGCTCCTAAGTTTTCAGACTACTTACCTGATGTACAGAAATAGATGAGCAGAAAATTCATCCAATGAAATACTGAAGATACTGATTTTGGGCCCCACCATAAACTCCATTCACTTGCCCTAGATTCTATCCTCTATCTGGTAATTGTCAGAATCGGACCTAGACTACTCATTGCCTTGATTTCTTACTTGACCCACACTGTCATTAAGACCTCCATTATATCCTCACATCTCGTTTCTCCTTTCCTGCCTACTTCCCTAAGCAGCTGCTGAAACCCTCACCCTTGTTACCTCCAGACCCTACTCTAATGTAGTCCGAGCCAGCCTCCAGGGTTCTATCCTCCACCATCTCTAAACCTAACCCTGTTGTCAGTGACCTAATTCACACCAAATACTGTTTACCCCTTACTACTGTGCCAAAGAGAGACACTGGCTCCCAGCTGAGCAGGATTTCAATCTAAATTGACTCACACTTAATTTCAAATCTCTCCATAGGTTTATCCCACTCCATATCAGTAATCACCTCCAGCCCTGCAAACCTCTGAGATATCTGCACTCCTCTAATTCTGGCCTCTTGAACATCCATGATTAATGGCTGTGCCTTTAGTTGCCCCAAGCCTCAAGAATGGTTCCAGAGATGAAAAGTTCATTTATGAGGACAGATTGGAGAGGTTTAGATTGCTCTCCTTGGAGAGAAGAAGGTTTATAGGCATTCAAAATTATGAAGGTCCTGGAATGAAGAGAGGAATCAAGAATGAAAGAGCATGGATTTAATGTGATTTGCTAAAAAAGCATCTGATGTATGAAAAATCTTTTCACACAGCCTGTTAGTTGGGTGTGGAATGCACTGTCTGAAGGTGTGATAGGGGCAGGTTCAATTAAAGCATTCAAGAGGATATTAGATGATTATTTAAATACAAAAATGTGGAAGGGAATGGGGAAAAGGGAGGAGAATGGCACCAAGTCACAATGCTGATTTGGACAATCAACACCGGTAAACAGGCTGAATGGTCTCCTTCTGCACCACAACACTTCTGTGATGTATTTCAGATGTAATGTAACATCTTAACAGATGTAATGTTAAGTAATATGGAATAAAACTTTACTGTTTATCAAGACTGAGACTACCTACTGCCAAAGGCTTTGTGAGGGCATCCTTCCCATTTGGTATCAGTATCTTAGACTTCTACCTGTAAGGAGGGTTGGTTGCAGTGAATCAATCTCAGATGGTGCCAGAGAATACAACTATTTACCAATCTAGTAGTGCTGGAATCTGAAATCATACAATTACTTACAATGGGAGTGGTTTTGTGTTGTTATTTAGGCACATCTCCTTGTGCAGTATAAATCTAGTACCTTATGAAGCTGAGTTTAAAATTGTTAAGGTGGTCAGAGTCTAAGCCTTCGTCCTTTTATGATCAAAAACTGGTGTGCACACTTCATGATGGACTGAGGCAGGTAAAAATGCCAGAAATCATTATTCAAGGCTTCTCAGTTCCTTGCATTTCATGTACATGACAGCAGACATTGTCCAGGAGGGCAGATACACACATCTGAAATAAGGGCTTCATTAAACATGACTAAACTAACAGTGATGTGAGATAACAAGCATGGGGCTGGATGAACTCAGCAGGTCAAGCAGCATCATAGGAGCAGGAAAACTTGACGTTTCGGGCCTAAACCCTTCATCAGAAAAAATGATGAAGGGATTACTTTGCCATTCCTTATTGTATCCAATGCCAATTAAGTGGCTTCTGAAGAACCATCTGGCATTACAACAGATAACAGCTTTAATGATCACCTCTTTATCGGGCTGGTGTATCCAATGTAGGCGGGTACAGTCTCTTTGAGCAATGGTTTGAGCATTGTCACATCTACATTGGGAAAAAGGCCAAACAGATACAACAAGAGCAAATTGCATTTCTACAGAGGTTTTGACATATTAGTGCACATCACAAAAAAAATTACAGAGCAAAATGTTGACATGGGCCACTTAAGACAATATTAGAGCAGTTGGTCTAAACTTAGTCAAAATGATAGGTTCTAACCAGTGGACTAGACATGTCAGTTTTCCAGGCATATCTGTGTCATTTCATGGTGCATAGGATACAAAAATTGAAGTCTTAGAAACTGACAGTATATACTAATAAATGCACATAAAAAATCCCTGGGCACTATTGAAACAAGAGCAAGGGAGTTCTCTTCACTGTTCTGGCCTATATGCATTTTTCATGAAATATGAAACAAAAGATTATCCAGACATTACTATATTGCTGTTGATACGATGTTCTTGTGCACAAAATGGATTTTGCATTTCCTACATGACAGCAGTAATAGCTTTTCACAAGTTATCTATTTGTCTGCAAAGCACTTGAGTATATCCTGTGGACAAAAAGGTGCAATAGAAATCAAAGTTCTTGCTTTTGTGATATAGTCATTTATTATTCCAACAACCTGGAATTATTCAGTGTGTAATATCCCATTTAGCTAATATGGAAAGCACTGAATGATCTCTGCACAAAGTAATCTTTATTTTGTCTTTCCTCAATGGCTTAAGGAGTTTGTCCAGTGAGCAGCTGAACCATTCATTCTCAAAAGACACCAGGTTTAATTGTTGTTCCGTGCTGTGGTGGCTAATCCCAGGTTTGCTGCATTTAGACTGGGCTAGGTAGACCAAAAGTTGGAGGGCTCTTGTCGTGCACTGGCAGTACTCCTACCTCTAAGCCAGGAGGCCTGGGTTCAAGTCCCACCTGCTCCAGAGGTGTGTCATCACATCTATCACACTATCATCTTCAGTGAACAATATCCATTGCTTTAACAGTACTAAGCCATACCACAATACATTCCTTCCATGGACTTTAGTGCCATGGTCAGTTTGCTCATCCAGCCTACAATTCCAACCTGCAAAAACTCAAACTATGTTAGACAATTGCAAAGGGCTAAAACTTCTTCAATGATATGTTCTGGATCATCATATTTGCTTCATTCCACAGCCACACTCTTCTGTTCCTTTTCACAGACCAAACTCAAAGCACCTAGCTTGAGGAGCACCTTGTCTCCTAGAACAAAAGATGCAGGAAACTTTCACCTTTCTGGAAACATCACAGTTTCCTAGGCTCAGAGTCCAGCCCAACAACTCTGAGTTGAAGATCGTCAAACTGCAGATGATTATTGCAGACATAGTTACTGTGGATCACACTGGTGTCTATCAGCATGCATGCACTATAGTTCAATCTCTTTCTTGGGCTGTAATCAAACAAAAAGCCCTACAACTGCACCCCATGTGGTTCGTGATGGATTCTTTGCGTTCATTTTATAATTTACTTTGGGATAAATGAGGCAAAAATGGGAAGTTAGAGGTCAAGCTCACTTCCTTCCCCCACAGTTTCTGCAAGTTGCATTAAATATCAGCCAGGGAATTAACAGCCGTTGGTGCAAATGTGACTAATTAGCATTATGAAGGAGGACTCCGTGCCTAACTGAGCATCTAGAGGAGATGTCGATGGGCAAACTGTTAGGATGTAAAAAGTTCCAGTCGCCACTTAAAAAGCCCCTGTCCTCTCATTATCTCAATAATCCTTATGTAAACCTGTATAAACTAAACGTATATAACGTCTGCCAACAGCTGAATGCTTCAGCAGCAGGCTCTGTCGCTACATCCAACCACAGTATCCTTTGTAGACTTTTTTCTTAAATCTGCTCCTGTTCCATCTCCTCATATTTGATATAAATCACTCCGAATATTTTTCTTATCTGACTAGCAAAGAGATGGAGTGGGCAATAAAAAATTGTAGCCAATGGCTTTTTTAACAAGTTTAATAGATTATTGGAGAAACTCAGCACATCTGGCAGTACCTGTGGAAAGAGAAACAGAGGAATGGTAAGACTGGACTCAAACGTTTCTTTCTCCACGGATGCTCCAGACCTGCTGAATTTCTCCTGCACGTTCTGTTTTTATTTTAGACATCCAGTATCTGCACATTTTTATTTGCAACAGAGTGCTAATTGTTATATTTTCAAAAGGTGTGGTAAACTTCCAATGCAGACACACTTTGGGCTTCTTTATTACTGGAGACTGGCACGATGCATCAGACTGCCAGCTCGATTTCTTCATGCTGTGACGTTTGCAATTTCATAGAATGATAGAATTTCCACAATGTGGAAGCAGGCCTACAGCTGTAAAATCCATCACTGGGAGTCAGAAAAAAGTCAGAGAGACACACTATTTCTGATAGATTTCAGCAACTTTAACCAACTGTGGGAATTGTCAAATACTTCTGCAATCACAGTAAGGGTCACAGAAATCAAGTTGCAACTAATCTGAAAATAATTGAAGATCTTTCTAAACAGACAATGGGTGATTTTGCCTGTTGTTCATCATCTATTCAACTTTGCAAAGTTAAGTGAGAGCATAATTTGGACCATTGAGGTCCTATTTATTACAATTCCAGTAGTAAGGAGTATTATATAGTAACTGACGCCACAATCTTCTCACTCCACTTAATTTAGAACCTACTTCTCCGAATACACTCACCAACATTGCATCCAGCAGCTGAGGTGTGTGCATTAATGCCACAAACACCATTGAGGAGACATAGCCTGAGAAAATGAAGCTTCACATTGAGTTTTGAGCCTGTTATTCCATGATAATACTTTTTAGGTTTCACTTGTCAGATTCTGACTTATAACTGCATAAGGTCTTCATGATTACTTCTGAGAAGCGTAGTTAGTTTGCAATGAATTGAAGCTTTTGTTTCCTTTGTTGCCAATATGCTGTCTCAAATGTGGTAAATGAAACAATTTAATGCCAGAAGTTTAATTAGAATGAATTGCAATGGGCCACAAATCTGTAACCTTTCAATAATCATCCACATCAGGGAAGAACATTACAATGGGATGTACATATGCCAGATACAGGCCTTCTCCTGTAACTTCCGAGGGCTTTGTGCTCTGTAGAATATCTGTCTACCTCCATGTGATGATGCAGGGTTAATGCAAGAGGAATTCTCAGACCAGGAGTTTCCAGGCAATGAAAACAGGCAAATTGGCAAATTGGCTGTGACAGAGATGCATTGGTCTCACCTATTTGGGGCTAAACTGTGTGGCACACTCAGCACCCTAAAGATTTTGTTTAATTTTATCTTTGCAAGTTATAGTAAAATTTAATAACCAGTAAGTCGAGATCCAGGGGTCTGTTCCAGGGCATCAGCTTGTTATAATTTAAGTCAATGATGTAGACTAGGGGAGCAAAGGCATGGCAACTAAGTTTGCAGTTGACACAAATATAAATCATAAAGCATGTTGTAAGGAGCACAGACCGATATACCTAGGTGAATAAGTGGCAAAAATCTAACAGATGGACTGTAATGTGGGAAAATGAGAAGTTGTTCATTTTGATAGGAAGTATAAAAGAGCAGAACATTACTTCAATGGAGAATGAATGCAGGATTCTGAAGTTCAGAGTGGTCTCAATGTGATAGCACATGCATGGCACAAAGTTAGTTTAATGGTACAGCAAGTGATTAAGAAGGCTAATGGAATGCTCTTCTTTATTCTGTGAGGAACTAACACAAACATAAGGATGTTCCGCCTCAGTTACACGGGGCATTGATGAGATCACATCTTGAATACTTTGTATAGTTTTACTCTCCTTTTGACAGAAAGATGTAAATGCTTTGGAAATTGTTCAAAGGAGGTTTACTAGACTGCTCCCTGGAATTACTCACTTGAACTATGGGGGAAAGTTGGATAGGCTGGCCTTGTTTCCACTGCATTTTAGAGGAGTGAGTGGTGACTCGACTGAAGTAATCAGATCCTGAATGGTCATGAGAAGGTGGATGTGTAAGAGATGTTTGCTCTTGTGGGTGAATTCAGAACTAGGGGCACTGTTTAAAAAATCTGGGTCACTTTTTTAGGACCGAGATGGAGATAAACATTTTCTCTCAAAAGGATGTGTGACTGTGGAAAGTGGTAGAGTTGGGGTTGTTGAATGGTTTGGATGTAAAGGTAGATATATTATTGTTAGGTAAGGGCATCATGGTTATTGATAGTAAATTGAAATGAGAGATTTGGAATACAAACAGATCAGCCATGATCTCATTGAATGGCAGAGCGAGCTCTAGAACCAAATGACTTCTAATTTGTATATTTGTAGGTTTGTTTAAGAAATGCAATTTTAAAAACTGTCTTGTGCTTTAGGATGTCATACTTCATTGTTGCTGTAATTTGAAATGTAAAAAAGCAATGACACCCACCAGCCTGCAATTCTAAAGAAACAGTTTTTTCCAAAGAACAGGATGATCAGTATGATCCATTACAAGACGATGTATAATTCTTCCTTCAAAAATTGCCCAGAGCTATTTTTATTTGCAATGTTCCTGAGAAATCAGGAATCACTTTAGTCCAGTTGTACCATTTATCATTCCTAAGCCTGCCTCACAAGTTCTGTTTTGCAGATTCATATTACAGATATAACTATGCTTAGAATGAACTGATTCATCAATATACAAAGTTCCGAGGTCAAGACTTTCAAGAGGTTTCACGATTTTCTGTGAATTGCTACACATCCAAGACATCTCCCCTTTATGAAGCAATCTCTCTAAAGCCAAAGAACTGCTCTCCCCTTGGGCAGGATCATTGCAACAATTTATAATGAAGAACAGAAGATATCATCCTAATAGATGCAGGTGATATTTAATATCTTAGCTCATGTGTCCTAATACTTCACACAATCTTGAAACATGTTAAATCTTGAAACAGAAACATTATATTAATACAGGAGGTGTGTATTGAAATAACTATACCATATTAAAAAATTAAATAATTTCTACAATGTGCTAGCCTTGAAATTCAAATGCTTAATGGGCATCGGCCATAAATAACAATTATACTTGATCCCAATTTCTTGAATAGTGTTTTAAATCATTGTTGGTAATATGGGCATAACTCGTAAGGCCTGAATTCATTGCCATTCCCAGTTGCTCATGAGAAGATTTTGCTGAGCTGTCTTCTAGAATCATTGCAGTTGGTGTGAGAAATGTAATCTCAAAATTCTGTTATTAAAGCGTTACAGGATTAAAGTCCAAAGATGATGAAGGAATGGTGATATAGTTCTATGTCTGGATAGTTTGTGATTTAGAAGGAAAATTGGGAGGTGATTCAGCTCCCTTTGCTTTCTTACCTTGTCCATTGAGATAGTTGGGGGGATAGGATCTGAGGTTCTGCTAAAATATCAGCAAGATCAGTTGAAAAAGATCAAATAATTCTATTGGTCAGGAGTTGGTAACCATATTCCACAGTCATAGGATCCAGTGAGTTAGAGATGGGGGTGGGTGTAGTGTTGGCCACTAGGGCATAATCTACTTATACATGGCAAAAAAAATGTTCTCAGATGAGATATTACAGCAAAGGTATGGGGCAAAATTCACTCAATTACCATCATCCAGAGAGATTGAACAATCTTAATTGAACAACCAAAAGTCACTGTTTTGATAAAACCATTACACAAACAGTTGAAAACTACCAAAGCCAAAAATTAGCAACTGCAAGAGTTGCAAAGGACCATTATCTAAGGATGACCTGACAGCGTTAAAGAAAAACCTGATAACATGTTCATTTTGGCCATACAGAGACAAACTTGGTATACCATGATAAAACACTTTTGAAGGCAAATAAGTCCCAATATCAAAAGCATTTCTTCAGGATATCATGATCATGCTATACAAGGGACAATGGGTATCAAAAGCACAAGTCTAGCAAATGAATCTGCGCACTGGCCAAGGTTGAATGAGATATTCAAATATGATGTAAGTACATGTGAGGCATGTCAAATGTACCAACTCAGTAGCAGTGAGAGCCTCTACATCCACACACTATTCTATCTACTCCATAGTTGAAAATAACAACAGACTTAATTACAATGCACAGGCAAGATTACATTCCCGTGATGGATTATTTTCTTCATATGTTCCATTGGCCAGCAATTTAACAACACAATAATTGCAAGCATCATCAATACGAGTGCTACTTTCAGTTTATTCGGCATACAAGAATGGATAGTATCCAACACAGACTGCATTTCACTGGCAAACTATTTCAAGACATATCTGCTAGTCAGAAAATGACACATATCACAACGTTACCCATTACTCTTGATCAAACAGTCAAGTAGAACATATGGTATGTACTATCAAATCAATGCATATCGAGTGTTGAGCAACAAAATTTTCACATTGCAATGCTGCACTTTCTTTCACATCAATGGAAAGGGGATTATGATACCCAGCACAATTTATGCTTGTTGCCAAACGTAAACAACATTGCCCAGCAACCAATTGTCTAACTATTGAGACACAGGAAATTCTTCTTCAAAGACAAAGGAAAATTAAAGAGATTCACAACTGTGCACTGAGCAGAGTGTGCACATTAGAAATGCAAATACATGGATACCAACAAAGGTTTCTAGAGTAATCAACCAGTCCAGATCATACAAAGATATTACTGATCATGGTGCTACATTGCAAAGGAACAAAAGCCAGCTCAGAACAATGTATGACAAGCCAATCATGCACAAAGAGAATGAGGAAGATAACACCAAAGATGATCGTTGTGTGATGTTGTCGAGTGACAGCAAACAGCTGAAAGACAACCAAGTTTTCAGCCCAAAGCAAATGAGCATAACATGTACTTCTCCAGGCTGGCACACAATTACCAGAGCAGGACAAATTGTCAACCCTCCAAAATGTTGCTTTAAAGTCTAAACTGTTCGTCTTGCAAAATCTGTTTTATCTGTTTGTCTAATTTTTGAATTGACAACACAGACTTATATACAACCATGTATATCTGTTTGGAATAGTTATATTTGTATGAAGATGTGCTATGTCTCACAATTAGAATGTAGCATGCCTGTAAGAGATGTGCTCATCATATCATCACGATATCATAGCACGTGACATAAGAGTACAACGGTTTATAACTCTATCCCAACTGGGGCCAGGTGAAGCACACACGCTGATCAAAGTGTGCCATGTTGTAACCAAATATTAGCTCAGACAATAAATGTCTATGAATCTTTCAGCACCATGTTACCCACATTTAGTTCTTGTATTATGGAAGTTGACATAAGTATTGCCTTATCTGGTACAAACACAGAGCTCAAGATAAAAGTGCACATCATGGTAGTAGATTAACCACAAGTGTGGAGATCAAAACAATCAATAATGTCAAAGGACGCTGGATGGGCACTTGAAGGCAATAATCATGCATGGCCATGGGAATTGAGCCAAAGGGTTGGGATGATTGTATTGCTCTGAGGAGAGCCAACATCAGTGCAGTAAACCAAAAGGCATCTTTCTATGCTATAAACAGCTCAGCTTTATGCAACTGTTCCCTTTGCGCAGAGAAGTTATGGAGAATTCTAACAGAAATCTTTATAGCACCAAAAATTTTGCTAATGTAACAAGGCCAAACCATTTCCTCTGAGAACATGGCTGGTAAGAAAAGGTCATAGACTTAAACGAAATGTCAAAAGAAGCTGAGGGAAAATGAGGAATTTTTTTTTTCCACAGTGTGATGCTATGATTTGGAACACACTTCCCAAGTAGTTGTTGGATTCAGGATCTCTCAAAAGACGATTGAACATGGATTTGCAATGGAAAAATCTGCAGTTATAGGGAAAATCTGGAATGTGCGACTAAGTTGGACAGCTTTTTTAAACACCTAGTGCAGACAGAACAGGTTGAATGACCTCAGTCTGAACTGTAAGTTTCTGTGAAATAATTCAAGAGAAATTGTTTTGAAGTTTCTATTCTGATGACGGTGCCAAAGCATTGCAACTTTGTGAATGGTTTTTGAAGACAGCTATCGAGACGTATAATTTAGAAATTGGAAAAATCAATTTTAAGAGAGATTTTTCAGATTCCCTCCTGTGGAGAGACACCAAACCCATCATTGACAAGCATCAGAGAATAGGGAGATGTGTTCAGAAAAAAACCAGCTATTGAATTGAAGGGTAGACATTGGGTGTAACATGGAAGTAGGCAAATACTGCAAAACAGAATCATAGAATCAGGTAATAAAGTAGAAAGACTTGCCATTATACAGTTCCTTTCATAACACCCCAAAAGGGCTTCACTCTCATTTAAGAACTTTGGAAGTGTAGTCACTGTTGTAATAAGGAAATACTTACTAAGGAATAAGCATGGGCCAGCTGTCGTGTTAGGGAGTGCTCTCCTGCTGTCATTTGAAGTTGCGTCATCTGATCTTTTACAGGGCTTTACTTCAATATATCACCTGAAAGGCAGCACCTCCATTGTTGTAGCACTGTCGTTAAATAACAGCTTAGAATTTATGTTCAAATCATAGACTGAGACTTGAACTTGCAACCCTCTGACTCAGAGGGAAAAGAGCCACTGTACAAGAAGAGGTAAATCAGCCCAATCAATCCTGTCAGTACCATGTCCTTCAAGGAGCTATTCAATATGTGCCACTGGCTAACAGGTTCACACTGTATCATACTGCAATATTTTCATCTTCAAGCATGTGTCCAATTCTCTTTTATCTGTTCCTTTCTTCTCTTGATTCCACTCAGCAGAATTGACTTCTGCTACAAACAAATAGTAATGTTTTATCTATAGTCTTGATGCAGAAAGAGCATACCTGCAGGTCTGATAAACACACACCCAAAATTTGCTGAACCTTCTCTGTGAAATTGTCAGCGGGGCTGATCATAAATTGAGTTCACTTTTCTCAGTCTGTGAAGATGGGGATGGAAGCACATCTTTTTAATTAAATAATAAATCAAGTCCCCATCTGACTGCTTGGGTGGATGTAAAAGATTCCTCGCCACAATTTTGAAGAAGAACAAGAAATTTATCTCCAGTCTCCAGGATAATATTTATCTATTCATCAACATTCTCAGAACTAGATTATATGGTTATTATCAAATTGCCATTTGTAGGATTTTGCTGTGCATAAACTGGCTGTCATTTTTCAAGTATAACAGCGACCACATTTCAAAAGGTATTTCATTGGCTACGAGATACTTTGAGAACAATGGTCATGAATAGCACATATAAATGACAGTCTTTCATATACTTCACCAATTGTGCTTATTGAGGGAAATTTGTTAATACCAGATGGCCAAGAATGCACCTGCTCTTATAACTGCATCAACTAGGCAACATTTGTTTCCCCAAGTTGAGGGGTAAATAACTATTTTCAGCAAGTCATTGCAGTTAAATGATTAAAACATTGAGAATATTTTCATCAAATGATACTCTCATCAGGCTCAAATTTTAACTCATTTGTATTTTGTAACATACTGTGGTGAGATTTAAACTTGTAAACCTCAGTTCCATGGAGGCGGTGTGAAGATATAAGGGAGTATTTAAGGATTAAGCAAGCATGAGCCATGGTCTGAGGGTTTGAGGACCTGAAATTTATTATTAAAATTAGCTCAGGGAATGAGAGTAAGCAATCTATACTTCCAGACTCACCATCCATTGTCTCTTTAGTCACCTCCAGCCTGCCTCTAGAGTCAGAGGGCTAGAATCACCCATACTCCACCTCCCTGGCTTAGAGGTATGGTGCTCAGGGCTGTAATCGAAGGTGATGGATTTCCTACATCCTGAAGTTTCCAATTCAACCTTCCCAAACCCTCCATGGAAACTTAGCCACGTTCATGCACTAAGCAACAGGCTACCATAACTGAAGATTAACGCTAAATATTTCACCAGTTCCCTTTAATATCAGTTACGTTGGCCAAAAAAAACCTCCTATTCTGATACAGGGTGGTTAGGAAGGTATTTAGCATGCTTGCCTTCATCGTCCAGACCTTTGAATATTGGAGTCAGGATGTCATGCTGAGATTGTACAGGACACTGATGAAGCCTCTTCTGGAGTACTGCATACAGTTTGGGTCTCCCTGTTATAGAAAGGATATCATTCAGCTGGAGAGGGTTCAGAAGAGATTAACCAGGATGTTGCCAAGAATAAAGGGTTTGAGTTATACGGAGAGGTCTGATATGCTGGGACTTCTTTCACTTGGGATGCGGATACATTTACAATGTTTAAAAGACATTCAAATAAGTACACAAATAAGAAATGTGTGGAGGGATATGGGCCAGAAGCAGGCAGGTGGGGCTAGCTTAGATTGAGATTATGGTCGCCATGGACCGAAGGGTCTGTTTCTGCGCTGTATGATTCTATGACCTCATATGAGAGAGTTCCTAAAACCTAATTTCATGCCAAATGAGAGTTGGAAAATATATCCCTCCAGCAGTAGTCGACCCTGGAGTAATCATGAACACAATTCATTTGATATTTTCATTAAATTTTGAATTATAAATAAATAATATTTTGAAAAAAACATCATAACCTGGTCACTATTGAATAACGATGACAATTAGGAAATGTCGTTTTAATCTTTACAATTATAAGGGAAACATTTAATTATTACATCTTTAAAGGAGCAGAGTGATTATTCCCATAGTTATTCCCAGTTTTCTTGTCTGTGACTTAAGGTTTGTGACTTCAATAAGCCTTTCTCATCACATTACCAGTATAATTTCGGTGATCAGTTTTATTAGACACAAGGTCACAAGAAATAAATTCAATATTACACAATGGATAACACATGAATTCACAGTTAGTGACACACTTTATATCAAAAGTATTAATCTGAGGTTGTATAATGCTGACTTTGAACACCACACATCGAATAATTATATTTTATTAGATTACTTCTGCCATTCCTTCCTTGCATTTTTGCAATTGCTACATAGATCATACGTTACTAATGTAATTATGACCCTCAACCAGCTTCATAAGCACTGCCCACATAACACATTCATCCAGGAAACCTCTGACCAGAGTTAAAATGTGTTGAAACCTCAACAGGTTCGGCATAGCAGCAAACAGAAGAAAATTCAGAATGTGTTAAGCTTTCTTATTCCACTTCAGAGATTTGGGCTTGGTTCCACATTAAGCTACTGATATGAAAATGTCCTGTGCTGGATTCAAGAGCTCTATGTGAAATAAAGCTGTTAAGTCTTAGCCTTATGGGCATGGACACATAACACAAGATTAAAACAAATTTAGCAATAAACTCACAGTTTTATTCAGACCATGCCTGGTGGAGGGAAAGGTTAAAAGCATGCTGAGGTTTTGTGGCTTTGGAGGTAACATGAGCCAGAACCTCTTCACTCAATTCCCACTCCTGGATGTTTTGGCCAATTAAAGAATCATTCGCGAGATGGTTCAAATGGGTTAATAACAAGCCTTTTAAATCTTCCCACACCTGTCACTCTTCCTCAAAGGCAAGAAAGAAGGTGAGAGTGATGGTACAATTTAGTTCAATTGATTACCACCGGGGCAGAATAAAGAGAGTTTTATTCAGCTAAAAGAGGAAAATGCTTCTGGTTATTACAAAGTTATGCCTGGTGAAAAGTATCAGTTTTGATTTTAGCTAAGGCCAATAATTAGACTTAATTTTGGCACTTTTTGTGTTAAAAAGCCTTCTAAGATTGTCGAAGTTCATAAAGAATGGCCACCAGAGGAGATACCAGATGCCTACTGACAACTGTGGAAATCCACCCTAAGATGACTTACAAAGGCATAATTTGGGTGAATACTGTGTGTGTGTGTGTGTGTGTGTGTGTGTGTGTGTGTGTGTGTGTGT
>JAHRHZ010000021.1:45370768-45390723 GCA_024137785.1 Ginglymostoma cirratum
TGTGTGTGTGTGTGTGTGTGTGTGTGTGTGTGTGTGTGTGTGTGTGTACCATCATGTGCCACCTAGTGCTGGGCATTCACAGTAACTTCAACTGAGAAGTTAAACCAAAGGCCCATCTGTCTTCACAACAGGATGTAAAACATCCAATGGTATTATTTTGAAGAAAATCAGGGGGCATTTTTCAGTGTTCATCCTGTAAACAACACCAATAAAACAGATTATCTGGTTATTATCACCTTCATAATTCTGGGTTCTTGCTGGGTACAAATTCACTGTCATATTTCCTTTATTACTACCATGGTTACACATCAAGAAATGTTTTGTTGGCTGTAAAGCATTTAAGGCCGGAGAAGATGCTTTATAAAAGTAACTACTTTCCATCACTTTGTGAAACTATCTAAAGATTTTAAGCTTCTTTGGAGATTAGAAAACATGAAGAGCAGGTGAATATATCCAAAGGCTAATTCTGTGAAGTTTACATATTAAGTTAGAAGTGGAGGAATGCTTTGACACATTGCTACTGGCGATGATTGTTAATCATACAAAAGGAGATACATTATGTTATGTAAGTTGCTTATATTTTCCAGGGAGGATGCTCTTGAAATAGTCGAAATCTGTAAAGTCTTAGCTGGGAGATAGCAACACAAAAATGATATATGTTTTAGCTCCTGGCCTCTATGTTGACAAGATCTATTACTCAGGTTACAAGTCGATAGGCTATTTGTTTGGGCTGGATTTTGCATACTCAAATCAGGGGTTCTCCCACACCGTGTGAATTTGAAATAGGGCATGATAGCATCATATCGGCCATATGCATCATCCGACCAGTCTCCTAAATTAGGGAAGGTGATTGGGCATGGAAATCATCAGCCCACCTGCCACTTTGCAAGTTGGCACAAAGTATTAAGTTTGTTAACAATGCAATCATCAGCAGTTTTCATCACCTGCTGCATTTTCAGGCACCGGGTGTGAGTCTACTTAGGAATATTTACAGCAGACAAGATGAGGCTGCACAAGAGCAGAAGTAAATGTTTATCACCAGGATGCGGTTGAATATCCTGGAAGAATTTGCTGGAGAAGATGGAAGTACCCATATACCTTTTTAAAAATGATTTTTGAGTTAAACACTGATCCCGAGAGCAGGAGACCTTTACAGATCTAACCCTGACCAACGGCTCATTTGCAACATTACACTTCTGCTGAATTTTGTCCTGCCCTACAGTGCAAGTGGGCACAGACCTGCCGCTAACTGGCCTACTTCTCGCTGGATGGCTGGGGCAGCTCTGTGTTTAGCACTGCTGACTCGCAGCACCAGAGACCTGGGTTCAATTCCACCCTCAGGCAACTGTGTGTGTGCAGCTTGAACATTCTCGCCATGTCTGGATGTGTTTCCTCTGAGTATTCTGGTTTCACCCCACAGTGCAAAGATGTGCAGGTTAGGTAGATTAGTCATGGGAAATGTAGGGTTACAGGTATAGGGTACAAGGGTTGGTATGGGTGGGATGGTATTCGGACGGCTGAATGGCCTGCTCCTGCACTGTAGGGATTCTGTGAGAATGGTCCGTGTGTGGTGGATGCAGCTTCAATTGAGGCAATTAAGGGGGCTAGGGATGATTATTTAAATAGAAATAACATGCAGGGTTATGGCGAAAGGCCGGAGATTGGCATCAAGTCAAAATGCTCAGAGAGTGGCTGCAGACATGGATTATCATCCATGATGGACCGAAATTTCTCATTGAGTATTGTAACAATTCTGTGATCCAAAAAGCAGAGAAGGCAGGCACAATTGCAAGTGAACCACTCAGTTTCTGTTCTGCCTCCCTTATCCCGTGTAAGAAGCATAAAATCCAGCCGGGGAAATTCTGCTGTCATTTGATGCACAGTCCTTATAGATATTGTTGCAACAAAGGATTAATGCTTTTCCATTACTTTTCATTTATTTTTGAAGCGCTCTAGCTTAAGTTGATGACACCAAAGTAAGTGAAGTAAAAGATTTACCAAACCTAGCAGGGAATGAAGAGTCATGAACAAGCGCAGATAGAATAAAGAAAAACACAGATTCGGTGCAGATTCCCTCTGTTGACTAATACAGCTCCTTGGGACTGTTGGATTCTCTTGAACCACTGTTTGAAGAAAAGACCTCAAAGCAGTTACCAACAATAAAGATTCAATTCCTTATCATCCTTTAAAATGTCTTAATTTCTATAGAGCTAAAAGATAAGATTCTTTAGAGATGTAATGGATCCAAGATGAATAATGCTGGGAAAACACATTGCAGACACTCAGAAGGTCAGGGAGCACCTATCCAAACCTTGTGATGAAGGGATATGCCTGAAACATTAAGTGTTCATGCTTTCCAAATGGGAGAAAACAAATTCAGAATCAAGCACCATGCCAAATAGACTATTATCACGCATTGTCTAACTTCATCACTTAAGAAATATCACTGGACATTAGACACAATAGAAAATGGGAGCCATTTCCTTTATATCATTTCATTTTCTTAAGAGCAAAAAGCAAGACTCTAGAGACTTTATAACATGCCACCAATCATGATTTGGATTATTGCCCCCTGCAATACTGAAATTAATCCAGAACTGTTTGTCTTCTTTCGATTATGTGTGCCTGTGCATTCTTTATGCCTGTTAAAAACCTGAATGGAACCTTTTTAACTCAAAACAGAAAGTACAAGGTTGTGATGACTATAGATGTCCTTTATACCACAATAACTCCCAGTCTTCCTCAATGAAGATTATACTGCAGCGGCTGATCATGGTTACAGCAAGATTTTATTTAAAATAATATTTGTCCTTCTTCAAAAGATCAGTTAAGGCATTTGAAATAAAGGCATAAAGACACCAAGCAATTTAAAATTATTTTTGAGGATCAGGTCGCTGAAAACGCCTACCAGGAAACAAATGTTGACTTCAAGCAGTAGTTAATATTAGCAGTGCAGTGAGGCGATGAGATTAATGAGACGGAGGAGTAGGTGGACTCAAGAGATCCCCTTTAATACTGTGAAGATGATGCCAAATGCCAAAACAAACAGATAACCTTTGAATATCATCCAGGTACTACAGTGTGAAATTCAATAATGCGATCTTAATGATTCATTAACCTACACACATACCCCATCAGTGTGCTTTTACTTCTGTTAGCTCACTTTACAATCTGCCACTGCAACACTGACCTTCTGCTGAGTAGATGCTGAACATCAGAAAACGAAAAAACAGAACCTTCTAATGATCCAGAGATCAAGTCTATGGAGGACCCCTTTTCAGCAATGACTCATGTGCTGTAATTATATTCTACAAACAAAAGGAATGTAATTTCTGCAAACAGCTTCTGACATTAGGATGCACAATTTACAAACCACATGTGAAGGAATTAGAGAATTTCTCGCAGTAACTTCCCACAAGCTGAGGCCTGCATTTTTTTCAAATCCTCCAAAAGGCTCAGTTACATGTTGGCTAATGCTGGAAAACTCCTGATTGACAAAATTGTCACTTACTCTACCAGAAAGTTGACTTTAATGAAGTTTAACCGCATGGGCATTGACATAAACATTGACACTTTAAAAAAGTTTGTAAAATGAAAAAAAGCACTTAAAAATTGTCATGGCTGCAAATGGAAATATATGCATCTTAAGTTTGTTTCATTTTTCTCCCTCCTCTGTTAAAGGCCTTGCCACTCGATAGTTCCACATTTGCCGGGTGTTCGTCAGCACCATCCAAAAGATTGCTTTGCGATTCTCAGTGAAAGCAGTCATTAGCCCAGTCAGGCTTAATCCTGTACAGAAACAGAAGTTGCTGGAAAAGCTCGACAGATCTGGCAGCATCTGTGAAGAAAAAATCAGAGTTAACGCTTCGGTCCGGACCCGAAACATTAACTCTGATATTTTTCTTCACAGATGCTGCCAGACCTGCTGAGCTTTTCCAGTATCTTCCATCTTTTTTTTCCTGATTTACAGCATCCTCTGTTCTTTTGGTTTTTATTTAGGCTTAATCCTGTCCTCACCAGATGACCACAGAAATCCAACAGGTTCATTGGATCGTGATCAGAAGTTTAAACTTATTGCCCTTACTTAAGGATTGACGGTGGTCATTTGCACCCTCCCTGATCACAGGTCCAATCTTAGAAGACGAAGGGAAGATCCAATAGTAAACATGGCGCATTCTAGATTGAAATAGCTCTGTATTCATTAGATAAACCCATCAACTCTCCATAATACTAACTCTGTCCCAAACAGCACACCCTTAGTGCCAATGATGAAGCTTCAAAAGATAAGGCTTGGTGTCAGATGAATTTATTCTTTAACTGATTGAAAGAAGAGCTGTACAAAACCAGAATTAATACATTTTTATTTAAATATACACCTCCAACTGCAGCTAGTGTATCTCCAGTGACATCTTTTCTTCCCTTTCCTACACTACCAATTCGGGAGTCCAGTTCTTTTGCATCTTTTCTTTCCTTATCAATATGCTGTCCCTCAGCAACATTCATCATAGGTAGAAGGTTAGTTTCCAACTGTACATTGATGCCACTCACCTATATCCATCTATCACTTCTCAAGACCCCATGAGAGAAACAGAAATATAGAATATGGGAGCTGGAGTAACACTTACAGCCCTTTGGGCCTGCTCTGCCACTCAATATGATTATGGCTGATCATCCAACTCAGTACCTAGTTCCTCGCTTTCTCCCCATACCTTTTGATCCTTTAAGAACTAAGAAATTTATCTAACTCCTTGTAAACTTGTAATGTTTTGGCCTCAGCTGCTTTCTGTGGCAGAGAATTCCATAGGCTCATCACTGGCTGGATGAAGACATTTCTTCTGATCTCGGTTCTAAATGGCCTACCCTGTATCCTTAGACTATGGCTCTGGGTCTGAACCCCTAATATCATGAACATCCTTCCTACGTTTACCCTGTCTGGTGTTATTAGAATTTTACACGTTTTAATGAGACCATTTCTCATTCTTCGAACTCCAGTGAATATAGTCCTAATCAATCCAAACTCTTTTCATATGTCAGTCCTGCTAACCCAGAAATCGGTCCATTTAAACCCATGTTGCACTCCTTCCATAGCAAGACCATCCTTCCCCACATAAGGAAATTAAAATTGCACATGATACTCCAGCTATGGTCACAGAAAGACCCTGTACAATCGCAGCAAGACATCTTCACTCCTATACTTGAATCATCTCACTATGAAGGCCCACATAGCAATTGCCTTCTTTACTGCCTACTGCACCTGCATGCTTACTTTCAGTGGTGGGGTACAAGGACACACAGATCTCATTCTAATCTATCACCTTTCAAATAATAATCTGCCTTCCTGTTTTGCTACCATTTACCCTCATTATACTTCATCGACCATGCATCTGCCCATTCATTCAACATGTCCAAATCCTGCCGATTATCACATTAATCAACGCTCATCCAAATCATGAATATATATTGTGAATAGCTGGGATCCAAGCCCTGATTCCTGCCTTACACCACTAATCACTGCTTGCCAGTCAGAAAATGACCTGTTTATTCCTACTGTCTGTCTCCTATCTGTTAACCAGTTCTCTATCATGTCAGTTCCCTACCCCCAATTCCATGCACATTAATTTTACATGCTAATCTCTTATGTGGGACCTTGTCAAAAGTCTTCTGAAAGTCGAATGAAACCATATCCCTGGCTCCCCTTTATTAATTCTTCAAGTTAGAGGAATTCCAAGATTTGATAGATCTGTCAATCATGTCTTACCTTGCATAAATCCATGCCGACTCTGTTCGGTCCATATTTTCATTTTCCATGGCAAATAACGTGAGAGTAAATGCAATCTGACATCTTTCAAAGTAGCAGTTAGCAACTGGCAGAAAAATCACCATGGAAGTGAATTAAATGCTGGTTGGGAAGAGTAATTATAGAAATCTTGAAATGATTCCTTGCTTTCTGAGTGGGAAGAGTACCATTCGCTTTGATGCCTAACATCCAAGGGGCCAATTATGTTATTCTGGAGCAGTCCTTCTTTGCTCAGAAACACTGAGCTAGTATACACCGCAGTTCAAGGTCAGCTGATTGGCATATTGTAGCAATACTCCCTGCACATGGCTCAATGACCATAACTCTAAAAGAACCCTTAGGTCCGTTTTTAAATCTTTCCCCTCTTATCTTAAACCTATGCCCTCTAGCTTTGGACTCCCTCAATCCCGGTGAAAAGACCTTGCCTATTTACATTATCCATGCCCCTCATGATTTTATAAATCTCTATAAGGTTACCCCTCAGCCTGCAACTCTCCAGGGTAAATAACCCCAGCCTGTTCACCCTCTCCCTATAGCTCAAATCCTCCAAGCCTGGCAACATCCTCGTGAATCTTTTCTGAACCTTTTCAAGTTTCACAACATCCTTCTTATAGGAAGGAGACCAGAATTGCATGCAGTATCCCAGTAGTGGCATAACCAATGTCCTGTACATCCAAAACATGATATCCCGACACGTATACTCAATGCACCTATCAATATAGGCAAGCATATCAAACGCTGTCTTCACTATCCTATCTACCTGCAACTCCACTTTCTAGGAACTACGAGCCTGCACTCCAAGGTCTCTTTGTTAGCAACACTCCCCAGGACATTACCATTAAGTGCAAATGTCCTGCCCTGATTTGCCTTTCCAAAGTGTGGTGCGGGAATGGAATGAGCTGCCAGAGGAAGTGGTGGAAGCTGTATGATTACAACATTTAAAAGGCATCTGGATGGGTATATGAATACAAAGGGTTTAGAGAGATATGGGCAAAATGCTGGCAAATGGGACTAGATTTCTGTAGGATATCTGGTCGGTATGGACGAGTTGGACTGAAGGGCCTGTCTCCATGCTGCATATCTCTATGACTCTATGACTCTAAATAGAAGCCTCCATTAAATCTACCCTGCTGCTAACAATAGGAAGAAATGGCAACAGGGTCTCTGTTCTGGTATAACTCTGTTCAATGAGCCCAATTTGGAGTTATCACATAGTGGAAGGATGATCCTTTTCAGAGCAGATGGCTAGTGCCAGAGCAGCCTGAATGTGAGTGGCTGCAACGAATCTCTCTCACCTGTACATCGAAACTTCAAGAAGTGAACCAGCTGCTCTTCGGCACATTGCTGAATGAAATACATTTTGAAATACCTTACTTTTTGAGATTGGTGCAGCTTCACAGAGAGAACATGTACATCACTCATTGTTTTCCAAGTGCTGAACTTTTACAATGGACTCTGCCATTTTCCCTACTACAGATGTCAGAATAATTGGTCTATAGTTCCCTGTTTTCTCTCTAGCTCCTTTTTTAAAAAATGTGTTTACGTTTGCAACTTGCCAATCGCCTTGTCTTCCTTTGCTGAAACTGCTCACAGTCCTCAGTTCTGCTGCCTTTGCCCAATTTGTATGGCCTTTTCTTGGATCAAACTATCCTCAACTTTCCTTGTTAACTATGGTCAGGCCAACCTTCCTGTTTGGATATAGCAAGAACTGCTGGAGTTAGAGATAACACAGTGTGGAGCTCGAGGAACACAGCAGGCCATGCAGCATAAGAGGAGCAGGAAAGTTGTTGTTTCAGATCGGGACACTCCTGCAGAAAGAAGAAGGTTTCTGAAAACGGGTCCTGACCCGAAAAGTCAACTTTCCTGCTCCTCTGATGATGGCTGGCCTGCTGTGTTCCTCCAGCTCCAACTTTCCTGTTTTATCTTTACGTGCCAGAAAGGAGTAAACAATTTGATCCTTGATTTCAGACTGTCAATCCAATATCAAGGCAAGGATGAAACATAACATTCTCTTGCTTTGGTGCAGCCGCTGGCTTGATCTATTGCCAGAGACTTAGAAAGTGCAAAACTCTAGCATCCTCCTTGACTTCTAGCTGAATTTCAAAACCCACATTCTCTTCATCACAAAATAACTTGCAGTATTTCTGTCTTCTCCACAATACCTGTTCTTGCCCCTCATCAGCCATCAAACCCTGAGACACGCTTTTGATAGGTCAAGGTTCAATTACGCCAATGCTTCTCTCTTGGCCTTTCTTCACTCACACTACACACTGCAATTTGGTTAAATGCAACTGATCTCATCTTATGCTGCACTAATCCCAACTACTCATCTCTCTCATCCTCAAATAGCTACACTGGCTTTCTATCCTTCAAATGCAACAATTGATACGATTTTCCATCAAACAGCGATACCGATCCCTCAAGAAAAAGATTATTTAAATAATTAAATGCAGAAACGTAAAGTAATTGTTGATCCGTTGACAATTTGCACTAACTATTATGCATATCAAAGGCTAATAAAATATTCGATTATCGAAGTGACTGATTTAAATCTTGTCAAATTCTATTTCTTTCATCATTTAATTTGTGCATTTAAGTCAAAGTAGTATAACTTCATATGAAAATTAAAGATTTTTATTTTCCCTGACAGATAATGTGAGAGTAAATGCAATCTGACTTCTTTCAAAGTAGCAGTTAGCAACTGGCAGAAAAATCACCATGGAAGTGAATTAAATGCTGGTTGGGAAGAGTAATTATAGAAATCCTTGAAATGATTCCTTGCTTTCTGAGTGGGAAGAGTACCATTCGCTTTGATGCCTAACATCCAAGGGGCTAATTATGTCATTCTGCAGCAGTCCTTCTTTGCTCAGAAACACTGAGCTAGTATACACCGCAGTCAAGGTCAGCTGATTGGCATATTGTAGCAATACTCCCTGCACGTGGCTCAATGACCATAACTCTAAAAGAAATAGAAGCCCCCGTTAAGGCTACCCTGCTGCTGACAATGGGAAGAAATGGCAACAGAAGTTCTGTTCTGGTATTACTCTGTTCAATGAGCCAGATTGGGAGTTATGATGTCGTGGAAGGATGATCCTTTTCAGAGCAGAAGGCGAGTGCCAGTGCAGCCGGGATGTGAGTGGCTGCAACAAATCTCTCTCACCTGTACATCGAAACTTCAAGAAGTGAACCAGCTGCTCTCTGGCACATTGCTGAATTAAATATGTTTTGCCTTATAGGTACATTTAATAGCGCCTTTCGAGATTGGTACAGCTTTACAGAGGAAACAGACATATCACTGAGGAAACTGGGAACGCGTTTTTTAAACTTATCTCACTGTACTTTATGTGGACATTCTGAATTGCTGCTATGATGGGATTTTTTGCTCTCTGGTTATGAAGTATGGCAAACAACAAATCCCTAGGACATTGACAACAAGTTCACAGACTTATAGAAAATCACCAGTGGTTTGATCAAACATATCTGTTTTGCTCATTACTCCAATGTACCCTCTTCCTCATTTCTACTCGCTTGAGATGACCGCAACTAACAGGTGTTATATTTCTCAAGACGTTATCTCTTATTCAATGTTGACTTCGCATGAGGAGGATGCCTTAGAGATGCTGGGCAGGTGGATAAGAGAGTGTATGGGAAGGCTGAGTTCAGAGATAACTCCAGCTCCTGCATAAATCTCATGGTTATATCTAAGTATCACATTTCAGTTTTTGTTTCCTCTGTCCTTGCTGAGTAACTCTATTATACTCTGGAAGAAATGTTGAGGCATAAATCACCAACAGATTTTACCTAACATGTCAGCTACTGCTTATATTAGAGCACTCTGCCTCTGAGTCAGGACATTGTGAGTTTATGTCCCAATCCAGAGATGGGAGCTCAATAAATCAAGACATCACAGCAGCTGCAGTTCTGAGGAGGTGTTGCACCATCAGTGGTTCAGATGCTCAAATGAGATTTTAAAAACTGAGACTGTGTCTGTTCTCTCAGCTGGATGTAAAATATTGCCTGGCTCCATTGCAAAAATGAATAAGGAAGATATCCTAGTCAATATTGGTTCCTCAATCACATTACAAAAGCAGATGATCGCTATCAGAGATAATAGGTACTGCAGATGCTGGAGAATCCAAGATAACAAGGTGTGGAGCTGGATGAACACAGCAGGCCAAGCAGCATCATAGGAGCAGGAAAGCTTGACGTTTCGGGCCTAGACCCTTCATCAGAAATGGGGGAGGGGAAGAGGGTTCTGAAATAAATAGGGAGAGAGGGGGAGGCGGATAGAAGATGGATAGAGGAGAGGATAGGTGGAGAGGAGGCAGACGAGTCAAAAAGGAGGGGATGGAGCCAGTAAAGGTGAGTGTAGGTGGGGGGGTAGGGAGGACATAGGTCAGTCCAGGGAGGACGGACAGGTCAAGGGGGCAGGATGAGGTTAGTAGATAGGAGATGGGGGTGGGGCTTGAGGTGGGAGGAGGGGATAGGTGAGAGGAAAAACAGGTTAGGGAGGCGGGGACGAGCTGGGCTGGTTTTGGGATGCGGTTGGGGGAGGGGAGATTTTGAAGCTTGTGAAATCCACATTGATACCATTGGGCTGCAGTGTTCCCAGGCTGAATATGATTTGCTGTTCCTGCAACCTTCGGGTGGCATCATTGTGGCATTGCAGGAGGCCCAGGATGGACATGTCGTCTGAGGAATGGGAGGGGGAGTTGAAACGGTTCGCTACTGGGAGGTGCAGTTGTTTGTTGTGAACTGAGCGCAGGTGTTCTGCAAAGCGGTCCCCAAGCCTCCGCTTGGTTTCCCCGATGTAGAGGAGGCCACAACGGGTACAGCAGATGCAGTATACCACATTGGCAGATGTGCATGTTAGCATCTGCTTGATGTGGAAAGTCTTCTTGGGGCCTGGGATTGGGGTGAGGGAGGAGGTGTGGGGGCAGGTGTAGCACTTCCTGCGGTTGCAGGGAAAAGTGCCGGGTGAGGCATTCCACTCCCGCACATCTCAGATGTCCTCATTCTTCAAGGACCGCAACTTCCCCCCCGCAGTGGTCGAGAATGCCCTCGACCGTGTCTCCCGCACTTCCCGCAACTCATCCCTCACACCCCGTCCCCGCAATAATAACCAAAAAAGAATCCCCCTCGTCCTCATGTACTACTCCACCAACCTCCGGACCCAACGCATCATCCTCTGACACTTCCGCCATCTGCAATCCGACCCCACCATCAAAGACATTTTTCCCTCCCCACCCTTGTCTGCTTTCTGGAGGGACCACTCCCTCCATGACTCCCTTGTCCGCTCCACACTCCCCTCCAGCCCCACCACACCCGGCACTTTTCCCTGCAACCGTAGGAAGTGCTACACCTGCCCCCACACCTCCTCCCTCACCCAATCCCAGGCCCCTAGAAGACTTTCCACATCAAGCAGATGTTCACCTGCACATCTGCCAATGTGGTATACTGCATCCGCTGTACCCATTGTGGCCTCCTCTACATCGGGGAAACCAAGCGGAGGCTTGGGGATTGCTTTGCAGAACACCTGCGCTCAGTTTGCAACAGACAACTGCACCTCCCAGTTGCGAACCATTTCAACTCCCCCTCCCATTCCTCAGACGACATGTCCATCCTGGGCCTCCTGCAATGCCACAATGATGCCACCCGAAAGCCGCAGGAACAGCAAATCATACTCAGCCTGGGAACCCTGCAGCCCAATGGTATCAATGTGGATTTCACAAGCTTCAAAATCTCCCCTCCTCCAACCACATCCCAAAACCAGCCCAGCTCATCTCCACCTCCCTAACCTGTTTTTCCTCTCACCTATCCCCTCCTCCCACCTCAAGCCCCAACCTACACTCACCTTTACTGGCTCCATCCCCACCTCTTCGACTTGTCTGCCTCCTCTCCACCTATCCTCTCCTCTATCCATCTTCTATCTGCCTCCCCCTCTGTCCCTATTTATTTCAGAACCCTCTTCCCCTCCCCCATTTCTAATGAAGGGTCTAGGCCCGAAACGTCAAGCTTTCCTGCTCCTATGATGCTGCTTGGCCTGCTGAGTTCATTCAGCTCCACACCTTGTTATCTCAGATGATCGCTATGGCTGCTAATTGTGGTACATTAATGGCTGCACATTGGCTGCCATACTTCCTACAGTGAAATAGAAACTACCCATCAAAACTGTGTCATTGGTTGGGACATCCATATGTCATAAAAGGGGTTGTATAAATAGAAAGCTTCCTTGCGGCATTAGCCATTTTCAGAATTGATTCCCCTATGTTTTTCTCCTCTTGGTGCCTAAGAGAAAGACATTATCGAACCCAATGTGCAGATTGAACCTTTACCTCACAGTTAGCTGTGTCAGATGCTGATATGGAGGAACACACTGGCTCACATACACTAACTGTCATCAATCATTAACATATCACAGGAGGGAGTATTTGTTGAACCACCCACATGAGGAAGGAAGTTGGATTGTTGCGGATTAAACAGGTTTAACTGGAAGAGCTGCCCAAAGACTGCTGCAGCTGTTGAGTCCAGAATTTTAACCTCAGAGCTTCCACACAAGCATGCTTTGTTTTGTCTTCTTCTCTCGTGGGACATGGATGTCAAGCATTTACTGCTTGTTCTGAGTCGCCGTTGAGAAGATGGTGGTGAGCTGCCTTCTTCAACTGCTGCAGTCCATATGCTGCAGGTGGACCCATCATACCATTTGGGCAGTAATTCTGACTCACGACAGTGAAGGAACGGCGATATGTTTCCAAGTCAGGATGGTGAGTGCCTTGGAAGGAACTTGCAGCTGGTAGTGGTTCTATGTTCCTGTGGCCTTTTTCCCTCCAGATGGAAGTAGTCGTGGGTTTAGAAGGTGCTTTCTAAGGATCTCTGGTGATTTTCTGCAGCACATATTGTAAACAGCACATATTGCTGCTACTGGGTGTCACCGGTGGGGGGAATGGATGCTTTTGGATGTGGTGCCAAATAAACAGACTGCTTTGTTCTGAAAGGTATCAAGCTTGAGCATGTTGAAGCTGCACCCATCCAGGCAAGTGCGGTGTATTCCATCACATTCCTGACTTATGCCTCGTAGATTGTGGAGAGGCTTTGGGAAGTCAGGAGGTCAGTTACTCACTGCAGTATTCCTAGCCTCCGACCTGCTTTTGTAGCCATTGTATTTACATGGCAAGTCCAACTGAGTTTCTCGTCAATAGTAATCCCAGTATGTTGATAGTCCAGGATTCAGTGATGGTAACGCTATTGAATGTCAAGGGGACAGTGGGTAAATTGTCTCTTATTGAAGATAGTCATTGGCTGGGATTTGTGCAGTACAAATGTTACTTGCAACTTATGAGTCCAAGCCCGAAAATTGTCCAGATCTTGTTGCATTTGAACATGGACTCGTTCAGTATCTGAGGAATCACGAACAGTGCTGAACATTGTGCAATCATAGGCGAATACCCCTATTTCTGACCTTGTCATAGTGGGAAGGTCATTGATGAAGCAGCTGAAGATGGTTGGGTGTAGGACACTACACCGAAGAGCTCCTGCAGAAATGTTCTGGAGCTGAGATGACTGACCTCCAACAATTACAACCATCTTTCAATGTAGCAGATATGACTCTAACCGGCAGACAGTTTGGCAGCTGATTCCCATTAATTCTAGTTTTGCTCAGACTTCCTTGATGCCACATGAGATCAAATGTGGACTTGATGATGTCAAGGGCTGTCACTTTCACCTAAACTTCCTGCAGAGATGTCCTGGACTGAGATGCCAAATTTCCAACAATCTCAACCATCTACCATTCTTTGTGACAGGTATGAATCCAACCACCTGTGTTTTCCCCACCCAATTTCTATTGACTCAGTCTTGCTAGGGCTCCTTAATGCCTTACTTGGACAATTATGGCTTTGATGTAAAGGGTAGTAACTCTCACATCAGCTCTTCTTGTCCCTGCTTAGACCAAAGCTCCAGCAGCTCCAAATTAACTGCAACTCAAACTTCATATAACTACTTGTTCAGACACAAAAACAGAAGTTGCTAGAAAAGCTCAACAGGTCTGGCAGCATCTGTGAAGAGCAAATTAGAGTTAACATTTCAGGTCTGGTGACCCTTTCTCAAAACTGTTCTGAGGACCTGAAACATTAACTCTGATTTTTTTCTTCACGCTGAGCTTTTCCAGCAACTTCTGTTTTTGTTCCTGATTTACAGTATCTGCAGTTCCTTTAGTTTATACATGTTCGGACATTTGTTTATGATGCTTTCCATGGGTGACAGCTTACTGCTTTTCAAAACTGCATCCATCCTTTCCATCAGCTCTTTCTCTTTTCAGCCCATGGTTATTTTCTTTAAAAAAAAATAGAAAAAGACATGGTCCTTACATACCAACTGGAACTGTTTTGATTTCACTGCGCAATATCAAAGACTTGCTAACTCTAGTTATCAGTTCATGAGCTACAGTATTCACAATGGGCTATATATAATCAGGACACTTCCTTAACTGAAGATAAACAAGCACAAGAGTAGAATTCAATTGAATGTTCAGAAAGTACTTCAAGCACTCAAGCAGCCCGAATTAATAACAAACATGACTAGGGGATATTTAGGCCTCTATTAATCCCTTGTTACTCATTGATTTTCAATGACTCTTCCTTCATTGCACTATTTAATTCAAAGATCCAGTTACTTATGGTTCTTGGTTTTTGACCCCATACTATAAACTATAAATGATAGACAATCATCTTTCGACTTTTTGTCTGGTTGACAAAACTCATGTTTTTCCTTTTCTTAAAAATTCCAAAAATTCTGAATTTCTAAGGAAGTTTTTCAATGAATGAAACTTAGATGGATATATGGGAGGATTGATTTGCAAGTCTACATTCATGCTCGATAAAAACCAAAAGAACTGCAGATGCTGTAAATCAGGAACAAAAACAGAAGTTGCCAGAAAAGCTCAGCAGGTCTGGCAGCACCTGTGAAGGGAAAAACAGAGTTAACGCTCCAGGTCCAGTGACCCTTCCTCAGAACTGTCCCGACGCGTTAACTCTGATTTTTTTCTTCACAGATGCTGAGCTTTTCCAGCAACCTCTGTTTTTGTTGTTGTTGTACATTGATGCTAGAATTTTTAGCTCTTTGGCGGAGACGAAGGTATGTTGTCACAGAGAAACAGAAAACTGTTGAGTATTTTTTGCATTTATTTTTCATAGAGTTATAGAGTTATACAGTACTGAAACAGAAACTTCGGTCCAACTCGTCCATGCTGACCAGGTATCCTAAATTGATCTAGTCCCATTTGCCAGCATTTGGTCTATTTCCCTCCAAGACCTTCCTATTCACACACCCATCCAGATGCCACTTAAATGTTGTAATTATACCAGCCTCCACCAGTTCCTCTGGCAGCTTATTCCATACATGCACCACACTCTGTGTGAAAAAGTTGCCCCTCAGGTTCTTTGCAAATCTTTCCCCTTTCACATTAAACCTATGCCCTCTAGTTTTATACTCCCCTACTCTGGGAAAAAGACCTTGGGTATTCAACCTATCCATGCCCCTCATGATTTTATAAACCTTGATAAGGTCACCCGTCAGCCTCCGATGTTCCAAGGAATGAAGTCTCAGCCTGTTCAGCTTCTCCCTGTAGCTCAAGTCCTCCAATCCCAGCAACATCCTCGTAAATTTTTTCTGAATCCTTTCAAGTTTAACAACACCTTTCCTACATCAGGGAGACCAGAATTCAACACAATATTCTAAAATGGCCTAACAAATGTCCTGTACTGCCGCAAAATGACCTCCCAACTGCTATACTCAATGCACAGACCAATGAAGGCAAGCATACTATATACATTCTTCACTACCGTGTCTTCCTGCGACTCCACTTTCAAGAAACTAGGCACCTGCACCCCAAGGTCTCTTTGTTCAGCAACACTCCCCAAGACCTTATCATTAAGTGTATATGTCCTGTCCTGATTTGCCTTTCCAAAATGTAGCACCTCACATTTATCTAAATTAAACTCCATCTGCCACTCCTTGGCCCATTGGCCCATCTGATCAAGGTCCTGTTATACTCTGAGGTAACCTTCTTCAGTACCACTACACCACCAATTTTGGTGTCATCTGCAAACTTACAAACTATACCCCTTATATTCACATCCAAATCATTTATATAAATGACAAAAAACAGGGGATCCAGCACCAATCCTTGTAGCACACCACTGATAGCAGGCTTCCAGTCCGACAAACAACCTTCTACTACCACCGTGTGTCTCCTACTTCAAGCCAATTTTGTATCTATTAGGCTAGTTCCCTTGGATTCCATGCAATCTAACCCTGCTAACCAGTCTTTCTCGAGGAACCTTGTCAAACACCTTGCTGAAGTCCATACAGATCACATCCACAGCTTTACATTCATGAATATTCTTTGTTACTTCTTCAAAAAAGTTCCCATGCACAAAGCCACGTTGACTATCGATAATCAGTCCTTGCCTCCCCAAATGCATGTAGATCCTGTCCCTCAGAATCCCCTCCAGCCACATACCCACCACCAACATCAGGCTCACCGGTCTATAGTTCCCTGGCTTTTCCTTACCATTTTTTTTAAATAATGGCACCCAGGTTAGCCAGCCTCCAGTCTTCTGAAACCTCACCTGGGGCAATCAATGATACAAATATCTCAGCAAAGAGCCCGACAATCTTTTCCCAAGCTTCCCACAAAGTTCTGGGATACGCCTGATCAGGTCCCAGGGACTTATCCACCTTCATGAGTTTTAAGACGTCCAGCACCCCTCTTCTGTAATATGGGCACTTTTCAAGATATCACTATGTATTTCCCCAAGTTCTCGAGCTTCCATATCCTTCTCCTCAGTAAATACTGATGCAATAATATTCATTTAGTATCTCACCCATTTCCTGTGGCTCCACACACAAATGGCCTTGTTGATCTTTAAGGGGCCCTATACTTTCCATAGTTATTCTTTTGTTCTTAATGTAATTATAGAATTTTTTTTGATTTTCCTTAACCCCATTTGCCAAAGCTATCTCATGTCCCCTTTTTTTCTTTCCTGATTTCCCTCTTAAGTATACTCTTACTATCCTTATACTCCTCCAGGGATTCACTTGACCCCAGCTGTCTGTAGCAGACATATGCCTCCTTCTTTTTCTTAACCAGACCCTCAACTTTTGTACTCATCCAAAATTCCCTACACCTACCAGCGTTGTCCTTTGTACTAACAGGAACATACTGTCTCTGAACTCTCATTATCTCATTTTTGAAGGATTCCCACTTTCCAGCCATCCCTTTACCTGTGAATAGCCTCTCCCAATCAACTTTTGAAAGTTCTTGCCTAATACCATCAAAATTGGCTTGCCTCCAATTTAGAATTTTAACTTTTAGATCAGGTCTATCCTTTTCTATAACTACTTTAAAATAAATAAAATTATGATCACTGGCCCTAAAGTGCTCCCCTCAGTCACATGTCCTGCCTTAATTCCCATGGAAGGTCAAGTATTGCTCCTTCTCTAGTAGGTACATCAACATACTGAAAAGGAAAATTGTCTAGTACACATTTAACAAATTCCTCCCCATCCAAGCCCTGAACACTATGTCAGACCCAGTCTATGTTTTGAAAGTTAAAATCTCCTACCACTACAATGCTATTATTCTTGAACTACTGATAATGTGCCACATCAGGGAAGGGGAAAATTTACCTGGACACTTTATTTCAAGAAGCAGTCACATCCCTTAAAATGGGATCATCTGATTTGACTCAGAGACAAGAGGGTGTGAATGCAACTGAGGCAGGTAAGTGGATATGAGATGGTGAGGATGGAGGAAGCTTTGCAACTGTCCAACGAGTTTGAGGTTCTTGTGGCCACAATGGATGATGGCAGGGTCTGAAGGTTGGATGAACAAACTGACCATCGAACTATGGCACAACAGTAGGAATTAATAGGAATTTAGTGGTCAACATTATTGTTAGGGGGATAAACATGTTTCTCTACCACTAATAGTGAAAGTATAGATGAAGACATTGTGTGCCTCAAGTCAGATACAAGACATCTGTTCTGAGTTGCAGAAAACCTTGTAGTGGGAGAGGCATGATCAGTAGTCATGGTCCAGGTAGTTACCAATGGCATTGGTAGAACTAGGAAAGACGTTTAGCTGAAGGCAGCTAGGAGCTGTATTCAAAAGCAGAACCTCAAAGGTTAATTATCTCTGTTTCATTACACGAGACATAAACAAATTTGACTAGCACAGATAAAAGAATGAATGGCTCAAAGATTGGAGTGGGAGAAATGGATTTTGATAACTGGGGCACTGGCACCAGTATTGGGGAAATTGGGATTTGTATCTTTGCGATAGCTTTCACCGGAACCATGCTGGGTCTAGTGTTCTGATTAATTGAGTAACTAGGGTGGTAACAGAATTTTTAAACTACATAGTGGGGGTAGAGGATCAAGTCTGGGAATATCTTATGAATTAAATAGAGAAGACAAGAGAGACAGGTAGTAACAAGGGAAATGATAATCAAAATCTGATAGGAAGGGACAAATCTCAGGGTGCAATAATAGATAGAATGAGGGATCACAAGGTTTTTATAAGGACAGAACTAAAGGCTCTATATTTTAATATGTACTGTATTCGTAACAAAACATGAATTGACAGAACACATAGAAATAAACATATATGATCTGATAACTATTACACAGGCATAGCTACAAGATCACGAAGACTGGAATCTGATTATTCAAGGGTACATGATGCTTGGGAAGTAAATGAAGTTCTGTTAATTTAGGATGGCACTAGTTCAATCCAGAGTGATGAGCTTGGTTCTGCGGATCAGGATGTAGAATCAGTCTGGGTAGATGTGAGAAGTAGTGAAGGAAAGAAGTCACAATTTAGTTTTTAGGTGTCCTAACAGCAGCTACACTGTAGGATGAAGTGTACAAGAAGAAATTTTGGAGGCTTGTGAGAAAGATACAGTGACAGTCACGGCTGATTTTATTCTATGTATAGTTTGGATGGATCAGATTGAAAGAGCAGTCTGAATGATAGCTCATAGTGTATTTGTTGGACAGTTTCTGAGATAAGCATGCTCTAGAAGCAACCAAAGATCAGGCTATACCTGATCAGAGAATATGTAATGAAACATGATTAATTAACGACCTCATGGAAAAGCACCCCTTAGTATCAGTGATTGAATTTCTCACTCAGTTTGAAGGAGGGGAGAATGAATAGATAGATTTTCAAACTAAAAAAGGAGTCATTCCAAAGGCACAAAAATATAGCTGGTTGAAGTGAACAAGTAAACAAGCTTCAGGGACATATAGGTAAAGTAACAGTGGCAGACCCTTAAGGAGGTATTTTCACCTTACTCCGAATGTATACACTCCAGTCAGAAAGAAAGGAAGATTCTAATGGAAGGATGCACCATCCATGGCTAACTAAAAGTTAAAGATGATATCAAAGTTTAACAAAGTATATAATTCCACAAAGATGAGTGGCAGGCCACAAGGCTGCACAGAAGATAACAAATAATGACAAAAAAGATTAATTAAGATAGAGAAATTAAAATACTAGAAAAAGCTAGCTAGAAATATAGAAACAATGAAAGTTTATAACGTATTTAAAAAGGAAAGAAGTAAAGTCTTCTGGAGATTATCTGGAGAACTACTGTGGAAAACAGGGAAGTGAACAAATGAAGTAAACAGATATCTTACATCTGTCTTTATGGTAGAGGATACAAATAACATCCCAGAAATAATTATGAATCAGAACGTGAAAGGGTCATTGTGAAAACATGTGAACAATACCCCACAAAAAGGGTATTTTTAAAATTATTGGAACTTAAATCTGACAATGTCCTGACCCTAATGGACCTCATCCTAGGATGTTAAAATAAAGTATGCATTGGTTTAATTTTCCACAAGTCCCTCAATTCTGGAAAGATCCCATCAGATTATTAAGTAAGAAATGTGACTTCACCATTCCAGGAAATAGAAAGACAGAAAATTGCTTTCTGTTAGGCAGGTTAGTCTGACATCTGCATTGGAATAATGCTGGAATATATTTTTAAGTTTTTGCAAGGCATTAAGAAAATCTTATGGCAATCAGGCAAAATTGCTATGGTAGAGATAAAAGGTACTGCAGATGCTGGAGAATCCGAGATAACAAGCA
>JAHRHZ010000021.1:45390733-45418868 GCA_024137785.1 Ginglymostoma cirratum
TAGGACTGCTCCTTGACAGATGCATGCAAGGGCAGCATCAGAGGAGCAGGAAAGCTGAACTTAGACCCAAAACGTCAGCTTTCCTGCTCCTCTGATGCTGCTTGGCCTGCTGACAAATTTTGGGCGTTTGTTTACCATCACATCCAAAAGACAGCACCTCCAAAAGTGCAGCACTCCCTCAGTTCTGCACTGCAGAGTCAGCCTAGATTTGTGTCCAAGCCTCTGAAGTGAACATACAACCTTCTGATTCAGAAGCAAGTGTGCTAGCAACTAAATCACTGTTGACACTTGAGATTAAATTATGTAACTACTGAAAAAGCAAACACAACCTGCCAATGCAAAATCTGATTCACTGTTCAGTAATTAATCATTGGTGATTTAACAATGTACAAAAGCTTGTAGATTGTCATCCAATTTTATCTGCAGCATGAACACAAAGATCTTGATATTGATATTTTAAATATATCAACAACTTAACAGTTTGTTGGAAATTCCCATCACATATTTCTGTTAAACATGAAGGGCTCCTTTAAACAAATAACATATTACATGCTTGCTTTTTGTTGCAATTAATGAATCACTGATGAAAAAACTCTCAGAAACAGGACAATATGAAATTTGCAATTTCAAGAATCCAATTCTGCTAGTAATTGCAAATACAACAATTGCAAACTATAATAGTGATTCAATTAAAAGCTTATTTTAAACCATTTTACATTTCATTTTGTCTTTCACCATCATCAACAACCCCTTTGTTTTTTGCACTGGGCCCCTGTACATCTGACCTTTTGGTCTTCTGCCTCTGTCAGAAGTATATCTGAAAACATTTTCCAATACCTTTCATTTCTGAAGCAGATTTGTACCAGACTCAAAATGTTAAGCCTGTTCCTCTCTCCACAGGTGCTGCCAAGCCTGTTGAGTTTCTCTAGCATTCTCTGTGTTTGTTTCTATAATAATGATTCTTTAATATTTGTCGAGAAACTAAGTAATGGTTACAAATGTTGAAAACTAACTAACGTTGCTTTAGAGTACATACACTTTGGTAAAACTGATTAGATGCTGGCTAAAAACATTTTGGTTTGATAATGATTGGGAGTAGGTGATGGCCTAATGGTATTATCACCTGATTGTTAATTCGGACACCCAGCTAATGTTCTGAGGACCCGGGTTTGAATCCCACCATGGCAGATGGTGGAATTTGAATTCAATTTCAAAAAATCTGGAATTAAGAATCTACGGCTCACCATGAAATCATTCTCGGAAAAATCCATCTGGTTCACTAATGCCCTTCAGGGAAGGAAATCTGCCACCCTCACCCAGCCTGGCCTACACGTGACTCCAGACAGCAATATGGTTGACTCTCAATTGCCCTCTGAAATGGCCTAGCAAGCCACTCAGTTGTACCAATTGCTACAAAGTCTCAAAGAAATGAAACCAGATGGATCACTTGGCATCGACCTAGGTACCAGGAAAGACAACAGCAGAAACATCCCCATCGACCCTGCAAAGTCTTCCTCACTAACGTAGTGAGAGCTGTCTCACAGACTAGTTAAGCAACATACTCACAGAATCATGACTTACAATGTTCAGACACGACCATCACCATCCCTGTGTATGTCCTGTCTCACTGGCAGGACAGACCCAGCAGAGGTGGAGGCTCAGTAGTATACAGTCAGGAGGCAGGTGCTCTGGGTGTCCTCGACATTGACTCTGGACCCTATGAAGTCTCATGGCTTCAGGTTAAACATGGGCAAGGAAACATTCTGCTGATTACCACGTATCGTCCTCCCTCAGCTGATGAATCGGTACTCCTCCATGTTGAACAACACTTGGAGGAAGCACTGAGGATGACAAGGGCACAAAATGTACTCTGGATGGGGGATTTCTATGTCCACCACCAACAGCAGCCCAGAAGCATACTACTGATTGAGCTGGTCAGGTCCTAAAGGACATAACTGCTAGACTGGAGCTGCAGCATGTGTTGAGGGAACAAACAAGAGGGAAAATCATACTTGACCTCATCCTTACCAATCTGCCAACTACAGTTGCATCTGTCCATGACAAAATTGGTAAGAGTGACCATCGCACAGTCTTTGTGGAGACAAAGTCCCGCCTTCACATTGACAATAACCTCCATCATGTTGCATAGCATTATTACCATGCTAAATGGGACAGACTTCGCACAGCTCTAGCAACTCAAGACTAGGCATCCATGAGGCACTGTGGACCATCAACAGCAGTAGAACTGTTCTCCAGCACAATCTGTAACCTCATGGCCTGGCATATTCCCCATTCAACCATTACCATCAAGCAAGGGGATCAACCCTGGTTCAATGGAGAGTGCAAGATGGCATGCCAGGAGCAACACCAGGCATACCTGAAGATGAAGTGTCAACCTGTTGCAGCCAATAAACAGGACTACTTGCACGCCAAACAGCAAAAGCAGCAAGTGATAGACAGACCTAAGCAATTCCACAATCAATGGATCAGATCTAAGCTCTGCAGTCCTGCCACATCCAGTCATGAATGGTGGTGGACAATTAAACAACTCACTGGAGGAGGAGGCTCCACAAATATCCCCATCCTCAATGATGGAAGAGCCCAGCAAATCAGTGTAAAAGATAAGGCTGAAGCATTCGCAGCAATCTTCAGCCAGAAATGCCAAGTGGATGATCCATCTCGGCCTCCTCAAGTTGTCCCCAACATTACAGATACCAGCCTTCAGTCAATTCAATTCATTCCACATGATATCAAGAAACGATTGGAGACACTGGATACTGCAAAGGCTACAAGCCCTCACAACATTCCGGCAATAGTACTGAAGACATGTGCTCCAGAATTTCCTGCTCACTGAGCCAAGCTATTCCAGTACAGTTAAAATACTTGTATCTACCTGACAATGTGGAAAATTGCCCAAGTATGTCCTGTACACAAAAAGCAGGACAAATCCAACCCGGCCAATTACTGCCCCATCAGTTTATTCTCAATCATCAGTAAAGTGATGGAAGGTGTCAGCAACAGTGCTGTGAAGCAGCATCTGCTCAATGACGCCCAGTTTGGGTTCCGCCAGGACCACTCAGCTCCTGACCTCATTGCAGCCTTAGTTCAAACGTGGACAAAAGAGATGAATTCCAGAGGTGAGGTGAGATGCCAGCCCTTGGCATCAAGGCTGCATTTGATTGAGTGTGGCATCAAGGAGCCCTCGCAAAACTGGAATCAATGGGCATCAGGGTGCAAACTCTCCAGTGGTTGGAGTCATACCCGACACATAAAAAGATTGTTGGTTGTTGGAGGTCAATCATCCAAGCTCCAGGACATCTCAGCAGGAGTTCCTCAGGGTAGTGGCTTCAGCCCAACCATCTTCCACTGCTTCATCAATGACCTTCCCTCCATCAAAAGGTCAGAAGTGGAGATATTCACCGATGACTGCACAATGTTCAGCACCATTAGCGACTCCTCAGATACTGAAGCAACCCATGTTCACACGCAACAAGATCTGGACAATATCCAGCTTGGGCTGACAAGTGGCAAGTTACATTTGTGGCACACAAATGCCAGGCTATGACCATCACCAATAAGAGACAATCTAACCCCTACCCTTTGACATTCAATGGTGTTACCATCACTGAATCCCCCACTATCAACATCCTGGGGGTTATCATTGACCAGAAACTCAACTAGACTCACTACATAAACACAGGGGCTACAAGAGCAGGTCAGAAGCTAGGAGTGCTGTGGCGAATAACTCACCTCCTGACTCCTCAAAGCCTGTTCGCCATATACAAGGCACAAGTCAGGAATGTGATGGAATACTCCCCACTTGCCTAGAAGAGTGCAGCCCCAACAACACTCAAGAAGCTTGACACCATCCAGGACAAAGCAGCCCGCTTGATTGGCACTATACAAGCATCCACACCCTCCACCATTGATACTGAGTAGCAGCAGTGTGTACTATCTATAAGGTGCACTGCAGAAATTCACCAAAGATCCTCAGACAGCACCTTCCAAACCCACAACTATTTTCATCTAGAGGCACAATGGCAGCAGACATATGGGAACACCACCACCTTCAAGTTCTCCTCAAAGCCATTCACCATCCTGACTTGGAAACATATCACCGTTCCTTCAGTGTCACTGGGTCAAAATCCTGGAATTCCCTCCCTAATGGCATTGTGGGTCAATCCACAGCAGATGGACTGCAGCGGTTAAAGAAGGCAGCTCACTACCACCTTCTCAAGGGCAACTAGGGATGGGCAATAAATGGTGGCCAACCAGCAATACCCATATCCCATAACTAAATAGGATACAAAAATGAGCCCTGTAAGTTGTTACTGTTTCCCTAATTGTGTAATATAATTTATTTTAGCACAGAAGGGAACTTCTGAACAGGACAACTATCCAGCCTACACAGAAGGAAGTGACAGAACGGATTAACATTGCATGCTACATTCAGTTAAGGAGGTTTTTGATGCTCTAACAATGCTCTTCACACAAAAATAAAAAAAATCTCAACAGCCTTTTCAAGCATTGTTACAAACCCATAGAGTGTTTAATGAGATATGAATTATCCAGTGACCCAAAATCCTGCTGCACATTTGTTTTGCACCGCACTTACAGCAGTAATGATGTCCTGTGTTTAGAATGTTATTTCTGCATTGTAGCCAAGCAGACACCATGATGGTTAGGGGCAGAGGGAAGGTAAGGTATGGAGCTATTGGAAAAAGGAGAATTGGAAACAAAACAGAAATTGCAGGGAAAACTCAGCAGGTCTCGCAGTGTCTGTGGAGAGAAAGCAGAGTTAATGTTTTGGGTCCAGTGACCTTTCTTCAGAATTGGAGAGTTGGAGGTTTGCATTCCAAAATCGCACTTGAAGGAATTGTTTGTAGAGAGCTAGAGAAAAAATGTCTAGCTTTCTTTCACTCTTTCTCTTCCCTGTCTTCCTCCTGTTTATCTCCTGCACCTCCTTGGCCAGGGCTGTGTTATCAAGATGGCAAGGTTGTCTACGCAGCGGGCCACAATGAGTTTTTACACCAGCTCTGCTGAGTCCTGCAGGTTTGTCCAGGCAGTCCAGACAGTGGACGTGTTGTTCCCATAGACAGTTAATCAGCATGACTTTCAGTATTAGAGTGCTACTCACACGTACATGACTTGGATAGCAGTATCACCAGCCACATCAGCTGTGACTAGATCCATTTGCCCAGTAACCACTTTCTTTTTTTGCCCAGGATTCTCAATGGACTGCTGCTGAGTGTATGTGTCATGATTGCTGCCAGAATAACAGGCCTGACCTGTATGACTCTCGGCCTAAAGGTCGCTCACCATCTGGATGCTGAGGAAGTCAATATCTTTTAGTTCCTACATTGGACAGAGTTGACCTCCAAAGAGAGAGTTGCATATTAATCCCACCAGCCACCCGATGGAAGCCTTCACAGGAGTGAAGCCATGTGCTCATTCCCACACTTCTCTGTGACAACAGAGCATCAAGAGTTGTTGGTTCTGATTGAATAGAGAACCTCACTGACCTCCCTTCCACAACAGTGGATATCCAACCACACAGTGTTCTAAATATCTCTATCTCCAGCCTGGAAGGAACCAGGACCATAAATGTTCACACTACAGACAGCCTCATTAGTACTGACATTGCAGTCCATAACCTATTCTGAGGCTACAATTGTTGCTGCTGTTGATGGCAGATTAGAGTGAACGTCATCCTCACAAATTGAATCTCATGCAGAACCAGGTAGGAAAATTACACTCTGAGCACCCTGAGCAGACATGGCTCGTTCCTAAGTAGTGCAAAAAAGGGTACAAAAAAGATTTACATAGATGTTACTGGGACTAGGAGGTTTAACTTATAAAGGAGAGGCCAGATAGGCTTTTTGCCTTGGCGCACAGGAGGCTGAGGTGTGACCTTATGGAGGATTATAACATCATGACAGGCCCAGATGAGATGAATAGCCAAGGTCTTTCCCCCAGGGTAGGATATTCCAAAACAAGAGACCATAGGTTTAAGGTGAGAGAAGAATGATTTCAAAGGGACCTGGAGGGGCAACTTTCTCACACAGAGGGTGGCGCTTATATGGAACAAGCTGCCAGAGGAAGCAGTAGAAGGCGGGTATAATTACAACATTCAAAAGACATTTGAATCGGTAGATGGATAGGAAAAGTTGAGAGGGATATGGAACAAATGCAGGCAAAAGGGATTAGTTCGGTCTAGGAAACCTGGTAGGCGTGGACAAGTTGGGCTGAAGGGCCTGTTTCCGTGACTCTTCCGAAGTCAATGTTTCTAGAACAGAAGTAATGCTAACTTTACAGGTCCAATGTTCACAGTGGAGCAAAGAAGATTTGGAAGTGCCATTTAGGCTGGAATATCATAGTTCAGTGGGTGGAATCGGGTGCAGGTGTTGGTCTAATGGAAAAATGTTCCAAAAGTGTCAAGAAGCCTGCTCCAAATCACCAACTTGCGGCCTTTTGCTGAGATGGGAGAAGGGGAGAGAAGTTGACCTGTTCCCAGGTTGTGGGTTCGCATTGTTAATGTATCAATGTGGTTAAAGCCTTTTATTTAAAATTCTTTGAAGGCTTAACAGGTTGGGTGAGTCCCCCGGGTTTCAGGAAATCCAGAAGCCATAGTGATGCAGAAAAGGCCTCAAGAGGAAGTCCCATGACCTCATAGTCCTCCTAAGGGGTAGGAGGAGCAGGAATGTTCCAGCCCCCATGAGTGGTCCCAATACAGACACCCAGAAATAATGTTTCCATCCCAGGACTGGATCTCCCTCAACCATCTTCATAAGACCATAACAAACAGGAACAGGACTAGGCCATTCAGCCCCATGAGCTTGCTCCATCTTTCAATAGGATCACCGCTGATCTGACATTCCTCACATCCACTTTCCTAACTTTGCCCAATAACCCTTGATTCCCTGACTGATCACAAATCTCTCAACCTCCCTCAATTTCCTGGATTATACTGCCATTGGGATTGGATCCAATCCAATTGGGCCACATATTGTATGTATTCCTCGGAGGGTGCAAAGGTATTAACTAGGAGCAGCAGTAGGCTATTTGGGCTCTTGAGCCTGGTCTGCTATTTAGTAATGATGTGTAGTTGTCAGTGTTGGACTGGGCTAGACAGAGCCAGAAGTCACAATCCTCCAGGTTACAGTCCAACTGGTTTATTTGAAATCACAAATACCAGAGTGCTGTACTGATAAAGGAGCAGCACTGCAAAAGCTTGTGATTTCAAATAAACCAGTTGGACTGTCACCTGTTGTTGTGTCACTTCTTACTCTGCTATTCAGTAAGATGACAGTGAATCTGTTTGTGTTTCAAAATTCCAATTTCTCCCCAGTAAGCTTTGATTCTTTTGTCACTGAAGAATCCATCTACTCCTGCTTTAAAAATATTCAATGATCCCACCTCCACTGTCTTCTGAGACAGAGAATTCCAAAGTCTAAAAACCCTCTGAGAAAAAAGAAATGTCTGTCTGCAAAGGACAATGCCTAATTTTTAAATAGTGCCCCTCTAGTTCTGAACTTCCTCAGAAGAGGACATATCCTTTCTACATTTACCTTGTCAAGACCATTCAGGATATTATAAACTTCAATCAATGCACTGCTCACTCTTCTAAACTCCAGCAAAAGCAACCATTCATAGAATCCCTACGATGTGGAAGCAGGTTATTTAGCCCATTATAACCCTCCAAAGAACATCCCATCTGGACCTATCCCCCTACCCTATCCCTGCATTCCCCATGGCCAATCCACCTAAGCTACTCATCTTTAGACTGTGGGCGGAAACCAGAGCACCTAAAGGAAACACGCGCAGACGCAGGGAGAATGTGCAAACTCTACACAGACAGTCACTCAAGGCTGGAATTGAACCCAGGTCCCTGGCGCTTTAAGGCAGCAGGGCTACCCACTGAGCCACTGTGCTGCCCAGTCTGCAAATGACTACCATTTCGTTTCAGGTATAAGTCTAGTAATCTTCCTTAGAATCAATGCATTTATATCTCTCTTTAAATAAGGAAACCAAAATGGAAACAATATTTGAGACATTATCTCACTTATGCCCTATAAAAATGAAGCATAATATTCTTACTTTTATGTTCAATTCTTGTCGTAATAAAGAATAGCATCCCATTCGCCAAAATGATTTGCTGTGCCTACATACTAACTTCTTTGACTAGAACACTGAGCTCCCTCTGCGCCTCAGAATTCTGCAGTCATTCTCCGTTTAAGTATTATGTTGTTTATTTATTCTTCCTACCAAAATGAATAACTTCACATTTCCCCCACATTAAACTCCATTGACTAGATTTTTGCCCACTCACTCAACGTATATCCGCCACATTCCTCCCGTGTTCTCTTCACATTCTAATTTCCTACCTATTTGTATTGTTTGCAAATGCAGCTCATTCCCCTCTGTCATTGATATAAATCATAAAAAATTGTGTACTCAGCACATACTCCTGCAGCACTCTATTCATCACAGGAAACTACAATGAATGTATACACTCTGCTTTCTGCTTGTTCGTGGATCTTCTATCACACAGTCGTCAAGGAAGTAACCAAGAAGATTTGGTGTGGGCAGAGTGGTAGACGTTGTTTACTTTAATAAAGCCTTTGACAAGGTTCTACATGGTATAAAGTTAGATCACATGGGTTTCAGGGTGAGGTTGCCAATTTTATACAAAATTGGCTTAACAGCAGAATACAGAGAGTGATGGTGGAGGGTTGTTTTTCTGACTGGAGCCTATGACCAGCGGTGTTCCACAGGGATCAGTGCTGGATCGTCGTTTGTTCGTCATTTATAAAAATGATTTAGTTGAGAATAAAGAAAGTATGGTTAGTACATCTGCGGATCACACCAAGATTGATGGTCTGACAAGCAACCCTCCACCACTACCCTTTGTCTTCTACCTTTGAGCCAGTTCTTTAACTAAACAGCTAATTCTCCCTGAATTCCATGTGATCTAACTTTGCTAACCAGTCTACCATGAGGAACCTTGTCAAAAGCCATACTGAAGTCCATATAGATCACATCCACCATTCTGCCTTCATCAATACTCTTTGTTACTTCTTCAAAAAACTCAATTCAGTTCGTGAGACACAATTTCCCATGCACAAAGCCATGTTAACTACCCTTGATCTGTCCTGGCCTTTCCAAATACATGTAAGTCCTGCCTCTCAGGATTCCCTCCAACAACTTGCCCACCACCAATGTCAGGCTCACCAGTCTGTAGTTCCCTGGCTTTTCCTTACCCCCTTTCTTAAATAGTGGCACTGCGTTAGCCAACCTCCAGTCTCCCAGCACCTCACCTGTGGCTATTGGTGATAGAAATAACTTAGCAAGGGACCCAGCAATTACTTCTCTAACTTACCATAGAGTACTAGGGTACACCTGATCAGGTCCTGGGGATTTATCCACATTTATGCATTTTAAGGCATCCAGCATCTCCTCTTCTGTGATATGGACATTTTTCAAGATGTCGCTATTTATTTCCCCACGTTCTTTCTCTTCCATATCCTTCTCCATAAAAAGCACTGATACAAAATACTCATTTAATGTTTCCCCTATCTCTTGTGGTTCCACACACAGGCAGCCTTGTTGTTCTTTAAGGGGCCCTATTCTCTTCCTAGTTACCCTTTCGTCCTTAACGTATTTGTAGAATTTCTTTGGATTCTCCTTAACCCAATTGCCAAAGCTGTCTCATGTCCCTTTTTTGCCACCTGATTTTCCTCTTAAGTATACTCCTACTGCCTCAATACTTTTCTAGGGAATCACTCGATTTCTGCTGCATATACCTGACATATGCTTCCTTCTTATTCTGGTCATCCAGCATTGCCTACATCTACCAGCCTTGCCCTTCATCCTAACAGAAACATACTGTCTCTGGTTTCTACTTATCTCATTTTTGAAGGCTTCCCATTTCCCAGTTGTCCCTTTACCTGCAAAAATGCGCCCACAATCAACTGTCAAAATTGGCCTTCCTCCAATTTAGAACTTTAACTTTTAGGTCCAGTCTAACCTTTTCCATCACTACTTTAAAACCAATAAAATTATGGTCACTGGCCCCAAAGAGCTCCCCCACTGACATCTCAGTCACCTGCCTTGCCTTATTTCCCAAAGTAGGTCAAGTTTTGCACCTTCTCTAGTAGGTAAATCCCCATAATGAATCAAAAATTTTTCTAATACACACTCAACAAATTCCCCACTGTCCAAGCTCAAAACACTATGGCAGTCCCAGACTACGTTCGAAAGTTAAAATCCCCTACAGTAACCACCCTATTACTCTTTCAGATAACTGAGATTTCCTTACAGATGTGTTTCTCATGTTTTTGTATCTACTATAGTGAAGACAGAAGCAAAATATTTGTTCATTTAATCCACTATTTTCTTACTTTCTGCTATTAGGTCTCCATTATCACTCTTACTATCTATTTACATTTCCAGCTACCTTCCTCGTAATCTAATTTCTTTCTCCTATTTAGTCTTTCAGTCTTTCTTTGCATTACTTTGTATTCTGTCCTGTCATCTGGCCTAATACCTCACTGTTGCGCAATTAAATACATTTTTTTCCTTTTTTTAAGCTTTCCATAACTTCTTTAATTTACCATGGATGGGGTCCTCAACTTCGAAATTTTCTTTCTGGTAGAAATTTATTTGTTTCTGAGTATTCTGAAATATCCCTCAAAATACATCTCTATTGATCAATCCCCTGGATTCGTTTCCAGTTCACTTTAGCTAGCTCAGCTTTCATATCCACTTAGCTGCTTTTATTTAGGTTTAAAGTACTAGTCTTAGACTCACTCTTCTCCCTTTCAATCTGAATGTAAAATTCAATCATATTGTGCTCACTACTGCCTAGAGATTCCTTTACTCTGAGGTCATTAATTAATCTTGTCATATTACATAATACAAAGTCTAATATAACCTGCTCCCTGGTCACTTACAGAATGTGCTGCTTTAAGAAACTCTCTCAAAGACATGCTATGAAAATTCTCATCAAGACTACCTTTGGCAATCTTTCCAGTTTTTATGTAAGTTAAAATCACCCATGTTTATTGCTATCCCTTTTCTCAAACAGCCATATTTATTTTTATACACCTTGTTCTACAATTTCATTACTTTTAAGGAGCCTGTAAACTAATGACTCATTTCTTTTCCTATTCCTTATTTCAAACCAATCTGATTCTTCATCCTGATCTCCTGAAGCAAGTCATGTCTAAATATTATACCAATGCAATCATTGATGAGAAGTGTTATCCCTTCACCCTTTCCTAGCTTCCTCCTCTTCCTGAATGTCATATGCTCCTGTCGTATGTTCAGGATCCAATCCTTGTTATCCTGCGGCCACATCTGTGTAAATGGCTATCAGATCCAATTTAGTTACTTATTCTCACTGTCCCACCCTGTCAATCTCTGACCTTCATTTCCCATATTATTATTTTACTCTCCTGCCTTTATGCTACACCTTGATTCTCCACAACTACCAAGCTTGATGCTTCAACCCCATTGTTTAAAGGCCTGTCTATTTACCTAGTAATACGGTTTGCTAAGAACACTAGTCCCAGAGAGTATAGGTGCAGACCGTGCCAATGGTATAGCCTCCACATTCCCCAGTATTTATAAGACTGCTCTGCAAACCAGAACCTGCTCTGCTCTTGCCAATCCTCAAGCCACATATTAATTTCACTAAACTTATGTGCCCTCTGCCAATTGGCATATAACCTCAAGTAATAATCAAGAGATTTCCTGGTCCTGTATATGTTTCTACAACTGGATTCACCCCTCCCACTCAAAGTTTCTAACCTTGACCAGATGTCCCAAAGCCTATTACTAAGTAGGCAATAGAGCCTTCCAGGCTCAGTTTATGATTGCACAGGACAATGTCCTTCCTCCTCACTATCCTACCCTCCACTACCACTACATCACATTTTACACTCTCAAGATTGAATGGAGTCCTGTACCACAGTGCCATGGTCAGTTAGTTCATTCTCCAGTAGGCCTCACTCTTATCCAAACGCCAATAATCCCATTGGACAACTGCAAACACTGAGGCTCCTGAACTCCTGAGGAGAGACAGCTTCAGGGTCAGGGATAAATCTTGCAAACATCAGAGGTCCTGCCTTTTCTGAAACATTATGAGTGACAACACCTGCATGAAAAAATATGGAGATCTTTCAAAACCACGTCCATAATTATGAGAAATCAACAGACGAAGCCTTCCCAAAGACTGTCATAATAAAACAAAAAAATTGCTATCCATCAAAATTATTGTAAATCTTGATCAACACTCAAAGGAAGACATTGCAGGGGCAAAATCACAGAAACAAATACACTCCCAAGAATCAATTGGAAACTATTTGGAAAAAAGTCAGCTCCAAGATTTCGAGATCTGCTTCCAAAATGTGGAGGGTGAGGGAAAAAAAATTACGTAGTGAGTTATTGTGATCTAGAATGCACTGTGTAATAGGCTAGTGGAAACAGATTAATTGCTAAGTTTTGAAAGGAAACTGGATAATTATTTGAAAAGGTAAACATTTAGAGGCTTTGGAAAAAGAGCACAGGTATGGGACAAACCAGGTAGCTTTCTTGTTTAGAAAGAGCTTGCACAGGCATCATAACTGAGGAGGAGGCAATGGCCTAGTGGTATTATCGCTGGACTGTTAATCCAGAGACCCAGATAACATTCTGGTCACCCGGGTTTGAAGCCCGTCATGGCAGTTGGTGAAATTTTGAATTCAATAAATGCCTGAAATTAGGAGACTAATGATAACTGTGAATCCATTGTTGATTGTTGTCTGGTTCACTAATGCCCTTTAGGGAAGGAAACTGCCATCCTTGCCTGGCCAGGCCTACATGTGACTCCAGATCCAGAGCAATGTGGTTGACTCTTAACTGCCCTCTGGGCAATTAGGGATGGGCAATAAATCCTAGTCAGCGACACCCTCATCCTGTGAATGAATAAAAAAGAATGGCCTACTTCAATGCTCTAAAATTTTAGGATGTACAAGTACATCCATCTGGGACAACACAGGTTAGAGGTCATTTCGATTTTTTGTAAATGCATAAATTATGAGTCATGCACCACCCGTCTGCAAACCAAATATATAGCCACTGTTCTACTGATTAATTTATCACATTAATCATTAAGCTGTTTCATTGACATCATTTTCCCCTTCATGACCTCCTGTTTAGCAGGTGCTTGGATAGCAATTCATTGTTCTCTTACATTAATGAAGGCGATCACCGGGCACAAATTGCACAGCAACTGCAGTGCTCCTTATTAGACACAAGATAAAAATGTATCTTAGAAATAATGGAGGCATGTAAACAGACTGTGTTGACAAGCATTCATCCTTAAACGGGAGAATTAAAAACTGATGGTTACATGGGATGCACCAGCTCTCCTTTTGCAATCTCTTCCCCTTTTTATAGCTAAGGCCTGAAAACTTTGCAACAGTCATCAAAGTATCACCAGTGCCAGTGTATGCTTCAGCTCACAAAGGGTCAGACCACATAAGGAGTCTGCCCCGCATTGATGTGCTGTAAATCTCATGATTCACAATAGTTGTTCATTCATCGGAAGGTATGGAAGATTGTAGAAGAGGTTTAAAACCAGATTTTAAAGAACCAGGGTCAATTTAAGGGAGAAAAGAAATTGAAACACTTCCCAAGAGTATATTGGAGGCAGGGTGATTGAATGTATTTAGGGCAAAGGTAAATAGTTTCTTCGCTAACAAGGGAGTCGATCAATACTGAAGGTAGGCAGGAACTTAGAATTGAGATCACAAGTAGATTAGCCAGAATCCTATTGAATGGCAGAGCATACTAGAGAGACTGGATGGCCTACTTGTGTTCCTAATTCATATGCTTATTACACCCTTAGACAATCACAATCTGATCATATTAACTATGAATTGTATGTATTTAGTATTCCACTTATATATGTAGTAATAATCCCATCTCATCCAGGATTGCCCAGCACTCTCGTGAACCGATGCAGTTTGTCAATATGCAGAGCACAAGCCAACAACTCATTCCTTGGCTTCATTGTCCCCTACTATTAGGAATATTTCTCACCCTGACAGCTAATCTAGTGCTGCCATTGAGTGGCTTCCAATGGAGTAATGTGTGAATCATTACTGTAACTACAGTGCAGTGACCATCTTTGAGAAACAAAGGCTTAGTAGCCAAACGATCAAGCAGACCAAATTGAAATCTTCATTCAACAGTAAATATGGAAGATCTCCCCCAGTTCCCTTAAAAACATCAAGTGAAAACAGGCGCATGTGTCCATTTTAAGTTAGATTTTCAAAATAATGATCACTAACAAAGCCAGCACAGTACAGTGCACACCTGAACTGCACGAATTATAAATAGAACTTAGTAACCATCAGAGCATCTCTTGGGAAAACAATCTGGTTCATGGTAATCACACTTTGCTTTTCTGTCTTTAATGGCGTAGAGGAAGGATGGGCAGATTGCAGCAGAGGGATGGGAGAAGAACGAATAAGGAGTTTAAAATTGTAGTTTTGAATCAACGGTTCTGACTGTGATTTCAGCAAGTGAACCATGAGAAAATGCAGTTTGCCTATTGTGTTGTAACATCATCTATATTGTGGATTCATATTGTGAACTCTGAGCACATAACACAGGCTATTGCGTTCGGCAGCAATGCACTGATGCATTGGTCTGTTATCCAAGGTACAAGCAGTAGTAGAATAAATCAGACACCATCCCTGCAAAATGGAAAGAAAAAGGGATCTACTCTCAACAAAGTAAATGCTTTTTGGCCTAATCACAGCAGGGGATAAAATCCAAAGTTTTGCTCCTGAAAATAACAATTTCAAATATGTTTGGAAATGAAGAGTTGCAACAATCAGTTTCTGTTTTTGCTTGTCAGCTTGAATTTTTTTAATGCTTTTAAAGATTTCATTCAGACCAAAGAATGATTGTAACAAGACTTGAATAAAACTACAAATATTTTAAGTATATAAGTTAATTCATAAGCTATAAATCAATGAAGATTTTACATATCCATAAAGTATTCCTCAGGCAAAGTAATCTCTTTTTCAAAGATGTTATCATCTAATAGGGTCTCAAGGAACGCCTGAGTCTTAATGGAATGAGAGACTAAGTCATGAGCGTATTAACTAAGGGTTAGTAGGTTGAGAATTGACTGTACAAAAATGGGGATCAAGTAATTAGTGGGGTGTGAGTTTAATAGAGTGGAATAAAGCACTCAATGAAAAGAATGGACTTGGACCCTATCTAAACACACTTAACTTCGAGCACATAATATTAGTATCAGAGGATGGTTGAGTCAAAATGTTAGGTTTTGGAGCATGACAATCTGCCTGTTTCCTGAAAATGAGCCTCATGACCAGTGGAAGAATGAAATAACCGTGTGGACCAGGGTTACTTCTTTATTTCCCTAAAGATATTGTGAGTCAACCAACAGCAGGTGGACTGCAGCGGTTCGAGAAGGCAACTCACCACCACCTTCTCAAGGGACAGGCAATAAAATTCTGGCAAACCAATGAGGTCCATATCCCATGAGTGAATAAAAAGATGAGGAAATGAGATATTTTCATAGTACTTACCACTTTCATCACCATATAGAAGCAAGACAATATTTGGAATTGGATCCTGATGATTTGAACATAGATGAAGGCTTGCACAGTGTGTTAAATTTCATGGATAAAGTTTCTCAAAAGGATTGTTTATTGTTTACTTTTGAGGTGTTTACTTTTGAGAGAGCTACATCACAATGCTCCAGGGTTCATTAATAGGGAAGGGTTCTATTTGATTTATGTTTGGGTGATCTGAGAACACCGTTACCACTTGCTGGAGCTGTGTGCCCTCAGCCCTGGCAGCTGCCACGACTCCTACATCTTGGCGCATGTTCATGGATCTGTTTGAGGGTTGAAGAGTCTTACAAGATTGATTTCAACATTCCTCAATCCCCTGACTTAGGTGGAGGTACCGTGCTGCCCATGCTTCAACCACAGCCATGATGAGAGCTGCTGAAGATGCGATCCCATCACTTGTACAAGTGTGGGAGCCCTCCAGCATTGTCTGGACAGAATGTGCCACATCCTCCTACTGAGCTATGTGGATCAAACAGCCATTCATGACTGTTTGTCTAATGATGATCAAATCAATCCTGATCATCAATTGTGGGTCCATTGGTCCCAAAGGGCAACTTCCAAAAGTAGGTACTAAAGTCAAATAATTACCAGAGAGGGTAGTCCATGGAGAAACATGACTTTTATAAAGTACAGCAGGGAAGGCAGGGAAAGCAGAGAAAATACAAAAGCTGGCCAGATGGACAGGATGAGGGGCAGGAGGTTAGGTCCATTGATTGGGACCATGATGCACAAAGATGGAAGGTAAGAAAATGTAGTGCAATCACAAACAGTGCGTCTGAGACTGAACGTCTCTCAAACAGATCATAAGCCCTTGAAAGAAATCCTATTAATAGGAGGGGTAGATCAAACAGGAGCAGCCCAGATAAAAGTTGGAGGGTGTAGTTTAACAAGGGCAACAAACAGGCTGCAAACCAGGAATACCACCAGAAGCACAACCAGGAACAGAAATCCATGTGGTTGTTAAACTTTAGTGACCAAGAACTAACTAGAAGACAAATTAATAAAGAAGATCAAACAACAAAAACTACAAAGGTGAAGAGAAGTTGGGGTGTGCACAGAGATGCAAGATAGGTGACAACCAATGTTATGACATGATGGATATGCACAGGAAAGATGTCTCCCGATGGCACCTACAAGGCCTGCAGCATTAGATTTGAAGGCAATCTGGGGGCTCAAGATATAAGAATAGATTCCCTGATGGTAGGAAAAGCAGCTTTGAAATTTCATTTGACTTTATTAGCAACAAATGCTTGGGAGTGTTGATCAGTTGATACTAAAGCTGCATTTCTGCAGGGAGATCTGCTCAAGAGGTGAGTGTTTTCTCATTCTCCAAGAAGCATCACATGCAATGGGGACAATATGGAAGTTAAACATGGTCTAAACGATGCCTCTATATTTTGGTACTTCTAACAAAAGATCTGACTTAGTAAAATTCAGTTGACTTCAGTTTAAAGTAGGCCCTGCCATGTTTTACTGGCATCATGAAGAGCAGCTACCTGGTATGCACACAGATCATTCTATTTTTGTGGGGTGGAAGCAGTGTATTTGGAAACATGGTCATAAAAGGGCTTAAAGTAGAATTCAAACTTGGAACTTCCTGGAGCTTATAAGTAGGTTGGATTGGAAATCATGCAGAATGGATTGAGTGTCACTTTGCATCAGCAATCCTATTTGGAAAATGTAAGCCCCATTGCTTTAGTCAAACTAAGGCCTCAAAAACTAAACACAGCTGCTTCCAAAACCAAGCTGGAAGAATTGCAAAGTCTCATTTGACAGTGAATTGGCTGAGCAACCAATCAAGGACAGATGCCAGTTTTGAAGTATTAGAGTTGAGTACAACTATGAAAAATCCCAAGGTGGAAGATACTATTTGGGCAACCAAGGCATTGAAAAAAGTAAAAATAGACACTTGTCTTTCGAAATTTCCATCACTGGGAGATGCAACAAACACGGAACTGCTTGCTTTTAGTGATACCTTTTTTGTAACTCTTCATGATGGGGTCTCAATTGAAGGAGGGTTTATAATTTTTCTTATAGGAAAGGGAGATAAATGTTGCCCAGTGGCTTGGGAAGCTAAGAAAATCAGAAGGTACGTTAGCACCCAGAAGCCTCACTTTTGGTAAGGCAGAAGATATTGCATTTTTCTTCTCGGAAATATTGTATGATATGCTGAAGAGCAACCATACCCACTGAGTGCTACATTGATAATAAGTCACTAAGGGACAACATAAACTCAATGAAATGCGCAAATGGTAAAAGACAGGATTGATAGTACAGATTTCGAATGCTAGGGAATGAAGAAATCACCAAATTGAAATGAGTGGATAGCAGCAGTCAGCTGTCTGGTTCTTTTACAAAGAAAGGAACGAGTTTTAAGAAATTCAGCAAAAAGAACACGTAATTGTGGTGTGCAGAGAAATAGTGAATGGGAAAATAATATATTGCGATTTTATATTTATTTTATTGTTTTTAATTACTATTTTATGTATTGATTTACATAAAATATGGTTTGAACTAATGCCTGAGACTGAATGGAATAGAGAAATAAAAGATTAATGAAGCCCATATCCTGTGATCCCAAAATTCTTTCCTCCTGCCAACCTAATCACGTCTAAGAATATCTATTCATTGACTCCTATGATCCTTTTCTGCCCCATCCCACAACACTTTAACCATGAGCTCAAACATTAATTTTAACAGTGCATGCTGTTGTGATGTTGGTATATTTTTCCATTCCTGCCTAAAATTAGATTTGGATGCAATGAAACTTTCCTCAACCACATGCCAGGAAAAGTCAAAATCATCCTTTGGTTCCTGACAGCATATTTATGCCTCTCTCCTCTGAACTTCATCAACCTTCCTGTTTCCCAACGCAATGTTAGCCCTAAGGTGTGAGCTTTCTATATCTCCACTAACTATGATCTGGGCCTTTGTTCTCCTCCAAATAATCATAGAATAGAATCCCTACAGTACGGAAGCAGGCCATTCAGTCCATACCTAACCCCCAAAAAGCATGCCACCCAGACATCCATTTCCTGTAGTTTCCAATGACTAACACACATAGCCTGCACAACCCTGGACACTATCAGCAATTTAGCACAGCCAATTCACCTAACCGGCACATCTTTGGACTGTGGGAGGAAACTGGAGCACCCAGAGGAAACCTGCACAGACATGGGGAGAATGTGCAAACTCCGCACAGACAGTTGCCCAAGCGTGGAATTGAACCCAGGTCCCTGGTATTGTGAGGCAGCAGTGCTAACCACTGAGGCACTATGCCACCTGGTTATTATCCATTACTGTTGTGACATCTTTCCCTCTGCTGCTGAAATTCTAATAAATGTCTTCTTCCCCTACGGCTCATGTCAGTCTTTTTGCTGGCCACGCTGCCTCCATCCTCCACAAGCTACATATATCCAGAATGACACAATCTACAAACTGTTCCTCAACAACGTTCCCAGCTTCCTGTATTCCGAATGAGCAATACAACTTCCATCATCACGTTCATCCCTTTGTGAATTGTCTCATCTCGACCCAGTCTGTGCTGCTCCAGCACCAGTCCACTTTTTTTATTCTTTGCTGTCTCTACCCATAGTCTAGTGTTTGCTATTTTAAACACTTTGCCCCTGCCCTCTGGATTCTCCACTTTGAACCTTTCCTCCTGCTTTCAAAAGCTTCCTTAGCATCCTTACTTCAGCTACACTTTGTTAAGCACATCCCGAGCTCTTTCCTGCATCTATAATCTCTCCAAACATTATCCATCTTTCTGTAAAGTACCTGAGAAGCCTCCTTTTAACTGTGGTTGAGAAGATATACTAGGGAAATGTTGTTTCTTAGATATTTCAGTATACAAGGCCAACAGGGATTTGACTGTACAGTTGAAACACTTCTGAAATGTCAGTAATCTATGTTCAAACAACAGCTGCACGTATGGTTGCAGGCCACTGAGGTTGGGCAGGTCAACCAAAGGCCATGAATTTACTACTTTATTATTCACTAATAAAAGTGGTAATGCTATCTCATCCGTTTAGTAATAAAGCTGACAAATTCTTTAATATCAATTCAGCAATAAAACTGCTGGATTATTTAATATGAGTTGTATTTTAAAACTGTCAGATGGAAAACATCAATACAGCAATCCCAGTTGCAAATTCACATGGGATAACAGCAGTATGTGGATGCATTGTCCCTGAGAACAGTCAGATATACACTCAATCTTACTCGTATCTTTACAAGATGTGGACCGCTGTTCAGCCACTTTGATCACAAGATAGTGGAAGAACAGAACTGGAGGACACAAGATGGCGCTAGTGAGAGACCTGGATAGAAACTGTGATCAAGTTGGTCTGAGCCATTAATACATCTCTAATATAATATGCAGTGGCTAGATATAAAGCAGCAGGCTCACAAATGGTGACACAGGAGCTTGAAGGAAAAGATTTTCTTTTAAAAACAGTAAAATTGCAAGCAAGGGAGCGTGATATCCTAGTGGTATTATCACTAGACTATTAATCCACATCATGTTCTAGAGACTGTGGCGTCAATCCCACCATGGGTAGTGAAATTTGAATTCAATTTTTTTTAAAAATCTGGAATTAAGAACCTTATCATGACCGTGAAACCATTGCTGGTTGCTGGAGAAAGACCTACCTGGTTCAGTAATGTCCTTTGGGAAAGAAAACCGCCATCTTTATGGGCTCGGCCTACATGTGACTCAGAACCATAGCAATGATTCTTAACTGCTCTTGAGCAATTACAGGCAGGCAACAAATGCTGGCCTAGTCAGCAATGCCCACATCCTGTCAATGAATATTCAATAATATTTTGTTTGAATGACTGGAGGCATGATAAAATGCTGGCTAAATCAAAGTTCTTATTTTTAAGAGTTAAGTTCCTTCATATGAATTTCTTGGAGATTAACTAAAACATTGCTTTATTCACTCCAGTTTCATTTCAACAGCTTGAAAAATGTTGGACCTTTCATGTCAGAATTGCCGATGTAGCTGCGACTGAACCTACATTCAACCAAGGGAGATGTACATATGAGCATTCTCAAAACTTGAACTTGCATCAGAAATGGAGTAAGTGCAATAAAATATAAATAAATATAATACAGAAGTCTTTAAAAAAATCTTCTTGTTTGTTATTTTCTACGAGTACCCCACCCCTAGGCACGCCACCACCACGCCAAAGAATAATTACAATTCCGTTACAGTATATCTGCCCTTGAGGGCATCGTATAAAAATTCCATTGACTGCCATGTACATAAATAAAAAAAAAAGCAAAAAAGACAGATTTTAAGGCAAGGTTTCCACTGAATTAATTATGTGTCACATAAGATGCAAATAGGCTTTTAGACACTCATCACCTATCATTACGTTTGCTCTCCATTGGCAGCAATCACAGCCTTATGTCTGTCAAGCATTTGCTTAACAGGATTAAGTGCCAAGTAATGTTGCTTCATTCCTCTGGGAACAATTCTTAAATGTCTCCTGTCTGTTTAGCTTTCTGGCATTGACTAGGCCTTGCTACTGAATGGATTTTATGTGTCGTGGCTCTTTATGGCTTTAAAGCACAAGACGCTTTGTTGTGAATTAAACAGGTACATTATACTGCCCCAGTATAGACAATTATACTGTGCAATTATTTGCAGGTGATGAGTTTTTCTTTTATTTATGTGTGAATGGTATTGCTAGACAAGCTGCACTGCTGACAAAGTATCCAAATATTCATAACTCTGCTGTTGAGTGAGGTTGGCTGTGGGTCAAAGGCTGATAGAGTTTCCCATATGGAGAAGGGCGAAGAAAATATTGTAACCAAATCCTGTTAAGTTTGCAATATGTTGTAAACAAGTTGGGCAAGATTTTCAAAGCAACATGTAGTTTACATTTTACTTGAAAAACTGAAAATAATTCCATCTTAAGGGTTCAATATTTGTCCTGTGTAGGGACAAGTGAAGATGACAAGTGTCACAATGGACAAAAAAGAAATTTTACAGTAACTCAACATTTGCTGTTACCTCTGTTTAAACATTAAAAATAGTTTAATCTCTCCCTGCGCCATAGTGCAATGGTCAGTTTACTCACCCTTATTCTAGTCCTTGCTCTTAGCCACACAGGAATCTAGAACTTGGATAATTGTGAGAGCCATTCCCAGTTTGAATGGTGTCCAAAGTTCACCTCCAGCTCAACTACATGGGAGGGAAGCTATTGGGGAATTTTTTCCCAGGTGGCAGCCATATCCTTCAGTCAAGGTACTTAGAATTTGGTCCATGGTCAATGACAGGAGAATGTGACAATGAGTGATACAGGTAGGTGAGTCTAGGAGGTACCAATAGATGTGCCTCAGCTGTTGCAATTGCCTAAGGTATGTTCTTACAGCCTGTGAGGCCAAGAGCAGGGGTTAGAATGCAGATGAGCAAACTGACCATAGCACTATGTTTTTGAACAAATTAAATTTAGACATATCATTCAACAATTATACGTAGTTGCATCAAGTGATTTAACTCAGTATGCTGGAAGTCAAATATAACACTTATTTCCTTGTAGCAGTGTCAATTAGAATTTATAAAAAGAGCTTAAAATTCACCAGCCACTCAACTACCTGATCACCAAATGAATGCTTCTAGTTCTCATGTCTCATGGCAGGTTTATGAGTATGAGTTCCCTCTCTCAAATCATTCCTCTTTTGTAAAGGCTCAGGAGAACACCTCCTCACCACCACCACCACCACCCCCTCACAATTCCCCGTCCCCACTCCCACACCATGAAATTCTCTTGTTCACCAAAATCCTAAGTTTACCATCTAGCTCAAGCTCCCATCTTCATGCATGATTACCTGGTACAGTTGACAAGATGACAGTACCTGTATTTGTACTAGCTGAGTTCTACAGAGCTGAGTCAAGCCTTGCTGACTAGAGAAACCATTTTGAACCAGTTACATAATTAGCTACCTCTCCAGCAAGAAGCCTAAGACTGAATAAAACTAAACTTTAAAAGCAAATTGTAGCTACATGAAAACTTGACTGGGTTTTATTAACCCTTAAAACTGTCTCATCTACCAAATTTTGACATTTACATTCTGTCTCACACTGCACTCGGTAATGCATTATTATCATTCTGCTTGCTTTTTATTCTTTGTGGACGTAACAAGCTAGTTGGATAAAACAGAAACAGTTGATTCAGCATATTAAGATTTCCAAAAGGTATTTGATAAGAAACCACATAAAAGGTTACTGCACAAGATAAGAACTCGAGTGTTAGTGGTCATATATTAGCAAGAACAGGTAATTTGTTTACAAACAGGAACAAAGAATTAGGATAAGTGTATTATTTTCAGGTTGGAAAGCTGAACTTAGTAAAATGCCACAGATGTGGCATAAGTGCCATCAGTGATGGAGCCGCAATGATTTATGACTTATTTTAAATGACCTGTTTGAAGGTACTAGCTTGCTATAATCAAAATTACTGTTGTAGCCAAATTTTCTAATGATAAAAGAAGTCTTGCTACTATTGTGCAGAGTATTCTAGAATAGGCCACATCTAGGAAACTGTGTACAGTTTGGTCTACTTGCATTTGAAACAATTTGGTGAAGAATCACTCGGCGGATTCCAGGGATGAAGAGGTTATCTTACAAGGAAAGATTAATTCTGTACTCATTTGAAATTTAAAAGAATAAGAAGTGGTCTTACTGAAAAATAAAAGGTTCTGAGAGACGTTGACAGGATAGATGCTGGGAGAATGCTTCACTCGTGAGAAAATCTAGAATGTTGAGGGGTGGGGGGGCACCATTTAAAAATAATGGGTTTACTGCTAAGATGGAGACAGAGGTAAGCAGCCCACTTGATTGGCACCCTTCCACAAACATCCACTCCCACCACAGTAGCAGCAGTGAGTACTATCTACAAGCGCGCTGCAGAAATTTGCTAAAGTTCCTCAGACAACACCACCACTTGCATCTTGAAGACCAAGGTCAGCAGATACATGGGAACACCATCAGCTGCAAATCGCCATCCTGACCTGGAAATATATCTCCATTCCTTCGCTGTCGCTGGGTCAAAATCCTGGAATTCTCTCCCTTAACTGCATTGTGGGTCTACTTACAGCACATGGACCGCAGCGGTTCAAGAAAGCAGCTCACCACCACCTTCCCAAGGTCAACTAGGAACAGGCTGGTCTAGCCAGTGTTGCTCATGTCCCGTGAGTGAATAAATAAAGGAGAAATTTCTTCACTCAGATAGTCATTAGTCGAGGTTGTTCTTCCACAGAGAGAAGTGGAGCTGAGTCATTGAATATATTCAAGGTTGAATTATACAAATTTTTCATCCTCTAAATCTCTCTGTGTATCCATAATTGCCAGCTTCACCCCAATTAGAAAATACTTTCATTCGTCTTTCTTAGACCCTAGGTGAATATCTCCACACATCAAGATATTCTTTCCACAAAATCATTTACCAAATAAGACATAATCATGCCGTCACATTAAAATTAAAATCGCTGGTAAAATTAATTTCCATTCATTCCTTTCATATCTCTGAGGAAATAACCTCTGTATATTATTTATATAAAGACAGTTTGCCTATGATTTGCTTCAACTTGTAATAATCATATAATACTTAATTTCATAGTGGAACTAGTGCCAAAATATGAGAGATCAGTTCATGCCAAGATCAGAAATAGACAATCATTTATTTCTCTAGCAGAATGCTCCTCTCTCACTGGGCATGATATTTCAAAGGCCATGATTCTCAATGTCCTGTATTCCCTTTTAAACACACTTCATTTCAGAGCTCTGCATCTGAATCAACCAACAGCACTGACCATCTTGATTTGGAATAGCAACCAACTTGTTGCTATGAAGAAAATGACACATCTTTTTCAGAACATTTTGTTCTCTAGTTTCCAAGTAGGAGCTCGAAAGTGCCACTTACACCAACCTTTCTTGACATATCTGTTTGAATTTTCTTAAATAATGCAACTAATTCAAATTGGTTATTTGAAGTTGAAATACATCGCTTCATTCAGGTGACAGATCAGTACAGAAAAGCACCTTCAGGTTAGTGGTATTCTATTGCAATAGGAACATCAGACATTCTAGACAGGAAACCCAGAATGTGTAATGTATCTCAGTCAGAGTCAGAAGCTCAACTCACTTCCTGTTATAAAATGAGTTATCTGCTCTACCCATTCCTGGGTTATATATAAATGATTTCTAAACCTTTCCATCACCAATTTTTTCATCTTTGCACTGGACACTGACCATGCCTTATGATTACTGTGATAATTTTAGGTCTTTTCTGCACCGTAAGTCTGTATTTTGGATATTATAAGGTTATTCCCAACTAGCAATCACTCTAACAAAATCCTTATGTGCCTGGTTCTGGGTGAACTTCTCTTAACGTATCCAGAACAATAAGAAGCAAAAGCTTTCTGATGATTATTTTTAGCTCTTGGATGTAACCTATACCTCAACAGTTCTTCTGTCAACTTTGATTAGCAGCAGTGTATGACACAATTAAACCTTGCTGAAGGCATAAAATGTCACATTTATTGTACAATAGGTGAACTAATACTAATACAACATGCATAATGTTTACAGTAAATGTTACACAACCGAGCCCCTCCAAACAATTCTGCAAAAAGGGTCAGAGCCCCTTGACTAAATCATTATTTCACTCGAAGGGTAATAGAACTCTGAAATTCTATCCCCAAAACATCATGGCTTCAGGGTCAATTGGACCTGTCAAAACTGAAATAGACAGTTCAGTAACGGTATCAAGGGATATGGAGCAAAGAGCAGTAAATAGAATTGAGATGGAAACCAGCCACAACTTAATGGAATGGCAGAGATAACAAGGCGTGGGGCTGGATGAACACAGCAGGCCAAGCAGCATCATAGGAGCAGGAAAGCTTGACATTTCGGGCCTAGACCCTTCATCAGAAATTAATGGAATGGCAGGCTGACTTGAGGAACTAATTGGCCTACTCCTGTTCTAGTTCTCCTCTCCCTTTCAATTAAGAGTTTATTAACACAAAGAATCTTTTTGTCTTATATTTTTCACCACTGCAGAAGTTCAGCTAGTTTTATTTAACATCTCAAAGTCCAAAACAGGCACACACAACCCATTTCCATTTGATTCAATTCGCCTTTCAGGTATTTTCCCCAACAAATGTGGATTTGATGCTTACTGATGCTTCCTGCCAATTTTGTTGTTATGTTTTGTTGATATCTAGTTTTCTTTTTGTGGAACAAGACACATGTAGCTTTAGCCTTCCTTCCATCCATTCATGTGCGTATTTTGATCCTTTGCTGGATCTAATCCCATCAATCCATTTCCACTTTTTGGCTCTTTCTTTCTGACTTTCTTTTCTAATTATTGCTCTGACACTATCTTCAAGCATTATGCCTCCCTTCACTTCTCCAATCTCTATTCTCTAACCTCCCAATTCCCTATTTCAACCCTTCAATATTTCTTCACAAGCCAGCTCTCTTGCCATTATTCCAGGCTTGGCTCTCTGTTGGATAAACCTGTGGCTTTCCTTTGTGCCTTTCTTGGCATTCTCCATGTTAGCAGCAATCCCAATGACTTCATCTCACTCTGTTATTGGCCGACTTATCCAATGCATTTGCTGGGGACTAACCACGTCAATCTACTTCCTGGCCAACTCACTCCTCCCAGAGCAGTGCTTCAACCGTCACCTCGCCTCTTGGCATCCCCATCCTGATGGACTGTTCACGTGTACACAAGCCCTCACCATCCATGAAGGTACTGTGGATAATTGCATTACCACAGATTTAACAGAAACCAGGCTGAAGGGTGATAGCACTTTCCCTCTTAATGAAACCTCCACCCCAACTCCATCTTCCATCACTTGCCCTGTCAAGATGGTGATGTGCTGCTCATCATCTGTCTCATCTTAGCCTGACCCCCTCCTCCTGTGACACTTGCTTTCCTTTCCATTTCAGCTTGTTCCACCCCTCTCACTACTAAGAAATTACTTGCTTTTGAATTGAGAAATTGAATAGGAAGCTTTTAACAATCCTTAACAGCAACTGGAAGCATTATACTTAATGAATGATCATGTTTGGTGAGGTGGCTTCTGTTAAATGTTTCAATGGATGTTACAGTCTACTCATTTCTGGATAATAAAATTGCACACAGCAGCCTTCATACAAACATTTCTGTTGCAGGCTTTAATGAAATATGTGTGGATGATGCAGCAGCGCAGTGAGCACCAAAAAAAAAATCACAAGTGAGTTATTACATTTACAACACATACTTAATAAAAAAAAACAGACTAACACTTTCGTGTGTGGGATCCTGTCAAAAGAGGTGATTATTGCAGGGTTGTTAAAATGAATATTCTTTAATGGCAGAGACTGAAAGAAAGCTATAAGACAAGGGTGATGAGAGGAGAATGTTGAGAAAAATGGGTAGATTGTAACATCCAATGGAGAATTTAGCATAAGTTATCTTGTCAAACCTGATTACTCATGCATACAACGCTATCAGTGGTTATTGAAGATTGTTAAGAGCTTTCAATTCAATCTCTACATTCAAAAGCAAGTACTTTCTATGTAACTCAAAGATTTAAACAATCCACAAAAATCACTTTCCATTTATTTGCATCTTGCACAACCTCAGGATGTCTCAAAAATGCTTCGCCGTCAATTAAAACTGTGAGTATGGTCATAGTTGTAATGTAAGAAACACGGCTGCTGAATTTGCATAAGTAAGCTGCCAAAACAATGTTGAGATCATCAGCAGGTAATCTGTTTTGGTGAAGTTGCTTGAGAAATAAATAATTGGTCTGAACAAACATTGCTATAACAATATTTTCTGCATTAGGACAACATCACAAAGTGAACAGTTTCACTCCAAATTCATTTTCTGGAATACTCCTCTTTCCCTTGCATGCTTCAGAATCAATTGCAGAAAGTTACAGCCAGCTAACTGATTAATCAGCAAAACATGACTTCAGCTATTCGCAAGTGGAGCTCTGCTACAGCTTACCTACTCACTCACGAACCTCACCATCAGTTGTTCATTCCTCTCCACATCGGTTTAACTTCAGTGCAGCAAAATATCCCAAGGAGCATTATCAATAAGGAGCATTATCAATAAGAATGTTGACAATGAGCCACAAAAGAAGGCAGAAGACCTGAGGGTTTCTTAAAGATATGTGTTTTAAGGAGCATCTCAAAAGAGGAAAGCAAGAGACATAGAGATGGAAGGGTGAAAGGAAATCCAGAGTATGGGGCCAAGGTAGCTGAGTGGGTGATGCAATCAAAATTGAGGACGCACAAGATTTGGGAACTGGAGAAGCATACAGTTCTTGAGAGAGATAAAAGGTACTGCAGATGCTGGAGAATCCGAGATAACAAGCATGGGGCTGGATGAACACAGCAGGTCAAGCAGCATCATAGGAGCAGGAAAACTTGACGTTTCGGGCCTAAACCGAAGGGTTTAGGCCCGAA
>JAHRHZ010000021.1:45419268-45505813 GCA_024137785.1 Ginglymostoma cirratum
GGTTTAGGCCCGAAACGTCAAGTTTTCCTGCTCCTATGATGCTGCTTGACCTGCTGTGTTCATCCAGCCCCATGCTTGTTATCAAGCATACAGTTCTTACCTCCTTACCATGAGCTAGCGGAGACTACTAAGTTAAGAAGGGGCAATGCCATGCAGGGTTTTGAAAATTGATTTTAAAACTGAGATCAAACGAGGAATCAATTTAGATGACCAACCACAAGGGTGACAAGTGAACAGAACTTGGTGCAAGTTAAGATATAGTGATCACAGGTTTAAAATGATCACAAATTTATCAAGGGTAGAAGGGGCAGCAGGAGATGAGCTGAGCCAGAGTCAAGATCAGAGGATGGTACAGAGGTGAAACTAGGTTGTCAGGGTGATGGAACAGATTTATAGTCTGAAGCTCATCTCAGGGGCAAACAAGATTGCAAATTTCAGAAAGAGCCAGGGAACTAAATGGGAGCAGTGGTCAAGGGGAGGGAGGTGTTGGAGAGCTTGCTGTATGCCAGTTAATAACAGTGATCAGATTTCAGAAAGGAATTTATGTTAAGTGCTTTGAAGCATCGCTTAGAGACATGATAAAATGTTACATAAATGCAACCATTTAATCTCAGCATATTGCTTCAATTATAGTGTGCTTGAATAAACAAAATGGACTCAATACAATTCATCAATTAGATAATTCACATGAATGATAGACACATAAATGAGCACGTTGCTCTTTATGTGACACTACCCCATCTTTAACTCTTTGTTTAAAAGAATTTATGATGACAGGGTATATGCATGTGTTAATTGCAATAAATTTGGGAAATCAAAGTGATGCAGTCAATTTACGTCCCATTCAAGAATTGTCAATTTACCTGAAAAGCTTCAATCAAAATCTAATTCAAAACACTATTGGAAAAATCAGTACTAGCACAGACAGTAACAGAAAATCTATCGTGCATCACTTCATACACTGTGTTATAGCTCGTAATAGTTATTTCCAAAAAAATAGACATGATCCTTGTCTCCTCTCTAGTTCTTTTTTTATCTAAAGTGGTGTCCTCTGGTTAGTGACCCTCCTGATATTGGAAACGGTTTCTCCCAAACTAATCTATCAATGTTCTATTCCTCAAACTTTTGAGAATATCCATCAAATCTCATTGTTGAAAGCCTGTTCCTTCCTTGAGTGTCCAGCACTGTAAAGAATGGACGCTTATTTGTTCGAAACAAATGGTGCACCGGGAATAACCACATCATTTATTCTGAATTGAGAATTAACTTCCGTGTAGTAGCATGTTATTTCTACTGATGTTCCACAACAACAGTATAAACTGGACTTGCCTGCTACAATCTGTATTTATTTGTTTCATGGGGCTGGAAGTAATGTAATTTGCCATGAGTGAGCGGGGAGCAGTGGATGAAAGTATAAGCTGTGGACCCTAGCTCACTACTGAAATGAACGGAGAGTCTCTTCACTAGTATCTGGGAATTGAATGTGACCTAAAATTTCTGAAGCCAAAACACCTTTCAGCTGTGCTGTCATTCATTCTGGATTGGATGACATTTTCATGTTGGGTCCATTCATTACAGAGCTGGAGGTTTTCATTATACAAAGGATTCTGTGCATTTTGTGGGTCACATAAATATTTAACGGTTTTCGATAAAACACTTCTTAATTGAATAAAGCATTTTTTCTTTATTAATAATCTCTTTCTGTTCTCACTTTTCTTGGATCCATTTGGCAATTCATTCTTAGTATATGGGATTTGTTAACAAAGGCAGTATTTGTTTCTCATCCTAGTGTCCTTGAGAAGGAGGTTTTGTGTCATCTTAGTGAGCCACTGTTGCCAGTCAGTGAAGGTGCCCGCACAGCGTGTTTGGGCAAAGAGATGCAGGACCTTGACCCAATGGGCCATGGACAATCATTTGCCTGGGTCAGACAGAAGTGCTCACAGTGCCCTTTAAATGGCCAATTGACAGCTCCATATAACTTAATATTTCAGTCACCTAAACGTTTGGGTGGTTTTGTTATCAAATGGTTCACCTCTTCACTTTCAGAAGGAAAACACCACTTACTAGAGTGAAATAGGCCCTTCATCTTGTGATTATTCTTGACTTGGGGGTATGTGCAGAAAAGTACAGCAGCACAAAAATCCACTCGAAAATGCATTCAGTGTCATGAGCTACAGCCATTTAGATTTTCTAACAGCTTGTACATTCTCTAGGCTAGAAGAACACATTAATAACTTGACACCTTTCAATTCACAGAACAGTCACACTTCTGTCTCCTCAGAATGCAGGTGTAACATGCGAAAGGAAGCATCCCACTCTCATTCTGATGTGACTGAGTAATAGTTCCATATCATTGGGAAACTATTGAATTGAGAAGCATCTCTCCCCTAATCTGCTTCTACCCTGCTTCCTTAAGCCCCTCAGCGACATCTACAATGTAGTGTACCTACAGTATAAACATATGTATACAGAGCAAAAATAGACCATTCAAATCCTCATGCCTGTTCCACGATTTAATAAGATTGTCACTGATTGATTGTGGCCTCTACATTTCCACCTATCCCTGATACTCTTTGACACTCATGTTAGTCAAGAAACAATATAACTCTATTTTTAAAATATTGAATGATTCTGCCTCCACTATTCTCTGAGGAAGAGTGCTACAAAGATTCACAATTTTGAGGATTAAAAATTCTCCTCACCTCTATCATAATTCAAAGAACAGGTTAAGTGGATTGGCATGGGTAATGCAGGATTATAGGGATGGGTCTGGATGGGATGCTGTTTGGAGGGTCATGATGGGCTGAATGGCCTGCTTCTACACTGTAGGGATTCTATTGTAAATCACTGGATTCTTTTGCTCCTCATTTTCCCTCCTCCAGGAGAACAATTCAACGTCAATTCTACTTTGGCCTCTCCTGATCCTCAAACTGTTCTATATTTTTTCTCCTCCAACTCGACCCTGCCATTACGTTTCCTCTAACCCTACTCTACAAGCTTCATTTGTCTGTCCTGTTTTACCTTCCCATATTTGACTTCTTCTAATGTTCAGCATCACTGCTAATTCACACTTAGCCCCATTCAATTTTTAAGGGGTGCAGTTTGCTCCTCACCCAATATTGCCCAATTTGACCACAATAGCAGCTCTTTTTTTGCTTTATGCTGCAAAAGAGACTGCACCTGTTTAACCACAAGACTTTGTCCTTATCATTTTCTCTTTACCTCTTCAATAATTTCCTAAATGATGGGTTTGCAATGAAAAACCTAAGTACTGCATCATACTGCTTCTAATATCTTTCAATGCTTTGTTCACTGAGGCATTTTACAAAAACACTAAAGACTAGAAAAATTATTCTTTAGCTAAACTTACAATCTTTATATTCGAGATGCAGGGATGGATCTTGACTTTTATGCAATAGGGTAAAATGAGCAAGTCAGCATCCTATTTTACTGCCATCCCCGAAGAAGTCAGTAAAAATAAAATTGGGAGCGATGTAAACAGGCTGTTATTTTATTATCACCCATTTCATACTGTCCCACTAAGTCAAAATTACCCCCCTATATCTCCAATCGTTCGTGTGATTAGTATGAACAAAAAATAAACCAGATTAGGAATCACTCTCATTTTTGTTTGAAACTGTTTTGGCTGAATAGAGGAGGGGAGCTCGGAAAAAATATAAGTGATCAATCAATTTTCATTACTTGTCTCCAGTGTAGCTGACATTTGAACAGCTTCCTCTCCTCAGAGCTTTCTTACAATCCATTCTCCACTAGACTTTCCATTTATCTGACGCTGGCTTGTTGGACATCCTCCATCTCTTTATGGGAAATAGGGCTTCAGCTGTGTAGACCCTACAATTTGGAATTTCTTCCTTAAACCTCCCATCTTCCCACCTGCACCTTCTTGAAGTGCCCTTTTAAATCCCATCTGTTTGATCCACTGTTAGTCACCTTTCTAAATAGTTGCTTAGGCTTGTCATTCATGTTTTTCATATTGTTCCCTGGCATTTCTTTTTCTGTTAAAAGTGCAATTTATACACTAATTATCATTACTAATTTCTTGGGTACTGAAAGTAGAATGTAGGTCAATGGTACAATAATATCTAGTGCAATCTTACTGAATAGAAGATGTCAACTTGCATCTGGTGATTGAGAAATTCTGAGCAAGCAGAGGCATTCTTATTTACAAAGTAAGAGACATGGGCCTTTGGAAAGAGAATAAACTTGTCAAAAAGCTGAAAGGTACACAGAACAAAAAGGTGCCAGAGATGACAATGCATTAAAAAGGAACTGAGAGGCATGAGTGTAAGACACACACCAAAGAAAAACTGAGGTATAATCGATGTCAAGGAATATATTTAGATATAAAGTGCCATTGTCTTTGGCAATGATGAATAATCAGAATACATCAGACATCAGATGGTGTTGCTGCATGTGAAATACAAAGTAAATGGATAGACAGAAGAAATGAAAGACACCACTGGACAGATGGATTAGCAATGAAGGAGAAAGGGACAGAGAAGGAGAGAGAAGATCTGCAATAAAATTAATATAGGACAGCTTCTTGTCCATTCGTGGAGGTTTGTGTACAAGTAGTAGAAATCTGAAGGAAACAGAGGAGAGATAACAGCTCTGACAAATGGGAGAGAAAAGAGCTTTCATTTTTTCTAAAGACAAAAGATGCAAAAAAAGGACAGCAATTGGGCTGAATTTTCATTTGTAGAGTCAGAACTCCCTGACGTCAGGTGAATGTGACTTTTAACCAGAAAACTAATTCAAAGTCAGTGTGTGCACTCAATGTTCAAACAGTCAAATACGGAGGCGTAGACTGGGTGCGAGAGCTGTGGGCAGGAGTGATTTAAAACCAGTAGAGTAGTGAGTTTAGAGGGAATTGGAAACAGGAGAGTAGGGACAGGCCAGAACAACAGGCACCAGAGTGACCCTGAGATTTAACAATGCCCTCCTTGATGTCCTTTTGGGGGTAGTGACATTCTATTTTAGAGAGTGTCAGGAGAAGGCCAGTTGGGTAGACCAAGCAGGCCTGTCCAAAGGTGGTAGAGGAAGTGAGCGATTGAAGCTTGGTGAGGAAGATATTGATACAGAGCAGCTTCCTCAAAGTGGAAAGGCATGTGTAATGGCTGTTACAGCTCTGCAGAAGCAGCCACCATGGGGAACAATTTGGTTTAACAACATTAAGTGATCCAAGTGGATAGAGAAACCAAGGCAGACCGGGGGAAATACCATTAATATCATTTCCAGAGGAAGAAGAAATGATCAAATCTGCACTGCCGAATGCACCCTTCACCCCAGCTTCTAACTCATCACGGTAGAACTGCAAACAATCTCAGAATGGGGGTGGCACAGAGTTATCAACACTTCACAGGTGAATAGCAGGTGATGAGGGAGGGTGGAGGCAGTCACCACTGGGAGAATGGAACACAGGCACAGCCATGCTCACTTGGGTGAAGACACACAGTCTTGGGAGTCATTTACAAGTCAGATATTCTGCGATCACAGATGTGTAACCACTTCAGAATTCCTTCATATGATGCAAAATAACAGCAGCAGATTGATGGAATCCTCTCAACATATGAGCAGTGTCACGTCTTAATGTTTCGAGAGCTTGAGCTCCTCTATTGAGAGAGTAGCCAACCTCATGGACAGCTAGACACAGCATCACTGAGTGTACTCAAGAGCAGCACACTGATATACACAACATGTATGCCATACTCAGTAGATTTGACAAGTCAGTGACACTAATGGTACAAGAAATCATGAAGATACCCCAGTGGGTTGCTGCCTTAAATGTCAAAGGATCCATCAAAGAATTGATGGTTTGGGAGATGATGTTGAGGGAAACACCCCTAACTCTGCCCTGAATCACCATCTGCCTTCTTGGCCCCTCTGACTGCACAATAACCTGTGCAAGATGGTTCTTGACTGAGTCTGATCTTGAATAATACCAGTGGAGCAATTAGTGAAGAAGCACCCCCCTACTGGCTACCTCCATCTCATCCCCAACCAGAAGGAGACAACACCGTAAGTGTGGCCATGAGTGGAAGCCATCACATTGATAATATCACAAGCATCCACCCCATCACACCCGCCCCACCTCTCAAATACATAAAAATAGCTTGGTGGCACCGCAAATGACAAAGTCATCATTTTGAGCAACTTGCCACTTCTCACCTTCAATTTCGAAATGACAGCATGTCAAACGTGTGTAGGGAAATAATCAAGGCTCTCAGCAACATACTCTTCCAAGACCACTTGCCCTCTTCCCTCCTATGCTGCCCTACAACTGCTATATCCATTCCTTTGAAAGAGAAAGCCACATTTGTGCTCGAGAAATGAAATTAAATTTATAGGGTTATCTCAAGGGTTGTTTCCAATAAGCAAATGTATGTGAATCATTGCTTTTCACAGTCATAAATGGTCTGCAGTCTTTCCGCAGAAGAATTTGTTTATTTCTTTGTGTAAACTGAAAGGTCCCTTCTCTACATTATGAAGCAAATCCAACAATTAATTTTCACAAAAACTAATTACTTGTTCTGGCTCAGAGTATAATCATTCCAATTTAGTGAACCCTGCAGCCAATTCTTAGCCCTGTAGGAAGAACGGAAGCTCCTATTTCATGTGTAGCTCATTTAAAATTGACAAAGAAAGTGGTCCAGTTACTGCAATGTTCTCCTGAAGGGGTTAGTCAAGATTGAATTGCATTTTGAAGATTATGCAACTAAATTAGGATCATTTTAATATTTCTGAATTACTAAGATTCTGCAGATTTCCAATGGGTAACATGCTGGAAGTGGTATGAAATTTCACTACTGACCATTATCCACTGATTTATTTTAGAAAGATCACTTGAATTGAGGTTGGATTTGACTAGTTCGGTGATATCCTCAAATCCTCAATTGATTGTCATGTCAGCACAAAGTGCCTGGACCCATACTTGAAGTATGATCATTTGTGGAAATACTGAAGAAATGTGAACTTGCCCACATTGCCTTAGGTGGAATAGGGGATAATTGGGACGGGGTGTGAGGACAAGCAAAAAAAGAACCGTTGAAAGGAATATTTGTTTTTCAATACTTGCAAAATTTAAATCTTAATATTTTATTTTATTTAAAATAAAATCTTATCTTAGTTATTATAAAATAAGACCTGCAAAGGAAAACATTGCAAATTTTAAAAGCTCACTGTCAGCAATACAGCATATTTTACACATAAAATTGTGCACAGCTCTTCCCACAACATGATGCTTGGATGTTTCGTATAGCATGAGTACGGTAGCGTGCTAGTGTTGTGTTCCTGTATTAATAACCCAGCAAACATGAATTCACATACTATTAAGCTTTTTGAATTGAGCTTTCAAAGAATTTGGAAATCAAAATCCAACATCTATAAAAGTGACGATGAAGATGGTACTTGAGGAAAGGAAACTTGGCATCCAGACCCAGTCTGGACTGTGTTTAACCTGTTACACTGCAATGTGGTTCCTCTGCAATGACCTAGCCACTCAATTTTGGTGTCACTGTCTCTGGCCCACTCAGGAAAGGTCACCTTTGCCAGCCATATCCACATCCCAAGACTCTTTCCCCTAAGACAATGTGGAAGTAGGATTCCCTCAAGTTCTTATGCAATATTTCTGACTATGAGAAAGTATGTTGGAGCTGATCAGGGTGATTCACCTGCTGAGCCTCCATCCCTTCTCTGTGTGTGAGAATAAACAATCTGTACTCACTACCTTCCTGTAATTGTCCAGCTAAGATCAGAAGCCCAAGTTTCCACTATACTTGGTACAAAGTTCAAATGATGCAAGACTGCCTCCTGCAGGTACTGTGCCATATCTTATAAACTTAATACATTCAGTCATAGGAGCAGCAGGCTGACATACATATAACATTACAGTTTTTCCATTCATGCACATTATGACAGCACAGTTTAAAAGCTCTTGTATAATTACACTGTGACTTTGGCCTGTGTAAGTGAACTATCGTGGCATATCAATATTGAAGTAATAATTATTGTAAAACCTACTCTGCATCAAAAAAGTACCTTTTAATAGCCCTTTTGAAGCATAAAAGCCTATCTTGATCCGTGTAAAACAGGGAATATTTCTTCAAGGCATCTATCGTTGAGCATGTAGTATTTCAATCAATATAACATCACTCACTTAGACAACAGATCAATGATCATATCTTCCACCTTTGCAATTGCTACCCAATTAATGTTCGCTTAGAAAGGTCAGGTCGCTGGACTGTTTATTCACTGGAGAGCACCCTGAATAAACGAAATGGTTAGGTGTTGTTGGCCTGTCCGAAGACGTCCCATTGTCACCAACCGGCCGCGTTGTTTCTCGCGACTTTATAAATGACATTGTCACAATCTCGGATACAGTCTGAATCAATCTAGTATCCACGCGTCTGGCCTTTCACAGAACTGTGTATTGCAGACGTGCAGCCTTTTCAGAGCTCAACCTACATCTTTTCCTCAGCACTAGTATTCACAGACCTCGGCTCTTAAGAATCAGACTGATGAACAGATTGCATTTTGTCAGAGTTAATGGTGAAGGTGTTGTAAGACATGTTGTCGGCTGCTAGCTCCCGCATACAAATGCGATCCTCAAAATTCAGGCTCCATAATTCAGTGCCAGTAAGACGCTCACTAACAATGAACTCCAATTAACCCATTCAGCCACACTATAAGTCCGTGCTTTTCATCATGTACCGTGTTCGCTCTTGCCTTCATTAGATCCGTCCATGCCTCCATTCCCATTTTAAGTCTGTTTGTGACCAGACTGTCAGGAGGTAAGATTATCTGGATAGTACAAATGGCACAGATTGACACCTACACTGATGCTCTGATTTCCACCGACCCAATAATTCGTCAGCTGTCCCGCTCAAACAGATGCTTCCGGTTCTTTCTTTTTACCCTTAAATTTTTCCCCAGCTAGGCAGACTCAACAACTGCTATTATAAACCTAAAAGGTGAAATGCCTTTTTTTTTCATTTACCGAGGGCTGCATCTTGTAAACATCGGAGCATGGCCTGGTTGAAAGGGCAGGAAGGTGGTGGGCATTGGCTCAACTTTTCCAATGGGATGAGGTTTGTTGCCCTGCGCGGTTCGCCTTGAGAGTCTAGCCTTAGGAAGCCCGACCGCAAGCCCCAACACTGGGTTTGAGATCGGGACAGTCTCGACCTCACACGTTGGGAGTTGGAACAATTTATCTGATAGACCGGCAGAGCTGATAGCGGGTGGCTGTTGAACTTGGGGCTGTAGCACGAGGTCCTCGGGGTAAAAGCTGCATTGCAGGGCCTTGAAGATTTTGCTCAGCATTTGTAGATGATAGCTTGGGGGGTGTGGGTGAGGGACAGTCTGATGGTGAACGAGCTGGAGGGAGGGGATGGGGATGGGGACGGGGGAGACGTTGTTTTATCTTTCCGGTTGAATATAAACAGAAGCGCAAGGAGTGGGAGGGGACCAAGGGGAGTCCGGTTACAAGTCTACACCCGAGGCACAAGTTGGTCATTGCTGGGACATTCAGACCCGAAGGGACCTGTTAACAGCAGCAACATGTTCCAGAGAAGCCAGTGACAGTGTCTGACACCAACTCGATACGAGCAATCATTGCTTCTATTCATTGCAATGTAGCGACCTGAACATTTCAGTGGTGCAGAAAGGCTGATTTTAATATAGACGAAATCCTGTTCACCATGAAGTGTGCTACAGCAATGCAGCTCTTACCCCGAGGATGTACAGCGTGAGCTCGTACGCCAGTGCTACATCCCCAGGTTCCACAGCCATCCCCCTACCATCTCTGCCCCTCTATCAGATAAATTGTTCCAACTCCCAACACCTTCCCGTGCTTCTCAGCTCGTTCAGCCTTTAAACGAGTTTCCCCCCACCCCCTTCGCTCTTACACCAACTCTCCCAGAACTTGGGTCCGTGTGGATTTGTTTCTGGAGAAAACGCCATCATGAACCAACGAGAGATTCCTGGAACTTGCCTCTCGCCCCTAGTTCTCCCACGCACGCCCCCCACCCCACCCCTCCCCCCCCCCCCACACCCCCCCCCCCCCCGCGTGGAGGCAGGAACAGCCAGGCTGCAGAAAAATAGCGGCGGCAGCGAAAGGAATTATTGCTAGTTGCAGTGCAAGAAATAAAGAATTCCAATCCACCACAAGATCCTCATTGAACATCACTAACAGCCTCAGTAAACGCACCGCTTTATGGTCGAAGTGGATGCGATCTCCTTACAGTTAACATTCGTCAGAGTAGCACTTTGTGTTGTTTAATAAATATTAATAGTGCTTCAATTGTCAAGAGACGTGTGCCCTAAACATTACAGACTGACACACTGACACCGACACACACAAAGACAGAAACACACACTCACCCAAACCCACACTCACATACACATGCGTACACTCATTCAAACAATCATGCAAACACATTCTATCTCAAGCACACACACACTAACTCACTCACAAACACACACACTCAAACACGCTAATACAAACACAGAGCCTCGAACACACACACTCACTCAAATAGACATACACACATGCCTACATTCATTCAGGCATACTTATACAAAAAAAAACTAACACACACACTCACTCATACACGTGCCTACACTCATTCAGACAGATTTATGCAAACACATACAACCCCCAAGCACTCACACACACGCTCACTCAAACACATAGTAACTCAAATACGCACTCAAAACCATTTAGTCACCTAAACACTATCACGCTCACACACCCGCCTAAACACATACTAACTCGCACGTTCAATCACATATTCTGCCACACACACCCACTAACTCACACGCTCATAAAGACACAAACACATAGCCAGCTCGAACACACGCACACACACAGTCAGGCAGAGATCTTACCTTAAAAAGTCTCAGTATATTGGCCACCATGATGGAGACGGAACTTGCAGAAGCGCCTATAACTCCCACGATCTTGTCTGGTTTGGTGATAATGGGCGCCTCTCCGCTGGCACACCTCACGTCCGTGGTGTCTTTCTCGATCAAGGCTTGGACGAAGGTGAGGGACTGCTCCAGGGCGTAGGTGTCCCGGGAGCAGGTGTCCAGGATGCGGACCCCCAGGGTGATGTTGGTGAGTAGCTCGGGGTCCCGGTTCAGCTGGTCGACGGCGTGCAGCATCGCCTCCATCCGGTGGATGCCTTTCTCCTTCTTGATTTCGCCGCAGGCGGCTCCGGACTGTCCCCGGGAGTGCACCGGGAAGAGGCCCCCGAGGATAATGTCTCCTTCCAGGCGGATGGAGTGGGCATGTTCCTGCGCAGCGCCCTGGAGCCAGTGGAAGGCGGCCAGGAGGGCGAGAAGGTGGCGGCGCGGTAGCCTCATGGTTCCCGGAGCAGGTCGAGCGGCTCCGGCCTGGGGAGGGCAACGGGGAATGCTAGCGGGACCAGAGACTGCCCGGGTGCCTGGGGCAAGGGACGAGACAGTAACTGGAGGCTCCTACAGCATCCTGAAGCAGCTCAGTGACCAGCATCTTGCAGAAGGTTTAGCAGCCTTTCCTTCTCCCCCTGTTCCAGCAATCCCAGCAGAAAGCAGTTAGGTCCTCCCTCTCTCTTATGTTTGAGCACTTCTCTCGGTTCGTCAAGCTTAAATTTCTTTGCAAAAGACGAAGCTGCCTCTCCACTCTCTCTGGATACTGTCCTCCCTGCCGGCGCCCTGTTGATGTGCAACGAGGAGATAAGAGAAATAAATGAATGGGGAATTAAACCAGCCTTAAGTTCACTGGTGAAACAGTCAACAGCACACAAGCACCCCTCCCCTCACTTGCTGCCCCCACTAAGCTCTCACTCAGGAGAAATATCCAGGACAGCTCTGACCCACCCACAGTAGCAAATCCCCTTTCAGAAACTGGGAATACAAATCAGTGGGCGGCCACTGCGTCTCCCCAAGTCCCTTTTCCCACTGGGTGCCAACAAAGACTTGTCCACTTTGCGCTCCCGTTTGGACACCCCAGCGCCTGGCGCCACGTTCCCCAGCCTCGCACCCTCGCCGTGTGTCCACTAGCGCCGACTCGGAGTCTGCCTGGAGGATGCTATAAATCCTTTATCCAATCTCGGCACCCGGCAGTCCCGCGTCAGGCACGGCGTTACTCTAACAGGAAGATTGTCTGCACGGCTGCTGCTTCTTTCTCAGCCTCCCTGTCCCTCACATCTGACTGCTCCACAGCCAAGTGATCTTATCCCAGATCAGGAAAAGAACGTTCAGTCCCTGAGAACTGCTCTGTTATTCAATTCGAACGAACGCGGCACTGAAACAGGCCGTTCGGCCCAACAGATCGCTGCTGGCGTTTATGTTCTACTCGACCCTCTTTCTCTACACTGTATTTAAGCCCATCAGCAGAACGTGTATCTCTCTCCTCAATAACATTGGGTTCCCTCTTAAACACATCTATTTTATTATCCTGAACAACATTCGAAACAGGCTTTAAACATTTTCCTCCTGTTTGTTTTAATGAAGTTTATTTATATTGCGCTTATGTTCATGTATCATTGTTTTGGCTTCATCTGCCAGCGCACACATCTGTTCCTGGTATCCTATCAAATCCCCTCTTCACTTTTAAACCTTTTCCAGCCCATCCACAGGTTTCTGGAGAAAATAGCCACCCCCTGTTCAGTCTTTCTTGATAGTTGCAACCCCTCAAATTATTTATTAATTTCTTTTTCATCTTCTCCAGTGTGTTTTGTCAGAAGGGGACCAGAAAGAGGCACAAGTTTGGTCTAACCAAACTTCTGTACAGGTTTAACACAACTTCACTGCTTTTCAAATACATGTCTTTAGAAATGACCAGCAATGCTTTGCATTTCTAATAGAGTTGTTCACTTGAACTTATCCTATTTAAACCTCCTCTTATTTCCAAGGAATATATTATCTTTTCACAGCAAGTTGCACCATGTCACATTTAGTGTCAATACTATGCAGAACTGGAGGAACACAGCAAGTCAGGGAGCATCAGGAAAGTCGACGTTTCGGGCTTACACCTTTCATCCTTCAGATTTTGACTCCAACATCTGCAGTTCTTGCTATCTCCATATCACAATTAGTTCTGTTGAAATTCCCTTGTCATTTAGACACCAACTATTCGACAGGTTTTCTTTTCTTTCCCCAACCTTTCTCATTATTAACTATTCCCCACCTTCCAAATTGCTTTTAAATCCAAATTTTAAATCCCAGCATCTGGACTGTTTACCTAACTGGTGAACAATAGTTCTCCCAGCCTTGATATCATTTGTACATCCATCCATCTGTTTTAACTATCTTCAACACCTACTCTTTGTGTTTGGTTTTGTAGCTAGCTTGGCACTTGCCCTCTGATTTCACATGCTCTTACCTTTATTAGAATTGACTACATGGTACCTTACTGAAGGCTTTTTGAAAACCCAGGTGCATTACATTTGCTACATTTAACTGTGTTCATTTCTATTCCTTCTTCAAAGAACTCAGTGAGGCTGGAGTGCAAACTTCTCTTTTGGAATCTATGCTACTATTCTCCAAGGATACCATGGTGGCTCAGTGGTTAGCACTGCTGCCTCACAGCTCTAGGGACCTGGGTTTGATTTTAGCCTTAGGTGACTCTCTGTGTGGAGCTTTGCACATTCGCCCTGTGTCTGTGTGGGTTTCCTCCCACAGTCCAAAGATGTGCAGGGTAGGTGGATTGGCCATGCTAAATTGCCCATAGCGCCCAGGGATGTTTAGGTTAGCTAGGTTGGACATGGGAAATTAGGGGAATGGGTCTTGGTGGGATGCTTTTCGGAGGGGCAGTGTGTTCTTGTTGGGCCAAATGGCCTGTTTTCACACTGTAGGGAATTCTATGCTGCTTATAGAATCATAAAATCCCTACGGTGTGGGAACAGGTCCTTTGGCCCAACAAGTCCACACCGAACCTTGGAGCATCCCACCCAGACCCATTCCCCTATAACCCACCTAATCTACACACCCCTATGGGCAATTTAGCATGGCCAATCCACCTAACCTGCACATCTTTGGACTGTGGGAGGAAACCGGAGCACCCGAAGGGAACCCACACAGACACAGGAAGAATGTGCAAACTCCACACACACAGTTGCCCGAGGCTGGAATCAAACCTGGATCCCGGGTGCTGTGAGGCAGCAGTGCTAACCACTGAGCCATCATGCCGCCCCAAATCTATTTAATGTTCTAGTAAAGATTCCAATGTCTTTCCTACAGTTTGTTTATCTTTCCCTGGAATGTTGTACCTTTCTTTTTAAATACGTAATTAACATTAAAAAAATGGCTGATCTGTATTATAATCCAATTTTTCCATATTGTTTACTTTATTTCTTAATTCTGTTGGCTAAAAAAAACTAGCAATCTCAAACCTGAAACTTTCAATTAACGTAGCAGTAACAGTTTGTGGTAGAGGAATATTCAGATTTCCATAGCCATTTTTGCTGTCTAATAACAACAAATGAGCTTTAATTTTAAAATTGTGGCCCCTGGGACAATCCCAAGAGAGTAACTAGTTTTGAAAGTTAAGTTGTCAAATTGTTTAGCCAGCCTGGATCCCTCAACTATATCACCTCTTAATTTTATATACTTGAGGAACTGCAACATTTGTGTATGCAAGTTGTCCAGAGCTGAACACAGTATTTTAGATGGAATCTCACCAATGTTTTAAATGATTATAACGTAACTTCCACCTCATGCCTGATTCAGTAAGGTCAGCAAACAAGCAATCTTGGTTAATAAAAAGTCTTCCATATTATTTGAAACCTTGTTGAGTTTACTTTGAAGTCAAACTTACCTTGGAGCTGCAGTCTTATAGAATCATACAATGACACTGAAACTAACCATTGAATCTGGGTGTGTTACCCCTCTGCAAGAGAAACTCAACTAGTCTGTTGCCCAGGAAATATTTTCTGTTCATATAATTATTCAATTCTCTTCTGAAAGCCTCAATTGAATCTGCCTCCCCATGGTCACAGGTGATACATTTCAGATCCTAATCACTTACTGAATAAAAATGTTTTCTTCAGGTCACCATTATTACTTTGGCCAATCACGTAAAATTGGTGTCCTCTGGTTCTGGATTCTTACAGAAAGCTGTTTCCAGTTTTGTGGATCTTTTCTGTCTAAACCCCTCATTGTTTTGAACACCTCAAACAAATCTTATCTTCATCCAGCTAAGGGTAAGAGAATGGTCCCAGTTTCACTAATCAAACCACAGAACTAAAGTTCATCATCACTGAAATTATTCTCATGTTATATTTTCCTGCACTCCCTCTATTGCCTTCACATCCTTCCTAAAGTTTGGGCACATTACTCCAGCTGATTGCCTTTTCGCTCAATGCTTGTAAAGTTCAGAGTCCATATGTTTTGTTAACTACTTTCATAACCTGTCATGGTCCCTCCAATGATATGTACACAAATACACCCAGTTTCTTTGCTCCATTAGATTATAGCCTTTAATTTGTATTGTCTTTCCAGCTTCTTGCTGGCAAACCTAATAATTTCACACTTCTTGGAATTAAATTTCATCTGCCACTTGTCCACTCATTCTATCAGCCTGTTCACATACATTTGAAATTTATCATTATCCTCCATTTTACATTTAATAAAGCAGGAGTCTTAACACTGACCCCTGGAGAACCCTATTATATACCTTTCTCTCCTCTAAAAAATAACTAATCTTTATGTCTTGTCACAGTTAATATTGTATCCACGCTACTCTATTATTCCTTTAGCTGACAAACCTATTATTTAGCATTTATCAAATGTCTTATAAAAGTCAACATACACTACATCAATGCATTATCCTAATCAATGCTTTCTGATCCCTCATCAGAAAAAACAAACAAGTTAGTTAAACACAATTTGCCCATAACAGATTCATGTTGCTTGTCTTTAATTAATCGACATTTGTCAAGTGACAATTAGTTTTGTCCTAAATTATTGTTTCTAATATTTTCCCAACACCAAGGCTAAACTGACTGGTCCATAATTGCTGGCTTTATCCCTTTTTGAATAAAAAGTGTGACATTACAATTCTCTAATTCTCGGGCACCAATGCTGTATTCAACAAGGATTGGAAGATTACAGGGCCTCTGCAATTTTACACAATTTTGAAGTTGCCACAACACTCACTAAACCAAACATGAAAGATCTTGTCACAGGAGATTGTGAATTCAAAACCAACTCCAGGCTGCCAGCACCCAAACTTGACACACCAGTGCAGCAATGACAGCATATTGAGTGGTGGATGAGTTCTACCTTCTGAATCAGGTGCTCAGGGTATCAATGCATGCTACACTAAAATTGAATCTGACTGTTTGCAAAGAGAGGAGACACAACAAAGATTGATCCTGACCACTTCTGATGTCTACACTTGCTGCTAGGTGTCATTGGTAAACAATTAAGAGAGGGAACCATGGATTATATCCAGCCCTGCCCTCACCAATTAGCCTCGGTGCATGACATTGAAGTGACAATTTGTCAAACTAGTTGATAATTAACTTAGCACAGATAAGAAATTGTCTATATGCACAGCAAGGTATTACATTTGAAACACATCAGTCTGTTTAGTTATATATTCTGGATTTTAACCATGAGCATGTGTGCAAGTTTGCATACATTGAGCAATAAGCCAGACATACCGAGCTATTCCACACCAGGCAGCTAATTTACAAAAGAGATAAAGAAGGTCTAGAATTAGAAAATCAAAGTGTATATGTATTTCTCACACCATAGATCAATTCTCTGTTTAGACATAAAAATAGTTCTTATTACAAATTCTATTCTATTCTAAAATCTGCTGCAAACCTTAAGAAAGTGGGGTTCATATTCAAATAATGATCACAACACAGCCTTCTGAGAAGCCATTTATGATGAGACATCAGACCATTAGAAAGGAAAAATGACACGTTTGCTGTGACCATGTTCACTCTTACCCTTCAGACATAGAAGCCTGCTACAATACTTGGCATGGCCAACATGACACTCCAGCCCCACACAATGCGGCCAACTCTGGATGGGCAAAGCATTGCCTTGCTAGAATTTCCCATATCCCCCAAGATCAAATTCAGCTAAATGTTACACACCTCTTTCAAATTCAGAGTATTGCAGCCTATAATTCTGCTAGTTTTTAGCTACATTACCAAAATAAGGCTGTTCACAACACTCATGTTAGCAAAGATCCATTTTAGAAAAAGATACATAGTGAATTCAATGCAGATGGTGAAACACAATTTATCTTTAGGAAGGTTAGATTGGCATTTAAAGTACTATTACCTACAAAATGGTGTACAGAATAGACATGCCTTAACTTTGCTGGCATGTTTACTATGTACCTACCATATAAATACCCTAATTAAATATGACAAACATTCCTAATCTGTTAGGTCCCCTGACCAAACAACAGTTAAGATCTAAAGCAACACACATGGTGTGTACCAATAAGAACTAAGCTCCTTGTTTTTTTTATGTTAACCTTAAAGCAACACTGTACAATTCACTGGATTGACACCTCTGGCTGATCATGAGCTATACAATGAGAGATCCACTGGAGATTAATTAAGACAACAGTAAGACACACAGACACAGATCCATACGGCCCAGATTTTGCAGTCATCTGCAAACAAACTACACCAGCTGTCCATTATACTTATGTGTGTTCATAGGCAATGGGTTTTTGAACTGGAACTTATTAAGAATCCAAAACAATTATGTCTCCCTCTACAGGGGTTATACAAAGCTGCGTGAACAGAGCAAACTAAGGTCCATCACCTTTATGAATCAAAACATCCTTACTGATCCAGGAAGCATCAAAATCAGACCAGGAAGTAAGTCAGAACATTTCATTCAACATTGAATCACGTACAGAACATGAAAGAAGACGAGAAAGGAAGATGGATTAGGAAAAAGAGATAAAAGAAATATTTTAAACGTTATATAAAATTGTAATTATTTTTAAAATTTACAAAAATAATTAGACATGAAGGAATTAAACTCCATTTTGCACTGCCAGAGAGTCTGTTTGGAAGTAATTAAGATTTAACTCACTATTAAAAATTCACTCATATTGGAGCAACCAAGCCACACCTTCTGCTGGCATGAGATAGTAGGAACTGCAGATGCTGGAGAATCTGAGATAACAAGGTGTAGAGCTGGATGAACACAGCAGGCCATGCAGAATCATAGGAGCAGGAAAGGTGACGTTTCGGGCCTAGACCCTAGACCAACATTGTCCTTCAAGTTGGGCCTTCCTAAGCCAGACTGAGGAGCAAATCATTGCTGAAGGGATGCAGCAGGGAAACTTGTGAGGAGAGGAGCTGATAAAGCTACACTCCCTTCAGATATAACACAGTGTTAGAGCTGGAGATTTGAATAGATAATCTGAAGAAGGGTCTCTACCTGAAACATCAGCTTTCCTGCTCCTCTGATGCTGCTTGGCCTGCTGTGTTCATCCAGTTCTACCCTGTGCTATCTCAGATTCTCCAGCATCAGCCGTTCCTACTATATCCCTTCAGATATCTCCAGTTCAGGTTACTCCTCGTAAAATGACCATGCATACAGTGTTCAGGTCAGTTTTTTTTGCCATTTCTAAGGTTATTTTAAAAACTATTTTGATGGTTAAGATACTTAATTTTTGTTATGAGTTTGTGATGATGTGAGAGTAGGTGAACATTATTAGGAGGGAGTTGGGGCTATTGATATTTGTCAGGGGCATGTAAACTGTTTTTTGGATTCTTCCTAGTCAGCTGTACTGGTAGTCACTTTCATGTGCCTAAGGTTAACAGCTGGTGAAGAACAGGTAAATATTTGGGTAAGAATATTGTACCCAGCCCAAGCCACGGCACTAAGTTCAACATCAGAGAAACTCTTAGATGTGTGTGGGCAACATAATTCTACCTTTTGTAAGTATAAACTTCTTGAGTAGCGATTGTGCATGTACTTGGGTCAGTTCTTCCTTGATCCACAATAACAGTAAAGTTCCCAATATTCACACTGTTGTCCTAGACGATTTGTGCTTTTGTTATTAAAGGATGTTGAAGGAACAAGGCAACTCAGACAGCAATGTTCTGATTTCCAAATTTAACTGCAGAAGTTGCTGTCCAATTTAATAACAGTGAACACTGCTGACTTCGCTATTGTTTCTACAACAGAATCTATGTTATTAGGTGACACTGTGCACTCTACTCACTATCTGAGACAATGGACCATCCAAGTAATATAATGACTGGTGGTCTGACCGTTACCTTTCATGATTAGATGCAGAAAGCAATGATTGGAATATTCAAGGCATGTTGTTCACAGTTGTTGATTAATATCCATTTATGGAAATCATAGAACAATCTAATTTAGCCAGAATTTAGTATCCATAACAACACTGGTAAAGGGATGAGCTGTGCTTGGTCTTTCTTCAAGTTACCGCTTTGACATGTGATCAATTTTCCAAGAACTGAAAATTTCCATCCACTCCAAGGATGTAGAAATAAAAAGGTAGGATCTTGGGGAATTCCAGAGGGAACAATATGTGGAGGGGGAAGAGAGTGATGCTACTAATGGATAGTTAAACATGGAACCCGCTAAGGGCTATCTCATTGAGTTAGAGTGGTGAAGAGGCATCGGAGGAGAATGATATGTTCATCTACATAGAAAGCTGCAAAGGGTTCAAGGATGATGAAGAGGGTTAGCGCACCCAGACACAGACGTTATAATTTCTAACTTTGACAGAGAATTTTTGGTATTTTGATGGAGGTAGATTCATGATTGGAGTGATTCAAATATGAAGATAAAATGACAGAAATGGGTTTGAGAAGATGACAACAAGTTAAAAGAAAGGAAGTTGGTTTGAGTGTTGCAAGAATAGTAGAGTTGGGGATGAGTTTTTAAGGAGGTTGTAACGATGGTGATTTTGAAAAGTACCTGGGGGTAGAGAACCACTTACAATGTCAGAAACCTGAGATCCATTTGGAATGTAGGTGGTCAGTAGTACAGTTGGAAATGAATCAAGATAGCAAGCATAGAGTTGCATGGAATATGATAAGGTGGGAGAAGGCAGTTCAATGATCCCTGTCCTCACAGTTTGCCAAGCTGATCTCTTTGACTTGTCAAGACCTGTTACTCCTCAATTTCTCTCTCTTCAAGTGTTTTTGAATTCCTTGCAGGAAGCACGAGCAACTGGTTCATAAATTATAAGGTCTCTGACATAGGGTTAAAAGCTACAGCTTACAACAAATAGTGAATGAAAATAAGTTGTTTTCTTCAGTCTTTAGACTTTTTTAACCAGAGAGATAAGTAAACACATTCCTGTCTGGAGGTCTAATGGCTCTGACCATCTCATTCATATCCACAAGTTGTCCAGTTACCTTGCAGCCAATCACGTAGTTGCTAGCAGGCAGAGGGCCTTTGCCATTGGTCACCAACCTGCAGACCAGTCAGCTACTTGTTACTGGCTCTATCTCATTCTGTACACACTCCCTGGTGCCAGTTCGTCTGTAACTAAATTTCCCTCACTGGTTGAACGAATAACAAGTGTAACTTACAATAATTGCTGGCAGCTTGTTTTTAAAAAGGTTTTTTTTTCAAACAGTCTTTTACCCACTTCAGTCCATAATCAAAAATACAGGAAAGGAAACAGATACAGTCTTCACAGGGAGAGACAGCAAGTAAGTCTAAAATTTAGTAATGAGAAAGCTCACTGTGTTCCTTTTACTGCTGGTTGGCAGTGACAACAGAGGAAGAAAGGAGATTAAAGGACAGTAATGATGTAGGATTGAAGCCAATACCTTTTTTGCTGTGCTTAACACAGGAAGAAGTGAGTGGCTTGGCAGAACAGAAAAATCTGATAATGTTGGGAAGGGCCTGAGATCTGCTGATGTATGACTGATCCAGAGTTTGGTAGATATTCTGAAGTCTGTGCCCTTGAAGGTGTTAAAAACTCTGTATGCCAATGCTTGAGACAGATTCCCAGTATTCCAAGGCAGTCGCTGGTTGACCAGGCAGAACCTGGATGGGAAGACCCGTCACTGATAACTGGGATTCTTCACTCGCACAATGGTCCTGAAGTCCCAGTCATAACAGATAGAGTAGTACTAGTTCAGAAGCTTCTGATCCTCTCTGGTTCTCTTCATGCCATTGCCTAGTGAACCTCCAGCAATCTACCTGAATTCACTTGTGACTCTCCAAGGCTTTCTGCTACCAACCTGCTGAAGTCTAACCTGAAATAAATAATTTGTGTAGAGTCCATATTAGAAAAGGAAAAAATAATTAAACGTTGTTATATGTTTACACGTCAGGCAGGAAGCTAGTCTGAGCTCTACACTTATTGTATTTGCTTCTTTAAATGTATTGGGGGTTTTTTTTTGCAGCTTTGAATCTCAGACACAATGACAAATCTCATGTTGGACTTTGCCTGCATTGTTTTGTAACCTTTCCTTTGAGTTTAGCACGTTTGTAATTCACATGATAGTTGGTTCATAAATAAACAATGCCTCACTGGATGTGACTATGAAAATATGATGACAGAAACTGGTGACAGAAATAACCTAATAACAAAAAGCTAAGTCAATATCTGTTTGGTTTTGTTGACTAAGAAGTATGAAGCTCCAACAATGAGTTGTACCAGACTTGAAATGTTAACTTTATTTCTCTCTCCGCAGATGCTGCCAGCCCTGCTGAGTTTCTCTAACACTGTTTTTATTGCAGTATGACTGAGGACTGGATTTAGTGGGTTTGAACAAAGGTGATTAATGGTGCATTCACAATCTTCACAATAAGGTACAACTTTGTACCAAAGTTAAACTTAGGATTGTCATTGTCATCATTGGCAGTCCCTCGCAGACAAGGATGATTCTTCCACTCTCAGGGTGAGTCCATAGGTGGCTGTACAGACCAATGCAGCTTCCACCAGCTTTGTCACACTAGGAGCAGAAGATTGTCGCAGGAAGTAGGGGGGGGCAGGGTGTTGGTGTGGCAGCCTGCTCATTATGCTGCTTTCACCTGGTTTCTGCTTTTTCCTAAAGGCAAGCCTCAAGATTCTGACACAGCAAGTCTAAGGAGAAGTCTACTCCGGGTCCCTGTGTTGCTGCTGAGGTGTTGCTGCCTCTTCTTACCTTGGTCCTCATCAGACTAGCTCCAAGACAAAGCAGCAGAAGGGATGCTGACATGCTGACCTATGACAAAAATCAGAAGTCACACGACACCAGGTTACAGTCCAACAGGTTTATTTGAAATCACAAGCTTTCAGAGTGCTGCATCTGATGAGGGAGTAGTGCTCTGAGAGCTTGTTGTTTCAAATAAACCTGTTGGGCTATAACCTAGTGTCATGTGACTTCTAACTTTATCCACCCCAGTCCAACGCCAGCACCTTCACACTATAACAAATGGGAAGTGGAGATCAGGAGCACAGACCTCCAGTTGTGAAAATGACCATCAGAGTAATGGAAATGATCTCTCAGCCAGCGAAACTGTACTCAGAACAATTGTTGTGAGTAAAGAGTTTTCACTTTGGCAAGGAACCAGGCATAAATTTGCAGTACCTAAGGATTCCGCCTGTCCCTGCCCCCAATATCACTTTGACTTTTTCAATTCCCATTAAATTCTCACTTTGTTTACATGGTGAAGTTCCAAAAAAACCCCGAAAAATCAGTACATCTGCAGTCAAAGAATTGAATTGAACTAGCTTTGTTGCCACATATACTCAAATGAGTACCATGACAAATTTACAAGACACAACTTACAGCACCATCTTAGGTACAAGTTACCTAGGTACAAATTCTTCAGTAAAGTCAATAAACAGCTAAATGTGCTGTTAGGTACATCAAATATCTAAATTGGCAACCCCTCTTTCCAAGGGGATTTCTTGCACACAGCCAAACTCAATACCAGTTAAATAACATTCTGAAGCAGGCCCCCTAATGTTATTATTTTCAATACTCTGATCCATTACTTTCAAAATTCCTTGATCTCAAGCTCACTCACACTTCAGCATTAAAAGTAAAACTCCCCCTTCTGTGTCTCAGAAATGATGTTTTACAATCCGATTGAAGAGACGCTCTGTTGCTTGCCATTTCCATGCAGGCTCGTGATTCCTGACACAATATTGGGGTCAGTTAGCGCAGCTGGTTGCTTTGTGATGCAGAATGATACCAACAGTGTGGGCTCAATTCCCACACTGGCTGAGATCTCCATGAAGTTCACATCTTCTCAACCTCACCCCTGGCCTCAGGCACAGTGACCCTCAGGTTAAACCAACATAAGTCATCTCTCCCTAATGAGAGAGAAGCCCTATGTGATTATGGTGACTTTGTTTTTGCACAATACAGGATGTTTTGTGTAACGGGCTATACACCAGCCTCAAGTTCCACTGCAAAAACCCATTGAAAGCCTGTAGGTAACCACAAGAGTAATAAAGACTGGTGCCTTTTTTTTTAAAATTGCTGAGCACAGAACATAGACCAGATACTGTATTTCATTGTCCTTAATAAATTTTGATTTCTTTTTCACCTCCTTACTTAACTTTGTGTTTAACGTACTCCATATAATATAACTACACTGGAAGCCTCGTAATTTATCTATTGATCAATTTGCTGCTTCTTTCTGTTGTCTGTTGATTGTATATATCTTCTGAGGTAGTGACAGCTAATATTAACTTACAGAACCAGTCACTTATTTCTACTTAGCTTCACCAGGATGATTAGAAACTCATGTGATTTTAATGCTTCATTACTGAGATCCAGTGATTATCTATTCAAATCTCCAGCTAAAGGCCAAAATTGTGTTCATGAATTCTTCAAGAACCATATGATGTGATTGAGCTCCCCGTCACTCAGAATTAAGCCAGACACTTTGCAGTCTGACAGAGTTTGTACCAATCAAAAATCATTTTCGTCACTGTGGCCTCCAGTTATGGTTGACCAGCTATCAGTTTCTAAACAGTAAGGCTGCCTTAGTGAAAGTCATCTTTTCCTCTGGACTGATCAGAATCTGCACTTGCTGCTTTATGTGGTACATTTGTTTCCTTGACATCAAATCTGCAACTTGCCCAGACAGACTTTACATTGTCATTAACCTCCAGAAAATGTTACATTCTTTTTCAAATTTAATACATTTAAAATGTGCAAGGTCAGTGGTTTATAAACCACGTCAAGAAGTCCATTACCCAAGTGTCACTATCTGTCAGTGTATTTAATCCAGTGGCAACATTGCTTTATTCCGATTTGTCATAAAGGCCCCAGGCTGACAGTCTGAGGCACACACTGAACTTTCAAAGGATGCCTGGTAAGCTATATATAAATGTTTCACACAGTTATGTTTGTGGCATATGTACAAACACAGCATTTGCCTACAGTTACAGCTTCCCTCTTTGTTTTGATAGATTGAATAATCAATATTTTACAATCGCACACTTTAAAATTGCATGTGGGTCTGCATCTGTTACAGGCTATTATACTTAATTCATTTCAAGACACCTGTGTTTCCTAATGCCTACTCTCTCCCTATTTATTACATCTCTCACATTTCAAAATGATTCCAACCTCGCACAATTATGAAAGCTGACTCCTGCTCAACCTAAGATTCGCTACATCCATTTTTAATAAAAGAATTAACAGGAGATGGGTGATATTAATTATTAGAAACATGGTATTGGACCAAGTCCAAAGTGACTGAATTAATTTTAAAACACGTAAATTAATAGTAGACATTATCTTTTACGGTAGGAATATGGAATATTTAATTTAAAACACACTTCTCTACTAATGGAATACACATCCTGAATAAGAGTATTATGTAATTGTAGTTCTTTTGTTAGATGAGTGTTCTGTACTGTGTTGTAGATCATCACCTTCACAGACTGAACCTGAATGTCATGCATAAATTTAACAAATGTGCAATTATTACAGATTGCTTCTGATTGGCACACTTTCCTTCGGGCATGCAACTCTGATAACCGACTTTCCTTGTGTATTCTTTCAAAATAGTGGTTTAGTTTTGCTGTTGTGTTACAAAAGAGTTCTGTAATCTAACTGAAACACGAATTCACAAATTGACAGTCCACCTGCAACTCTTGAAATAAGAGCTCAACCATCCTAGATGCTGACTGTTAAAGGCAACAAAGGCTTTCCAAAGAGCCAGAACTTGCTCAAGATACAAGTGACCTGTGATGCTACACTCCAATGTTGATGAAAAAGAACAATCTTGTGACTGGGAATGTTCAAAGAAATACATATCTGGTTCCATAAACATTAAGCATTTTGTAGTTATAGGAGTATTTCACATTACGCCACCTAAAGCCTCAATTTAGAGCAAAGCCAGCAACTGAAATGACTTGAAACACATTTCTCACACTTACCTGAACTTAAGTCAACTTATAGTGGAAGCTACTCTATACCAAGATATTTAATCTTATTGTTAGAAGGAGCAGCCATAAGGAAGTCTTACACATTATTAGTGGAAATATATAAGTCAAGGTTGAGAGGAGCTTTACTAGAAGTGTCCAAAATTATGAATAGTTTTGGTGGAGAATATGAGGAGAAACTACTAATGACATAAAAGTTGACAAGTACCTACAGAATGCAAATTTAAAGTGTTTGTGAAAAGTACCAAAGATGACATGAGGAAACATTTTTACATTGCTGAGTTGTAGTGATCCAGAATGCACGGTGAAAAGGGGAGTCGGAAGTAGATTCAACAGCAATGTGTGGAAGAGAATTACATAAAAACTTACAGGGCTTTCAGGGAAAGCAGGGCAGTGAGGTCAATTATAAAGGTCTTTTAAAAAGCAAGTGTAGTCGAGGTGGTCTGTACAATCATCTTGTGCATTGTAACAATCTATAATTCTTAAAGTGACAGGTTTAAAGGACATCTAATTTATATACACCTCATTGTGAAGTTGTAATACCTGCTTAGCATAATTGTACACACCCTTGGAGAGGATTTTCACCTTAACTGCTCAGACATTCAGTATTGACCGAGTTGGGTGGACAACAGAAAGGAAAACTTGATGTGGTTGTTTCTGAACTCACCAGAATTACCTCTCATTTATTAGAATGGAAGGAAAATCTGACAGTTTCAACTATCAGGATGTGTTGGTATGTAAATTAACCAGGTACGTTATGTTTTACTCACAATAATCTGTGAAATAGCAATGTGTATTCAAAAACATGAACAGCAAACATTCAAATCAATAATCAGTCACAATGTGCCTTATTAGTGTCAGTCATTTGGTAATGCTGACAGTGGAGTAAAGACTTACACTTACATTAATCTCCAATGGCCTTTTATAATTAATTTACTTGGATGTTGGTTTCCTCAACTTCTTGGAACTCCCTTCCTTGAAGCACTGTAGGTGTACCGACAGCACATGGACAGCAGTGGTACAGAAAGGTGGCTTACCTTTCCAAATACAATGTGTTGTTTTAGCATGTTCTCAATGGCAAATGAATTGACAACAAGTGCTGGCATTTCCAGTGATGTGCACACCCCATGGACAAATAGATAAAAATAATCAAATAACATCACTTAAAGAATCATAGAAAACCACCAAAAGTAGCCATTCAGACCATTCTAACTGTGTCTGCTTTTTTGTAGAGTTCTGTAATTAGTCTCACTCTCTTGCTTTGCCCCATGGACATGTTAAACCTTTTCATGAAAGTTTTTATCTAATTCTCTATCAAAAGTTAATGAACACTGACATTTGTAAATCTACTACAGCAAATTTCTGAGAATCCTAGTAATGTACAAGCATTAGTGTTCCTTCCAGATCCATAATTCTCTGAAATCTCTGTATTCTTCAATTCTGGTCAATTCCACCTTCCTGATTTTCCTTGCTCCACATGTGGCAAATGTGCCTGCAGCTGCATCTGTCTTAAACTCTGGAATGCCTTTCTTTAAACTTTTCGACACTCTATCCTCCATTAAAATGAGTCTATAAAACCTGCCACTTTGACTAAATGTTTAATTATCTATCCTAATCTCTCATGCAACTCCATTGAGTTTGGATTAATAACACTCCTGTGAAGTACATTGGAACATTTTATTATGGTAAAGATGCTTGAAAAGGATGCATTTATGTTGTTCCCTAAGCATAACAAACAAGATAGTCCTAAAGACTTCTACAGTAATCACCACATTTATCATTTTGATGGGAATAATAAGTGATTCACCAAACGATGTATCTTACCTTCACTATATGAGGTCTAACCGCATATCATCCTAAACTATAAGTTCAATTAGATATAAACCTTTTCATAATTTTATGCCATAGAGTCCACAGAGATGGGCAAATGCTAAAATTAGTTTTAATTTGAACAAAATCATTTTGAATTTCCAATGATGCCTATAATGTTGGTCTTCTTGGGATGAGTTTAGATTCAGAGAATCCCAACAGTGTGGAAGAAGGCCACCTGCCCATCAAGTCCACACCAACCATCTGAAAGGCATCCCATCCAGATTCATCTCCTGAATTTCCCATGGCTAATCCACACATCTTTGACTGTGGGAGGAAACCAGAGGACATAGAACATGCAAACTCCACACAGACGGTCACCCAAAGCTGGAATTGAACCTGGATACCTGGTACTGTGAGGCAGCAATGTCAGCACCATGCTGCCCAGGTTAGTTTTCAACTGTTTTCTGAATGATAGTAAGTTCTGGTAATGCACCTCTGTTCCATGAGAATTATGTTATTTCTCATTGCATTTTCACAAAAATCAAGTAAAAGCTATGGGAAAGCCTAATTTAAATTTACAATGCATCATTAATGCTGAAAATAATCTAACGAAGTCTAAAGAGAATGGAAGCTGAGCCGAATGAGAATAGAAAGGGTGGGGGTTGCAGATTAACCAAAAGCAGTCACAGTGAGAGGGTTTTAAAATGATGAAACAAAGGTCGAGATATTTATGAAGGGAATCACAGTGTTTGGAATTTCAGAAGCTAAACAAATGCCTATTAGTAGTGGAGAAATGGGAGCGTGAGGTGCACAAAGACGATAATGGGAAGATAAGAGTTTTGTTTCAAGATGATGTGATGGAGGAAGTTACAGTGATGTGGAGGGCCTTTAAATTTCACTTGTTGGAGAACTGGAAGCTATTGGCCTGCATTTGCCAATTGCTCAGAAACTTTTCAATGGGCCTGCTGGCAGAGATTTCTGATCCACTGTGGCAATCTGTATGGGGAATCTGTGAACAAGACAAAAAACAGCAAGGCTTTTCAAATTATTAGATTTAAGAATTCTCACTGAGATATATAAAGGTTCAACCAGGTATTAAAAAATAGTTTTTAAAAAAATCACATCATATAACATAAAATAATTAATTAATAAACAATTGAAATTGAAAGCTGATCACAGAAATGGTGACCATGAAACTACAGCCTATTGTAAAAATCCATCCGATTCACGAAAAACAAATCTGCTGTTCTTAACTAGTCCAGCTTCCATGTGACCCAAAACCCATAACAATGTGATTGTCTCTTATATGCCCACTGAAATGGCCAAGCAAGCCGTACAGTTGTATAAAGCCGAAGCAATAATATAAAGCCAGATGCGAAACAGTCATCAAACAAGGCTTCAGAATTGACAATCCCGATTCCATTCCTGCTACGTTCTGCTGATTAACTTCCTGGAATTGTACCAAAGTTAGGAGAGCTATCTCACAACTTAGGCAGGCAACAGCATAGCATAGTTCTACTCACTGAGCCATACCGTACAGCCAATGTTCCGGACACAATCATCACCATCCATGGTAAGTCCTTTCCTACTGGCAGATCAGAAATAACAGAGGTGGCGGTACCATGGTATATAATTGGAATGCTGTTGCCCTGGGAGTCCTCAACAATAAATCTGACCTCCAAGAAATCTCATGAATTCAAATAAAACATGAACAAGTAAACCTTCTACTAATTACCACCTACCATTCTCCCTCAGCTGGTGAATCAGTATTACTCTATGTTGAACATCACTTGGAGGAAATGTTGGCAAGAGCACAGCATGTACTCTGGGTGGGGAACTTCAAAATCCAAAGAAGACTGAATTAGCCAAATTCTGAAGAACATATCTGCCTATCTGGGTTTGCAGCAGTTTGTGAGGGTATCAACAAGAGGGAAAAACCTCACCAATCTACCTGTCACAGCTGTATCTATCCATGACAGTATAGGTAGTGTCATCTTTACATTAAGGATACCTTCCATTGTGTTGCGTCGCACAGACATCATGCTAAATGTGATAAATTCAATGCATTTCTAGTATCACAAAACTGACCAACCTTGAGGCATTTTGGTCTATCAGCAGCAGGTGCAGAATTGTATTCAACCAGAACTTGTCACTTTGTGAATGGGAATATACCCCACTTTATCAGTGCCTTCAAACCAGGGGATCATTACTGCTTCCACAGATAGTGCAGGAGGGTATGCCAATCAAAACATAGCGAACAACTAAAAATGAAGTAAAAACCTGGTGAAGCTGTAACTTGGGACTGTTTGCATGCCGAACAGCAGAAGCAACAAGCAATATGCAAAGCCAAACTAAAGGATAACCTTTAAATTCACCACTCTAGCCACATGCAGTCATGAATGGTGCTAGCCTATTTTTCTAATCAACCTGTTCTGAGACATTATTACACCCCTGCAGCAGGTAGAACTTGAACCCAGGTCTCTTGGTCCAAAGATAGGGACACTACCACTGTGCCCAAAGAGGGCGTAATGTTTGATCCATTTAGGCTTCTCGCTGAACTCCCCAGCATCAAACATACCAAACCTTCAGCTAATTCAATTCACTCTATGTCATATCAAAAACAGTTGCAGGCACTGGAATATTCTCCCTGACAACATTCTGAAAATAGTACGAAAGACTTCAACTCCAGAACCAGCTTTGCCCAAGCCAGCTGATCCAGTACTGCCGCAACACTGGCACCTATCTGAAAATGTGGAAAATTGCATCTACAAAATACATGACAAATCCAACTTGGATATTTAATACCCCATCAACCTCCTGTTGATCATAAGCAAAGTCATGGAAGAGGTTTTCAACAGTGTCACCACTTAGGCAAAAATAACCTGCTTGCTGACATTAAGGTTGTGTTCCTCACAGTTCTAACTTCATCACAGCCTTGGTTCAAAATGGATAAAGAGATGAACGTTCCAGTGGAAAAAGCCCCAGTCTTTGCAGTCTATTTTTATACCTCAAACCCTCCAATCCTGGCAACATCCTAACAAATCTTTTCTGAACCCTCTCCGGTTTAATAATATCCTTCCTATAACAGGGTGACCAGAACCATCCGCAGTACTCTAGAAGAGGCCTCACCAACATCCTGTGCAACCTCAACATTATGTCCCAACTCCTATACTCAAACATCTGAGCAACGAAGGCAAGTGTGTCAAATGCCTTTTTAACCACCCTGTCTACCTGTGACATGAATTTCAAAGAATTATGTACCTAAACCACTCGGTTTCTCTGTTCTACAACACTGCGCAGGGCCCTGGGTTTACATTAATTATACAAGTCCTGTCCTTGTTTGTTTTACCAAAATGCAATACTTCACATTTATCCAAATTAAACTCCATCTGCCCCTCCTCAGTCCATTGACCTAATTAATTAAGATCTCTTTGTAATTTTAGATAACCTTCTTCATTATCTACTATACCACAAATTTTGTTATCATCTGTAAACTTACTAACCATGCCTCTTATATTCTCATTCAAATCATTTGTATAAATGACAAACAAAAGTGGACCCAGCACCGATCCCTGTGGAACTTCGCTGGTCATAAGTCTCCAGTCCGAAAAACAACCCTCCACCATCACCCTCTGTTTCCTGCCATAAAGTCAATTTTGTATCCAATTGGCAAGCTCACTCTGAATCCCATATGATCTAACTACTAATTAGTCCACCATGTGGAACCCTGTCAAAGGCTTTACTGAAGTCCAAGTAAACTATGTTTGCTGTTCTGCCCTCATCAATTTTTTTGGTTACTTCCTTAAAAAACTCAATCATGTTTGTGAGACATAATTTCCCTTGCATAAAATGATGACTATCCCAAATCATTCTTTGCCTCTCCAAATGCTTCTAAATCCTATCTTTCAGCATCACCTCCAACAATGTGCCCATCACTACTGTCAGATTCTCCAGTATATCGTTGCCCGGCTCCTCCTTACAGCCTTTCTTGAACAACGGCACAACATTAGCTACCCTCCAGTCTGCAGGCACTTCACCTATGTTTATAGATGATACAAATATTTCTGGTAGGGGCTCCATAATTTCCTCCCTAACTTCTCACAATGTTTTGGGATAAATGTGATCAGGTCCTGGAGATTTATCTACTTTTTTTATTTTCTAAGACCTCAAATGCTTCATCTCATATTCTAATATCTGTGGTGGCATTAATATTTCTTGGAGCTGTAGGAGATGGGTGGATTCTTCGAAGTGAACAGTTCACTGATAGCCCTTTCGCATCTGAGCGTTAAGGTTATGGGATTTATCTACCCTTCCAAAGTCTTGAACATAACCTGCAGACTGTCACCTGCCTGCTGTTGGAGCGCTGCAATATCAAAGATACTATCAGAGCATTGATCTAATGTCTTATCCAAACTGCCCCATCAGGGGATGTATAAAAAAAAGGTCATGTCACTATTAGAGGAGGGATAGAGAAGTTTATCCAAGTGTCCCAACCAACATGTATCCCTAAACTAGGTTAAGAGGTCATTAATCCCATTGTTGTTTATTGGAGCTTGCTATTGTTGATGTGTTTAAAACTGGAACTGCGGTTCATTGGTTGTAAATGTTTACCTAAATGCAGGACTTTAGCTTTTTCCGTCACGCTTTTCTGTCCTTCAGAAAAAGAAAGGTATAAATTCAGGTGCAGCGATCAGCATTTCGACCAGTCAACAGTTCGGTGCCGCAAGTAGTTGGGCAAAAGGAAGCGGGACAAGTGAACAATTCCCAGAGAGTGCAGCCTGACCGAGCTTGGAATGAATGCTTTGAGAGTCGCCCATCAAAATGCAGCCTCGAGTCTTTATGCACGCGCTGTGCAGCTAAATACAATGTGCTGAACCAAATGACAAAGGGTGAATCTAAAGTCTTGAACTCGATCCTCTGAACAGATTCCAACTTGGTAATCAACCCAGATTCTTTCAGATTTGGCAAGACAGTGACACCTTGGTGATGTCACGTTCCCTCAAGGTTAATATTTTACAAGAACCATGAGATTTGCTTTACTGCATGAGGTTACTATCTGACCAGTAATAACATCGTGGTCTTTCTGAACTGATTTGTTTTTGTTTTTGCTTGTTTAATCCCTGGGCGCGGTGCTCAGAGAAATAGGGAGATGCGGTACACACTCGAAATTCCACGTTGGGCCCATCTTAACAGAGCCTGCTCCCCGGGATCTGGATCTGCAGGCAATCCAGATATAAATGTTATAGTGTCAATTCTAGGTAAACCACTCGACAGTGGCGCGTGTGTGCAGCAAACTGGGAGAAGGTGGTGCGTCAACTTAATGCAATGAAGCCTCCAAGCTGGAGAGCATTTGTGAAGGAGGGCTACCTGTAACTTGAGATCACAGCTCGCTCATTTAAAACAAGACAGTAGCTGCCTTTGCCTGTTTTTCCCAAGGACTGGAAATCACATCCCGCCGGGATAGTATTCCATTGAAAGTTGGCGGGAACGGATATGATTATATGAAACATTCTGGGTTTTTTTTTTAGCCATAATGGTAGCGTAAAGCCAATCAGTTTATCAAAGAAAAGGCAGCAGGCACAGTAATCCTTGACTGGGCAGTAACATTTACATTAAAATTTAGTTTAATAGCTGTGTCAATGAGAAATGTTTATAAATTGTTGCATGGCCAGTGTGTTAAAACAACCGCACAAAAGCGCGTTGATATTCTGCAGCAACGTGACACAGAAAGGGGAACCAGAACACCGAGGGAGCAAGCAGAACAGTCATATGGTCAGACTTGGTGCACTTTTCAGAATCCAGGTCTTATTCTTCCTGCGTCTGAAATCCAAAAAAAAACACAGCAATTGTAAACAGCAACATTCAAGTGGGGCGCTACAATCTTATTCCCCTCTAAGCGTCAAAATGAGTTAGAAAGTGTCGAAGACTCCGCACAGCTTGAGCTATGACATAGAGGGTTTTTTTTACCTGTTCTCCGAGCTGGCTACGCCATTGCCGGATGCGGAGGAGGAGCTGGCCGTGGTGCTGAATCGCCCTCACACTGGTCGAAGCTGCCCGCACAACGAGCACACGCCAGGGCCAGACTCTCCCCCCAGCCGTTTCGCTGCACACGAGAACTGTTCCAGCTCGGTTGCCAAATCCAAGCGACACTCAGGAGCTGCACATTCGGAGAGCGAAGCTTTCTATTCACACTCGATCCATTTAACACCCGACCCAACAGAGCAGAGATGAAAGGAGGGAGTTTGGGGGCGGGGTCGAGGGGAAGAGGTTAAAACACGATTCTGTTTTAAAAGCACCTCGGTTAAATAGAGACTCCCGGTAATGTGTATCGTGTGTGTTGTCAGCGTAGCGTGTCTGTGGGGGGGGGGGGGGAAGAAGGAAATGTTTTATTCACCAGAGATAGACATTCAGTGATTTATTTGATAACACACGATAACACACAAACAACTTCACTGTTAACAAAGTCCAAGATTGGAGCGATTTTATCGAGGATGTCGACGTGTTAAATGTGATAAAACATCTTACGTGTATACAGGAAAGAAAATGATACCAGAGCTAAGCTTAAAGAAACAGAAATCATCGCTTAAATTAAGTAACATTACAATTAATGTAGGAATGTTTCGCCAAAGAACCATTAAAGAGATGCTAGAATTATGAAGCGTGAGAGGGAATGGGGCTTTGATACGAAATTGATATATCCATTAACGCCAGGATGGCCATTATTCACATTCCTGAAACTTTGACAGTACAGTATTGGCTCTGCTTGAGAAGACACAACTATTTCTTTCATCATCTATTCAATGTGCAGTTTTGCTCCGAACTTTACATCAAATTGCATGTCTATCACCTTCTTGATTAATCCAATTATATCCATTTTTAGGCAATGTACTGAAAACTATGAAGTAGGTGCATTTTTTCAAAGCATAAAATGAATGCTACAAGCGACCCAGTCTCTTGCAAACAAGGTGGGTCAATTTCATACGGAATGTTACTGGCAAGTAAATCTCGGGAATGATAACATTTTTTCGCAGTATTCATAATGGGACCTCAAGAATGAAGGCGGTGCACTCCATGTTGCATGTTATTGGAAAATAAAATTGGAATCCTGTTTCATTTTGAGAAGTCTGCTTGATTCCGCGGTGACAGTCTCGTCTCGGAGTCAGCAGATATGTAGATTCCCCACCTGCTCTAGAGATTTGAGCACATCATCTAGGCTGACACTTCAGCGCAGTCAATAAGCCAATGCTTCACTACAGGAGGTACGGTCTTTCAGATGAGATGTAAAACGGAAGCCGGAGGCCCCGTTTGCCGTCTCGCGTGGAAGCAAAAGATTCCATTACCACTGTTGGAATAAGTGCAGAGAAGCAAATATCCATCAACCAATATAATTAAAACTGATTACCTAGTCATTATCTCAGTACTGTTCATGGGGGGCCTGCTGTGTACAAATTGGCTGTTGTAGATATTTTTAATATCAATCTGTTCAGACACATTATGACACCTCTGCAGCAGCCCTCTGGCCCAGAGGTTAGGACATTACCACTGTGCTGCAAGAATCCCAAATTGGCTGGTTAACAGAGACGATGCCTCAAAAGTCCTTAATTGGCTGCAAAGATCTTGGGATTATTCTGGGAACGTGAAAGGCGCTCGTTTTAATGTAAGTTCTTCTTAAATGTATAAACACAGTCAGAATGAACAATTGTTAAAGCTGGTTCAATTTAATGGCTCTGATGTGAATGTGTAGATCAGTGAACGGATGCTTTCCCCAGGTTCTATCTTGTGGACAAACTAATACAACCAGCTGGTATCTATCTAGAAAATAACTCCATTGGAGGGAGCAAATATCATGCCTAGCTGTAAACTATAATGATTCCTTCTTTTAAAGAATGTAATTCCTCTAAACACACGAAGCTAACACGCTGAGAGTGATCAGCCTGTCTTTTTCGCCTCCTTACGTACCCACATTCCCCTCCCACGGCATCATCATCCCAACGATGTGTGTGCAGATATTAAACACGTCAAACTTTATCATCATAACATTGTTTCCAAAAACTATCTTGAATCATTAATGACTCCTTCCCTCACCTATGGATCACAAAGAAGATCACTTAAGATTCCTTCCAGCACGGCTCCACTAATAGATGCCAGGCTAATAGATCTGTTGTTCGCTATCTGTTTCATCCCCCATTTTGAAATGGAAGTGGGTGTGTTAGCATCCAATCTAAAGTAATTATCTCTGTTTCTTTTGAACATCCATTTTTTAAAACATACTTTGATATTATCTGGATATGGAGTTCCATCCATTTTGAGCTTTTCAAGATCGAGAAATTTATTATTTTGATATTAATAATACTTATCAAAACTAAGGACCCCTCATCTGAAAGATAAGCATCTTCTACAGGCCTATTGACTGAAGCAAAGTGCTCAGATTGAGTTTAAATTTTACCTACTGGATCTTGTAGTTGGTATACACTACCTTACTGACATTCTGAATTCTGCGTAGCTGACAAAGTTCTGTTTTACTACCACAATTATATACCATCTTCTTTCCCTGAGACCCCTTAGCTAACCTCATGACAGTTTTTTGTCTAATCAGTATGCAATACTCTTCCTCTCTTCCTATGAATTAATGGTGTAAAATGTTTTCTGTTATTAATACCTTTGGTGATAAAATTTTGTTTAGTCTCAGTTCTTGTGGCTTCCAGTTGTTTTTGAATCCCTGTGGTCTGGGAAAAGATTGCCAAAAAATGTTGTGATGCTAATTTAATGATACCACGTTAAAATAAGCTTACTAAGTTTTCAGGTAAACAACAACAATAAACACAAGCAATGATCTACAGTTTAATGCAGGATATATACTTTCCTTGTTGTGGTTGTATGGGGAGCCACCGTGACTTTTCCTTGCAGCGTTTGGTCATTGTGCTCCTTTCACTCCCTTCTTATTCTTTCTTGCCCTGTTTTCTGATCCGGTAACTAGAGGCAAAGTCCGGTTTTCTTGTCCAATTGACACCACCTCAATCTAGTACTCATCAGCCCCATCTTTGAGTATATATTCCTGGACCAACCAGGTATCTTTCACATTGGCACAACCCCATTGCAGGAGAAATAATTGCTTGGTAGTAAAGAATTTAAACATTAGTAAGAGGCATCATAATGTCAAAGCTTTTCATATTGCACTCAATAGGACACAAGAAACCAGACTCAAAAAAGGGACATAATTTATACAGTGTGAGAAGAGTGTTCTAATTGGTTAGGCTATCATTGGCATGGAGACGTATCAAGAAGTGTTAACTGTCAATCTTAGTTCTCAGACCAAGCAGATGGACTTTGATTGGTTCGTGTCTTCCATGGAAATACAGCAGACACTGGCAGATTCCATGACCCCTTTCTTCCCCCATTGATAAAGATAGATTCCTTTTGCCTACATATGGTCTATTCTCCAGAATATGGACATAGCTGACAACGTTAACATTTATCACCCATTTGTAAGTTGTCTTAAAGTGGTGTTGGCTTTTCTTCTTGAACTGCTATGTATAACAGTTTATTGAATTGAATGCCTGGTTAGTAAATGACGGGGACACTTACGAGCTCAGCTTCATGATTTGGGATGGGAACAGCATAAGCAGAGCTTGGAAGCACAGAGATCTTCATTCTCTAAAGCGCATGTATGAAACAGTTGGGTTTGTAAAATATTCTGACATTTTCATTTTCACTTTTGAAAAAATAAATTGAAATTTGCAATTTCAATGGTGGGAATGCATCTCACAAAATAACATTATTTAAGCCATCCAAGTTTTAAGGATGGAAAATATTAATTTCTTATTTAGAATCTGAGAAGACGACCTCCTTATTGTATAAAATGAATAAAGATGAAAGTCAATTATATAACCAACACTATGTGGCAAGAATGACACAAAAACCAGGGACAAGTATAATCTTGAAGATACAAGTTACTGTTCTTAGTAGAAATTTTGCTAGTCTAAGAGCAAAGTGTTCCTAGGCCCCAAACAATATTGGCTATGGTAAAAGATTTGGGAGAATTACATGATAGTAAGGCCTTTGTCAGCATTGAGACTGCCAAGTTTCATTTTCCAACTAAGTTTGAGAGGAGATTCTCACTAGGGAGCGACAAGAAGTCTATTAAATGGTGATTACCACTTGTAATTACCCTCATTATTACTTCATCTTACGTCATCATTACACATGCTCCTATTCCACCATCTGCTGGATAGAAGCCAGATGCTGGGAATTCGTGACAAGACAGCATGGTGGCTCAGTGGCTAACACTGCTGCCTTACAGTGCCAGGAATCTGGGTTCAATACCAGCCTTGGGTAACTGTCTGTGTGGAGTTTGCACATTCCCCCCCATGTCTGTGAGGGTTTTCTCTGGCTGCTCAGGTTTCCTCCAGCAATCCAAAAAAGGTGTGCAGGCTAGATGGATTGGCCATGGGAAATGCAGGGTTACAGGGGTGGGTGGGACTGGGCAGGATGCTCTTTGGAGGTTTGGTGTGGACTTATTGGGCTGAATGGCCTGTTTCTACACTGTAGAGATTCTATGAAAGCCAGGAGTGCATAGCTGGCAACAGTTCACCACTTGGTCTACTGAATCCCCACTTTAAAACACCTGACACCAACATCCCAGGCACACTCCATGGGCAGAAACTGTATGCACCCTATATCCAGATGCTGGCATCCATAAAGTTTCAGCCTCTCTGTTCCTTCACTGAACATCTCCAAACCACTTCAAAATGCAGCATCATTTTGTAATACACTGATACTTACCATTACAGTACTGCTGCTGGGCAGTACTATAATGCTTTCTCCCTTTGTGCTCTCTCACTTAATGTTAAGGTGAGCATCCAGGCAAACACAGTCTTGCCTTGCATTTTAGTGATTTTGCTTTCTCAGCAACACTTTGAAGGCCTGCTTTACTGTTTAACATAAGTCAGGAAATTTGCCATTTTGGACAGCAGTCAGTCAAGGAGTAGACACATCACTGTACAGCACAGTGCCATGCCAATCTTACATCTGCACCTTGTGCCAGCATCATTCATAGCAAAAACACTGCATCTTCTGCAAATGGCCACGTCTCAAAGTTCAAGGGCAGTAGTCCTCAGCCAAGTCTAGGAAGATACCTAGACTTTCTGTAGAGGAACTCCTGAAGGGTTTGTCAGTCAAGGAGGGGCCTCCAATATCACTCTAGGTGCTTGAGCATAGTCAGTCAGTTTGTCAAGCCTATCAGGAAGAGGCAGTCTGTACCTCTGCTGTCTGGAAGCCCACCACTGTCAGCTCCAGGGGTCCAGTGATACTAGTTTGGGACATCAGGGAACGCAGTCAGAGAACTGTACGAATGTTAGTCAATTTGGTCACTCATTGTTCGAGCTGTCTGGCTAAGGGGGTGGGACACAGTCAGATCTAAGCATCAGTCAACTAAAAGTCAAGGAGTGGTTAGCAGGGATCACCGTTGGTGAACAAAATTGTAGGGATTGGAATCAAAATGTTGGGATGCAGAATGGAGGGACAATGCTAAAGATGACAATTTAATATACTAAAGGGAGGCAAGACTACAGTGAAAGATGAGAAAGGAGTCATCAATGGTAAACAGCACTCTGGCTTCCATGGGTGGACAGTGAACTATCAGACCTGGCATGTTTCTTCATATGCATGGGACTGAAGGGTAAAGTGAGTAGAGGGAGATTTAGACCAGTTGGATGGGGAGTTGGCGAGATTGGAAAGCCTATTGGTTTGATGGGGAGAGTTACCAGAAAGGGGATGTTTTCATTTGGGGGTTCATTAAGATGTAGAGGCTGAGTCTGAGACTAACTGTTCGAGGAGCAGCTGCTGTTGACTTCCATTGCGTTGTGAATAACAACTGCAAGATGGAGATTAAAATGGCTGAGACCACAGCCAGAGTGGACAGGTGTGAGTCCTTCACAGTGCTACAACATTACAAAGACACCCTTACGTTGAAGCCAAAATAAATCTGGAAGTAATGCATGCTTTGTGAACTTTAGGGATCAGCCTACTATCAGCAGTCCAAATCCTGTCCCAAGCACTGCTGACTATATCACCCAAGATAACAAACAAATCCCACTAATCTCTGTGACGTAGTATCAATATTGGTCAACCTGGAAAGATGGTGCAGGAGCTGCTCAGTTCACACCTTGCATCATAGAACAAAGTGTAGGGATAAGACTGGGTGGGCTTTGTCGCTCCAATGGTGCAGTTGCAGCCAGACAAAGAGATGCAATGACAGGTGATGGTGAAAAGCAAACATACAAGAAGAAACGTGAATACGTATTTACTTGGATGTGTCATCCCTTCCACATACGTGCCCTCAGGTCGTCTCTTGCTCTCTCACTATATCCGAGTGCAGTTTCAATCTTCAGTCCCCAGCTATTGACTCCATTCCCTCTCTTGGGAACTATCTAAGCCTGAACCTAACCTGAATTAATTTCTGATCAGATCTCCATATGTCACCTAAACCACCTATTTCCACCTCCACTGCGCACCTCGGTTCATCTACTACTGAAATCCTCTTCTCTGTCGTTCGTCTCCCACATTCTGATCTATGTGTACTTGATGTAATCCAAAGATTTGCTGCCAGTGGCCTCATTCACACCAGCTCCTGTTTTCCCATCACCCATGTACTTTCTGACCTGCATTAAGTGTTGTGCAATAGTGAGCCAAATTTAAAATTTTGTCCATAATTTCAAATCTCACCATAGCCTCACTTCTCCCTATCTCTGAAATCCCATGCAGCCCCAAGCCTTTATTCCTCTAATTCTAACATCTTCAGCATCTCCTCCTGGAACTGGTCCACCGTTCCTGGCAATGCGTTCAACAAATTGGGCCGACATGCCCATTCCCAAATTCTCCCACTTTGCTTATTTCATAGAGGACGCTGCTTAAACCCTTTCTGTTTGACCATGAGTTTGGTCACCTGCCCTGATAGCTCCTTATGTGGCTTGGCATCATAGAGAGGTTAAAAAATTGAACACAAAGATTCCGATCTAATCTACAGAATGTTTCCTGAATGTGACAAAAGAAATCAATTTCCATGAAGTTGATATATTAGAATAAATACCAGCTAAATTTATGTAATTGCAAAGTTCTTTTGGTGGCAAAAAAACTTTCACAAAGAATGCTTTTTACTCAAAATATGAAACTGCGATTAACATGGTGATAAAAATACAGTTATTTGTCTGTAGTGATTGTTTTAGAGTTTTAACCTGATCAGTTCAGCATCTCAGAAGCCAAAAGCAGCAAAATGCGCCACCTAGTAGTTTATTTCCTGGAGAACTTGGCCACAATCTCTTGGAGCTTGTATTAAGATTGAACGCAGTTTTAGGTCAGCTGAACGGCACGGATCCTCTTCGCATCAAAAACTGAGGTATGTTAGTTGATGACAAAAACAGTGGAAAGCCACTGGGGATTAATCCTAAATGCAATTTCAATCGTAGCCAGTTAATGCCAGTATTTAACAAATTATGGAATTCACAATTTGAGAGACTTAGGAAGTACTGTTCAACTCTTCACTGACCTACAGCTAAAATGCAGAGACTCAGCACATCGATCTCGCTGACAGGAATCAAAATAGAGTATAATGCCACAGCCACAGTAATTAGCGATAATTCTAAAGCTCTGTACGTATTCCCGATATCACTCTAAACTAATCCCAGATCAGGTTTAATTCAACCTCAGGTGATTTATACTACCAAAACACAGAAGCGTAATGCAAAACAAAACGGTTCCCTTGTTGCTGTTTGTCGAAATCGGGGATTCTCTTGACACCTTTGAAAACAAAGAAGAAACCCAGAAATCGCGAAAGCCATCCTTGGTTAAGACACAAAATTGTCAATTAATTTTTCAATCTCTCAACGACAAGTTAGAAAAATCAGAACTACAACTTCAGCAGCATATCTGATAAGTCAAGAATAAATCCAGAAAACGCAGGATAATACAATATGAGCTTTTAAAATACAATAATCTCACAAAACACAATTGAAAAATGTCCAGCTTCTGCTTCTGCTTCCCTGAATTCCATTCCATTAGCCAGTGTCATTAAAATGTTCATAACTGGTACTCACCAGTGGTGACTTAGTTAAACTGCAGACAAAGAATGACCTCAAAACATCTGAGTCTATGTTAGATCTATACTTAAATACCAGGGAATCTCCACACCTGAGCCCTGAGCTTCCACTGCTTACCAGTCACCAGAATTTCCTTAACCCTTAGTCTCTTAAGATTAGTGGTACTTTCTGTGGAGCCTGGTTCATGGCCTCCTCTCTCAATTCTGTTTGCTTTCGGTTTTATCCATAGGTTAAAAAATATGCTCAAGGATTGGAGAGAATGTGTGGACGCACCTTAGGCAGTTTGCACACAACAGCTTTTTAGCTTGATTTCAACTGTGATTTATAATTAGCAGCATAACCTGGGCCCACTAGCTTGCTTCGCTCTGACACACCCTGTTGAGACTGATAACTTCAGAATTCCTGAAAAGCTTCCAGTTTCAAACCATTGTTACTTCAAGTAAATCGTAGCTAACTTCATCTCGACAATCTTCAAAACCTTGAGTCTGTAACTTATCCCTTCTTTTAAGATAAAAGAGAGCAGTCAGTTGAAAAAAAATGGAGAGTCAATCAGTTTCTAAACTCAACAACAGACCACAAGCAGCATGAACCTAAGTAGGCCATTCAGCCCCTCAAATTATCTAAAGTAAAGAGCTGTCTCCTACGTTTTTTTTCCAAGATGGCCTACATGGAATGAATACTTACAAATTCAGTTAAAATCTATTGTTGCAAAACATTCCGAAACAAGTACTTAAAATGGAGATGCCCAATGTTTTAAAAAAAAGACAAGATTTAAAAACATTTCAACACACATTCTAATTTTGGACATGGACAGATAATGAACTCCTCCATGGCAGGGAACAAATAACTTTCCTGTCAACATTTCATTGTTAAAAGAAGTTGTAATATCATCAAATACACCAAATTAACCTATCAAAAACAGGATATTTCTGTATCTTAAATCTCCCAGTTTAAATTCCTAGAAACCATTAGATAATTAAAATCAGTAAATTGTGAACAAAGTTCAATTGTTTCTCTTCAATGATCTTCCACAATCTTCCCAAAAGAAAGTTGACACCATCTACTCTTCAGTCAAGTGGACATTATTGTGAGATCTTTGATAGTGAATGCCAATATCATATGGGACAGTGAAGGTTTGCAACCAGGTCCCAGTCCTGTTCTGCCTTTACTAGACAGGCATTGACATATGCACTAACAAGAGGCATGAGGTGGTTATGAATTGAAACCCTGGCCAATTTTCTCCTGTCTGGTCCAGGGCAACCACTACCTGCTGTTCATAACAACTCATTCAGCACAGAGTGAAGAATCAAAGCAAAGACCTACTTATACACTGAAGCATCCATTTGCACTATTTATTATTAGCTCAAAAACAGAACAAGGAATTGTGACAAAACAACAGAAGTGCCACACTAGCATTACTAGAGTAATTACCATCTGTGAGATAACACAGATCACATTTGAACTTAAAGTGATATAGAGCTTACCATTTTATTTCTTTACCAATTCTGGTGTAAATGAATTACATCATGTATTCAATCTGTACCAAATATGCCTATTGCGATTTGAAAGTAAAACTAATCCCCTTTCATTAAGTTATGTTATGAGATAATCTCTAGATTTATGATAGGATTTAAAAGCTCACTTTTGTTGGTCTTGCTCCTTCCCTGGCTAGATCACAGCCTTGGGGGCTGTTTGATTTTGTCATGTGCACATTCCGGTACACTGAAGTAGCACATTTATTCTATACTTAAAGTGTCTTTGTGAATGACAGGAGTGGCATTCTTTTTCTAACACAGAGAAGTACCTTACCGAATTCATTTTTATGAATGATGCATTCAGTAATGTTTGCATAAACTATCCTCAAAAGTATTAGGCTTGGAACCACAAACCTTTGGAACCTAACATGGCCAACAGCCTCTTCAGGTAATGGTTGGGGACTCTCCACCGGCAAGTGCTGTCCAAGCACTGGATCCAGAGGACTCGGTAAAACTGTTAATTCATTAAACACAGTGTTAAATCATAGTTGGGTAGTAGGAAGCTTGTTGAGAAGGTTGTGAATGCCATTGTGAGAAAGACATCTGCACCCTATTAACAGGAAGGGCAAGTGGAATGGAGCAGAGAATGACTGCTTGTAGTGATAGGAATGTAGAGTTATATTCTGATTGATCACTTTTACCATCTAGAGAAAATGGAGAAGCAGAGTGCAGTCAAACGTCTGCTTTTTTGTGTGAATGATAGGATGGCATCATTGGTTAAACCATCATAAATTAAACCAGAACTAAAAACGTCACCTAATATCATGTCCAACTAGTGGAATGGAATACCTGTTTTCTCACTTTATGTTATGCCTCTGACAAAACTGTGAGTAATGCAAGGACAGGAAATAATCTCCTCTCTTTCTGGCAGCCCTAATTTTGTTCATTCATTACCTTATTTTTTTTCTGGTGATCTGAATTTACTGATGTTTAGAAATGTTGCAAGATACAGAATCATGAATGCCTTAGCCAGTCACATTTGACAGCATAGTATAAATTGTTGTGGTCCGTTGAAATTGTCATTCTTGCATTTGATCTGGGTACAAAATGAAATGCTTCATCAGAGTCATTTTTCAGCATTGAAGTTCTGTCCTACCAAACAAATATTTGATTTCTTTTTATTCATTTACTTTGCATTTGAATGACTGGAAATATTTAGAGAGCACTCATTTGGACACTTATTTTGCTTTTGTACTTTGCCCATACCACAAAACCTTTAGGTCGCCACACTCAGACTTTCTCTTCTTCCACTCACTACCAGCATCCCAACTCTGTTCTCTTCTCTTGTGTAAAGCCTACTTACATTTCCACCTTGCCTTAATGCTGATTAAAAAGTTATCACTGCCCTGGAATGTTAATTCTTGCTGTATCCACAGATGCTTGTATTTCACCCATCCCTATTTCTATTTTCACAAAAGATTATTTTGGCTCATCTGGCTCAGTCCAATTACAAGTTTCTTTTTTTCCCCCTGGTGTACAAGTCTAAGCTGCTGCATTGTAGTATTTTGTTAATTACTTGATTTTTGTGTTTGTGAACGGAAGGTATTAATTGAGAACAAAAGGGGTTGTGGACAGCCAGGGATTTTTTATTTGTAGAATCAGAATATTACAGTATTCAAACCTGTAATTTGGTCTGTTCTATTGTTAAAGACTTCTTTAAAAGTTGGCCTCCTTTGTGTTGTTCAAAAGAGGAGTTAAATATGGTCTTGTTATGGAAAAAAAGAATTCCTCAAGTGATCTTAGAAAGCTATAATAGGAAAGCATAAATAGAGTTCCATGGTGCGGAGCTTTAATTCTACTTACGGCACGAGTTTCCTCTCAACTTATTTCATCTAACCTGCCGATCCTATTAAATTCCCCATCACAAATTCCAATTACGATCTAGAATATGCCAGAAACAGTGATGGAAGCAGATTTTATATTAACCTGCAAAAAATCATTGTATAAATACTTGAAGAGAAACAATATATAGTGTTGCAAGATTGAATCCATCATTAATTTTGTGCAGGGCTAATAGTTTTCAAAATGCTTTTTTTAGTAACAGCATTTGTACAGAACTTAATCAGAGATTAAATAGGCCACTCATGAGATTATAAAGCAATTTGACAATCTACGTTGGTTCGTGAGGGAAAACAAACTGCACTTCATGGTTTTTATACCAAATCCTTCCATTTTTAAAAGTTTAAGAGTTTGTTTCCTAATTTGAGACAGTGGGCTTGGTATTGCTGCAGTCTTGACCATAACACAAACATTTATTGAGTTATAAATGGCTAAGAGTAATCTAATTTGTTTTCTCCCTATAGCTTTTTGTCGAGGGGATATGAGACCTTATTGATCTCATCAATAAACACTGTGCTACCAGTGAATGCTTATATTTGTTACAATAGTTTAGATTTTCATGTTCATGTCAGTGTTTCTTCAAATGATATATTTGAGGTTACTTTTGAGAAGCCACTGTAACAATTAGCAAGCACTAACAAAGATGGCATGAAACATTCCACCACTCTAGTACTCACAAAGGATTTAAAAGGCACACGTTAATTTTTTCCTTATTTTCAATGATCTAGGGAATTGATAAGGTTTGTGCAGGAAAGAATAGCTTTTTCTGAGAGATGGTCATATTGGTTCATACTTTTCAAAAGGGTGACGATCCCATTACTTTCTCTGATTAGACAAGATACTTTTCCATGGGCATATATAAACAATAAAATTCAGAATCTTCATTTTTGGCAATCAAACTGCAACTAGCAGGAAACTAGTCACCTTGACCTTTAAGGGTTCACTCAAAGCTCCAAAATATAACTTCATTTTATTCTGCTATTAGAAACACATATAAATCTGAACTAATGAAATCCAGAAATCTATTTTGCACAGGAGTAAAGCTCTTTAAAATTTAGCTCCCTTGCAAGTTCTTAATGGTTAGGTTTAGTTGCACGCTCTCTAGAGATTCTCCCTGAGATGGACCTGAAGTGAACTCATTAACAGCATGGAAAAGAATTTTGCATTGCGGAATCTGTAAATGGTCCAGGGATTACAGTGAGTCTTCCATCTATGAGATCTATTCGGTGTATATTTTAGGTAAAACCTGTTTTCGCTTATCAAGCATGCTGACTTAAATTGTCAATTACCCGCACATTGAGCGGAACAGAATTTTCAAATTTAACTATGAACCTCAAAATGTACCAAAGTATTAATCTTACTCCGTGATCCTGTTCAAGTGTCTCTTCAAATTATCCCTGTTCAGGAGGTATTAGAAGGATTTCCTTGGTTCCACTATTACCTCTCAAAATGTGACCAGAGAACCTCTAACAATACCTTCACATCCCACCCAACATTACCACCTTCAGTCTGAGAGATTCTTGTTTCACAATATGTGCAGACACGCTTCTGTACCAAAACTGTTGATAGCTGAACCAACATCTTACCCTCCTTTTGGTTAGCCTCAGCACTGTACCTGTACAGTCAAACAATTTAGATGAGACATCCAAGTTTGGTTGAATCAACCACAAATGAAAAATTGTGCAGATTGTACAATGACCAAATACCACCCTATCCTGCCACTCATTTGTGAGCACTATGGAGAGTAAATGATTGTCATGGGCCTGGTCGGTAGTTAATACCACACATTTTCTTAAAGGATAATTACAGGTCAGTGAGTTTATCATTTGTGGTTCAGGGAGCTTGGAGATTATTTAATTGCACGTATAGCTAAATAACCAGGAGACTGCGAGAGAGGGGGGGGGGGGAGAGAGAGAGAGAGCGCAAGCACGCGAATAATGTGAAGCACAGGATTTTCAAAGGAAGATTTCAACGACAAACCTTGTCACTGCTTTGAAGTGACAGATACAGTGAGTGGGGAAATGCAGCAAATGCAGTGAACAGTGAGATTTAGATAAGCCTTTGACAAGGTAGCACGAGGAAACTACTGGATAATTTAAGGTGCGTGGAATTAGAGCAAGACCAACAAATTTAAGCTTCTGAAATTTAATTTTGGATATTGGTGTTTTTTGCAAGTCTGGTATTACTTGCCTATTCCTGTTTGCCTTGAGCAGGTAGCTCTAGACCTACATGAGTAGAATCCCTGCAGTGTAGAAACAGGCCACTTATCAAACAGCATCCCACCCAGACTCACCTCCCTATCCTATAACCCTGCATTTCCCATGGCTAGCTCACTTACCGATACACTGATACATCCCTGGATACAATAAGCAATTTAGCACGGCCAATCCACCTAACCTACACATCTTTGGACTGTGGGAGGAAACCAGAGCACCCAGCAGAAATTCACGTAGACACAGGGAGAATGTGCAAACTCCACACAGATAGTCACCCGAGGCTGGGATTGAACCCGGGTCCCTGGCGCTATGAGGCTGCAGTGCTAACCACTGAGAGCCATTGTGCCACTCACATCTTGAAATGGAGTAGCTCTTTGAACAACCAAGTCGTACCAATCTTCACGTAACAACTTAAAAGTCAATTATTTTGGTGTGTGACCTCTAAAAATTATTTCATGGATCTTAGGTATCAATGACAAGGCCAGCATTTATTGTCTATCCTCAATTTGCCTTGAACTGGGGACAGCCAAGAGTAAACCATTTTCCTGTGGGTCTAGAGTCATATGTAGGTCAGACCAGGTAACGTAGACCAATTTGCTTCACAAAATGGAACTAGTGGATTCACACAAGTCAGGCTTGGCAAAGACAGTAAGTTTCCTTTCCAAAAGGAAACTTGAGTACCTTTTTTTTTAGAATCACAACTTCAAAGGTCACTCTTAATGCTACTGTCTTTTACTTCCAGAATTTATAAAAACACAATGAAAATTCCCAACCTATCTTAGTGGGTTTTCAACATGTATTCTACGGATTCCTTAACATAAAGCATAGCAAAGATTTATCAAATAAAAAGGGATGAAACAGTAAAAGCTAAACGATACTTCTCAGAGTGGTTTAAAGTTGATCGTTCTGTCCAACAGGAATCTATCTGGGACCACTTCTTTCACTTGTTACATCGACAATTTGAAGAAAAGTATGATGCTTAAACATGTAAAGGTCAGAAATACTGTAACCCAAGACTGTAATCTTTGAGGCCCGAGGGACAGGGTTTACACATATTTGGAAAGGCAAAGACTGATTAGAGATAGTCAACATTGCTTTGTGCATGGCAAATCATGTCTTACTAAATTGAATTTTTTAAAGAAGTAACAAAGAGAATTGTTGAGGGCCAAGCAGTGGACATGATCAAAATGCACTTGAGTAAGGCTTTCAACAAGGTTCCACATGGTAGGCTGGTTGGCAAGGTTAGATGACGTGGAATACAGGGAGAACTAGCAATGTGGATACAGAACAGGCTTGAAGGTAATAGACAGAGAGTAATGGTGGAAGGTTGCTTTTCAGACTGGAGGCCTGTGGCCAGCAGTGTGCCACAAGGATCAGTGCTGGGTCCACTGCTTTTAGTCACTTATATAAATGATCTGAATGTGAACGTAGGTGTGGTTGGTACGTTTGCAGATGACACCAAAATTGGAGGTGTGGTAGACAGCAAAGGTTACCTCAGAGTGCAATGGGACCTCGATCAGATGGGCCGAAGAGTGGCAAATGGAGTTTACTTCAGATAAACGAGAGGTGCTGTATTTTGGAAAGGCAAATCAGGGCAGGACTTATATACTTAATGGTAAGGTCCTGGGGAGTGTTGCTGAACAGAGAATCTTGTGAGTGCAGGTTCATAGTTCCTTGAAAGTGCAGTCACAGGTAAATAGGATAGTGAAGGCGACGTTTGGTGTGCTTACCTTTACTGGTCAATGCTTTGAGTATAGGTGTTAGTTGGGTATGTTGCAGCTCTAAAGGACATTGGCTGGACCACTTTTGGAATACTATGTGCAATTCCGTTCTCCCTACTATAGGATGTTGTGAAACTCGAAAGGGTTCAGAAGTGATTTACAAGGATGTTGCCTGGGTTGGGGGGGGGGGGGGTTTGAGCTATAGGGAGAGGCTAACTAGACTGGAGTGTCAGAGGCTGAAGGGTGACCTTACAGAGGTTAATAAAATCATGAGGGGTATGGATAGGGTAAATAGACAAGGTCTTTTCCCTGGGGTGGAGTTGTCCAAAACTAGAGGGGTCATAGCTTTAAGATGAGAGGGGAAAGATTTAAAAAGGGACATAAGGGGCAACATGTCCACATTGAGGGTGGGATGTGTTTGGAATGGTCTGCCAGAGCAAGTGGTGGAAGCTGGTACAATTATAGCATTTAAGAGGCACTGGAAGGGTATATGAATAGGAAGCGTTTAGAGGGATGACTGCCAAATGCTGGCAAATGGGACGAGATTTATGTTGGATGTTGGCATGGACAGGTTGGACCGAAGTGCTGTACATCTCTATGACCACCCTCCAGTGGTATTGATAGCCTTTCTAACCGCAGTAGAAACATACACACAACATGACTTGGGTAGGTGGCGGAAATGTAAATTTCATCAAACACAAAAAGATTCTTCAGTTAGAGTTCTAAGACTGTAGAACTAAGGAGAAAATCCCGTAAACAAAAATTAATTCTGCAATCTATGAGAGCGCGAGAGACAGCGACAGACAGACACAGTGCACAGACCTTCAATTTCAATGGCTTTATTTACTGTTATACTTAATGTTGCTGTCAGTACAATACTCTATTGCTAGTCACTGCCACCCAGAGGAATTCTTAGGCAATTTTCCTTTCTTTGCTCTGAACAATGTTCAGGACAGTTTGTCATATGATACCATCACAGAATAAAACAGTGGATGGAATAAGTCAGAGTGGGTATTTGATTGCTCTGCAGTGACAACTACTCTGGTTGTTGCACCAGCATGGTTTCTTCATTCAGGCTTCCTCAGTTTACCTTTGTTCCAAAGACAAAGTTCACCTACATTCAATTTACCTATAGCAGCAATTAATATGCAGTACAATTAACAACACATTCCTTCATACAAGTATGTGCATACACACACACACACACACACACACACACACAAAAGAAATAAGTGTGAATTTCTGAAGAAAAATATTCACAGAAAACTGCAAACCACAAGAATGTCTCTTTCAAATGAGCAAAATAGTATGTTTAATTTTGTAGGATTATTTCCTTCCCTCCAACTTTTCAAACGTATTTACCGATACCCTGATCATCGAGCTAATCTGAAATGCTGTTGTCATGTTTTCTCACTAAGGTAATAAACTGCGCTGGTACTTGTAAAATTTTCTAAAACTCTGAAGTAGTAATCTCCCAAAGAACAAGGTTGAGAACTATTGACCTCTCACTAGTAAACGCAAAATAACTGCCTCAGTTACTTTGCTACTAATCACAAATTCATTGTCCCCCTCATGCTCCAGTAAACTGGTGCCTCAGAAAAAGAAAAATCAAACAGCTAAATAAAAGCTATTCTATATGAAGAGACATCAGTTGCATCTGGAAGCATACATGACATTGGTTTCAGAGCCCTGAAATGAAGTAATGAAGTTTACTAATTTCTTCAATAAATGGACTCCTTATGTATCCAGTGACACTTCAGCTTCTAGATTACACAAAATTATGCGGCAGGATTATTCAAAAACTATCCTTGTACCCTTAACTGCCTCAAAAGTACTCACTGAAGCTAAAGATTTAGAACCACTTGACAGTCAAGGATGTATTTACTCAATCTTTGTTCTAACAGAGTGCAGTTTACATAATCTAAACGTTTCTTTTTGGTAGTGGACAGTTTTCCTTCACTTCAACTACCTTGTTTTAGCTTTCTGCCTTCACCTCACCAAGGCATTTACTTCCTCACTGCAGAAATGCACATCCAGTGCCTCAGCCCAGAAACCATTATTTTGAAAGTTTTCAAACAAAATTCCAACAAGCTTAGAAGAGAACAGAACAGAATCATACAGCACAAGAGAGGTCCTTCTGCCTGGATGTACATCAGAGCCAAGCTTGGTCTTCTCCTCAGCCAATGTCCCCGTAATCCTGTATAACGACGAAAGCCAAGCAACAGCATCTGACGTTCCCATTTTGCGCTGAAGCCAACCACAACATTCCTATGACAAACCTCAGCAACCAATGTTTAAACTTCTATTACATCCTGACTACGCAAGCCAGCTTTTAGTGGATAATACAACAGACCCAGCCAAACCTGATAAGTTTGTGCTGCCTGTGGCCAACATTCATTTGTGAGCCTTCTACTCAAAAACAGAAAAAAAAGAGATGCTGCTAAAGTGATGTAAGAGATAATGTTTTCTCACAGCAAGTGGTTAGGGAAGGGGGGAATGCACTGCCTGGAAACGTGGTGGAGGCACTTTCATTTGAAGCATTCAAGAGGATGATTATCTGGATGGCAATAATGCGCAAGGATCTGGGAAAAAAATGCAGGAGATTGACACTAGGTAATGATGCTGATTTGAAGATCCAGAGCAGACTTGATGGGTTGAATGGTCTCCTTTTGCACCATAACATTTCCATGATTCAGTAAAAGGAAGCAAGCACTGAAACATGGAGAAAAAAGGCAGATGAAGTATTTCAAATACTTGGTTATGAAAATGATTATTGTTTATTGTTAGGTACCTACTGAATAATGGCAATGGATATCTAATTTCTTCAATAGTAAGCCTTCAATAAACTCAATTGATTTTATCAACATACTGTCTGAATAGGATATCATTGATACAATATTAAATGCAAAGCAGTAAGTATTAAAAGAAGGAAAGCTTTGCTGTTTTTCATTTACCAAACGAGAAACAAATTCATTACTTTATCACTTCAATTTCAACTCAGTTCCTTTATCACTTTTCTTCATTCCCTTGTCGGCAATTGGGTAAGCCCTCAAGTAAAATAATGGCTGCATTCCTGAATATCAGACCTTTACGTGAATCATGGGTTGTCTCATGGGAATCAATGTTAAAACTAGAGTTAGGTTCCTTCCTCTTTTCTTTTGGAGAGCTGTTCAATGCAAGAGGTGAAACACTTTACCGTACCTGTGCAAAACTGCATTCCGAGCTGAGATAGCTTGCAAAATAAAACACATCACCAAAATGTAGAATTACCTGCTGCCCAGATTTTCTGATGGCCAAATAGCCATTTCTGCAACATAGATGGATCCTGCAGAATTGCCAATGTCAACATTTCTGAGGGAATTGTCTGAAAAGTTGAAGATTCTGATGGACAATTCCTTATCCCTGTTACCCCCAAAGTATCCATTAAAATTGCATAATTTGGAGATTTCAAGTTAAGTTTTTAAAAAAAGTCAGGAAAAGGTAGATTATTAAAAGCCTAGATAAAAACAACATACTGCAGATGCTGGTAATCTGAAATAAAAACAGAGGATGCTGGAGGAATCCTTAAGGTCTCCTCCTTCAAATCCTTTGCAACCCAGATCCTGACTCAACACCTCCTGGCAACCACCCAACAGTCTGCCTCTGTCTCAAACTCAACACCACTGCCAGACCCAGTACCTCCTATCCATCACAAAATACCCTCTGTCACTTACCTGGCCTTTTCCCCACCTTGTGCCCAGGATCCTAGCACCTTATCCCTGTCTAACCAGCACCCTAGCCTCACACTTTGCTCCTGTGAAAGGGTAAGCACGTGAGCTGTCAGTAGCTGCAGTGACGCTGGATGTTTAATTTACCAGACATGGCATCTGACTGCTGCGAGAAAAGGGAATACAATTAGCCTTCCCTCAACTGTTCTGCACCTGTTAGTTTTAGGGTACACTCTGCACTTTTGAAAGAACTCTGATTGAAATCTCCTTTTAGATGTGTGGAACTCTTAATACAAACAGAAGCCAAATGGCAATCTCAGTGTAATTCTCACACTCCTCACACAATCTGTGGCCCACGACATATGATTCTGTGAGATCAGTGTCAAGTGCACCGATGAACACTGGCCACTAGATTAAGCATAGCAAATCTGATGGCACTATCCAGGAAAGCAGTGTTTTTAAATGTTGTAGAAGGGGTGGCAGCAGACTTTTGAAGGGGGCAGGTGGTGTGGAGGGGGACTGGGGTGAAGGCAGAAGTGCTAGGAAACTGTTTATTTGAAGGGCAGACCACAGGAGGTTTGATAAACTACATTAAAATGAAACTGACAGCATCGAACGATATATTGACACCATTAGCAATATTAATATCAAGCAATATTAAGCGAGTCAATGTTTAGCAGAGACAAACTGTATGCAACACACAACTAAATGCAATTTTACTTCCTCAGAAATTGCATTTTGCTTGACCTCAAAACTCGTTACGCTCCCAAGTAATTCTCCCTTTAGAATAGCTGAAAAGGAGAATTGTGTTTTTAGGTCATTTCAGTTTGATAGGCGGTCACTGCATTTATTTAGTGCAAAGCTTTACTGAAACTATTCTTGTGCTTCATTTTGGAAAAGTATTAATTTGTTGTTACTACATGATATTATGATCATATCATACTTCTAAGTTTGCTAAACCTCTTCTTAATGCAAGATATCTAAACATGCATACATAACAGGGCAATTATAGCATCATATTACCCAACAGCTGTTAATTTAATTGCCGATGGAAATCAGAAGTTCTTCAATATTCATATCCTTATTTCTATATAGCCAATAAAATAAAAATGATGTATTCCAAGTTTGAGTAAACAATGATACAATTAAGAGACAGTTGCATTTAGTCAGGGGACCTTACTTCCAATTTTTGGGTTTGGGAAAGGTGTTGCATCTATGAACCAAAGTCCCTACACAGATGTCATACCCTTAGTATAGTCCAAGCTGTTCAATGAAAACAAGACTTTCCATTTAGTGACGTGGTGTAATTCAGGCAAAGAGAGGTTTAGCAATTGGTGAGTTGGTAAGACTGATCAATAATTTAGATTGCTCAACCTGTCACACTCAGGCCTGGGAATACAAATGCATTGTAGCAGTTGACTCTTTGTTAACATTACAAATTGCATTAAAACAAAACACCTGGGAATTTATTAATAGACACTGGATAATTTGTATGAAACAAAACAAAACCAATTTGCATGACATCACACTTTCAGTTAGAGTGATAAATCAGTTTGGGAAAATGATACAGACATATTCCTCAGCTCCTCCGTAGGAAGATTCTCCCAGAAAGCATCCTGGGCCAGCTCCCACCAGTCCTTCCAGAGAGCCGATTTCACTTTGAGAAATCAAAGACATGACGTTTGTCACTTGAAAAATCCAAGTATCTGAAAGAAAGAGCTCCAAACGGTTTTTAATAATCTGTAAAAAGGCCTCTGACTGCATCGACCATAAAGCCCTTTTGAAGGTACTCAAGTGAATTGTACCTCTAGCCAAGTTTGTTACTACCATGCAACTCCTGCATGACAGCATGAAAGTAACCATCCTTTGCAATGACTGGCGTCCAAACTGTTTTGAATCTGCTTGGCACAGAGCCAGACTGGTCATGGATTTTACTCAGGTCCAACTTCAATTCAGGGTCACGAGTTTCAACTTGATGGGAAACTTTTCAAACTCAACAGGCTGGAGACTAACAGGTGACCCTCAAGCATATCCAAGACTTGCAATGTGCTAACAAGTCTGTAGTTGCGGCCCACCTGCCAATGAAAGTCAGACAACCCTCAAATTCAACCTCGTGCGCACACACACACACACATACACACACACACCCCTCAGTTAATATCAGCAAGACTAAAAATTCTCTACCAGCCCTTCCCTGGGCAAGGGCTTGTATTCAAAAATGAAAAGCATATGGGAACTTGACATTAGACATGGTCTCTCACAATTTGACAATGAGAAAAATTGGCTTCAATGAGTTTATATCCAGGCCACTTCACACAACAACAGCAGTGAGAAGGCTTGACTGCTGACTATCAAGCAGGCTCCCACTGAGTCTCTTTCCATTTCAAATAACAAGTTAGAACTCAAAATTTCCTGAAAATTGGTAATGTAAAATTATGTGCTTTTGCAATCAATATTCAATACAATAGATTTTCAGAACTGGAGAAATAAAAAGATGCTTGGGGTGTCTCACTAAGAGATCTTGTCATTCACTGCAGGTATTCATTGTTTCCTACATTTAGTAGCTTCACCAGACCCTCAAACCAGACAGCTGTCCTGTCAAACTGAGGTTAATTTTGACAGATTAAAATTTGTGTTGCTGTCAATCTAATGAACAATCCAAAAACTGAATCTAAAAAATAATTTGTCATCTTACCAAATGTTAAAAACTATTATACTTCAATGCTTAACATCAGTAAGTCACAATATTGGTCATTTCAAGATTGCTATGGACCAATAATCGGAAAAAGAAAACTATTTGTAAAGAAAACAATTAATTAACCACTGTAGCTAGTTGCTGTATAATTTGCATCAAAACAGGTTAATATTTTAAAAGGATAAACAGTTGTGGGCAGTAAGTGATGCCAGTGTTCGCATATTCTTGCCATCATTCACGTTCCAATATATATCTTCTCTATTTCTAAGGGCACCCCAAAATAAAATTATATTTCAGCTGAGGATATTGGACTTAAGTGCAAACAGATTGCTGGACCTACACTGAAATTTTCTTTTTAAACAGAATCCACAATTTTAAGCACACATACACAAACAAACACTGTCATGGTTTAAAAAAAATTATTTCATCGTCTTAAATCTATTGCTTTCTCCTGTGAATGACTGACTATCAAAACATTCATACTTTTAATGAATATGTTAAAAACTGGTATGCTATATAAGAATTAGATATAAATTAGTTTTCCCTTGCTATCAGGATATATTTCAGTTATTGTTTCTAATTTCAGCTACAAGTGTGGTGCAGTTAATCATATTTTCTTGCAACCTTTTTATAGATATGTAAAGGTTTTGGAAGTGACAATCACATGCAAAAGTTTAACATCACCCTTAAAAAATATATAAAAAGGACAAGAAATGTCATTGCCTGCTGGTTTCTTCATTTTCTATTTGACTTCAGGAATGCACAGCAATTAGAATTTGTGATCTTAAAACAGAAAGGTCAGGTTATGTACAGCAGAGTCTTAGCAGGAGAACAGTGTTGCGTGGCATGGTGCTCTCTCCTTGTTCCAAAAAAAAAAATTCTTCTGATTTCTGCTAAGCCACGCCATCAGAGATCTAGAAGTTTATAACAAACATACACCACTAACAGCAGAATTATAACTGTGCCATGATTTTCAATCAACCTGTTCCTCTGTTCCCATAAAAGATTTGTCAGTTGCAAGATCTATTCACTCATGAGCGCAGAGCACATTTCACCAAGGTGCTGGAAAGGAACATGCTGTTCAATGTTGGTACAGCACAGTACATGTCTGCCAGAGTGGCATGACAGCCAGTCTGGAATGTTGTACCAGTTTATATTTTGGTACTTAAAAATATAATCTTCTCTTGTTTTGAACGTCATTTCACAGAATTGCTCCTAATTTCCTGCCCATGCTGCTTTGGTTTCCTATTTCTTCACAGCTGCTATTTACTCAATGATTCTCAGTGTCTCGGCTACCAATTTGAATCTTCAAACGACAAGAATCCCAAAAAGTCCATTTATGGACATGTCATCTGGAGGTATCTGGGCAGAGAGGATTTGAAAAAAAACAAAGACAAGTTTAATGTGCTGATGTTTGTTATGAGTGTTAAGAGGTGAAAACAGCATGTCAGATTGTTTAAGCCTTTAAGCCTTCACGCAACTAACAATCTTGGCTAATTAGTAAAAGATAGCAATGAGCCTTTTCATAATGGCATTTCCACCAGGTAACTTTATTTCCGGGCTATTCCATCTACTAATGAGTCAGCAAATGCAGCAATTTATTTTAAAGTTAGCACATTAATATTCTATAGCAATTATATTACCTTCATGATTATACTGAGGCTACAGCAATAGTTATTTTCAGTTACTTGGCATACAATATTACAGAAAAGGAGAATACTGGTGAAACTTTCCATACGCATTCGTCAGGACAGATACAAGAATGCCAAATTTCAAAGGGTACAACAATCTACATGTAAGAGACTGATTGATAAGTCAACTCTGCTTGACCAAGATGTTATCATGGAGAACGCATTATGGAAAAAGACTCTCCTGAAGCTTTGCTTATATTCAAAAATACAAGTTGGTTCAGATTGGTCAAGACATTGACAGAGGAAACGTACCAGTGGACTGCTGTTTCCCAATGTTTTTGCTTAATTGTAAGAGATGCAATGCCCATTTCCAGAGGATAGGGCCCTTCTAATTGGTAAAAACTCAGTAATTCCTTAGTGCGTTCTACGTGACAAAAGTCCCAACAAACCACAGCCCATGCATATAAACTGTTGTTTCCCTTTAAAATTTAGTATTTTTGCATTTGCCCTGATGAGTACAGAACAAAAAACAACTTCAGATTTCTTTTTTCAGCAATACTGAGAAATTAATTTTCTTTGTAGACCTACTGCACCAGGTGAACATCAATCCAGGAACAGAAAGAACAATGTTTTTAGTTTGCTTCAAAGATAGGCAACGTAATCTTCAAATCAGTACCCAATAAATCTTCTCCTGTAAGGGGTGACTCAAGGAAATTAGACTGGATAACTTGGTTTGTATGTTATTCCTGTCACAAGCTTTACACCTGCTCCTGGCCTGGAATGAAACACACCTCTCAACCTCAACTGATTGGGGATCTAAAATCTAAGAATATTTATTGCTTTTTAGATGTGCGATTAAGCTGTTCCTGAAATCTCTTTGCAAATCCCATTGAATTCCTTCCTCCCTGCTTTTTTTCATTAATGTCTCAAAATAGTTAAAACTACAGAAATGGTAATTTAATTAATCTAGAAAGGATCATTATCTTATTGTTAAATATAGGTCATAAGCAGTAACAGCAAGAGCAACATTTGGTCCCTTTCTCTGAACGACCATTTAATGCTCAACCTGTTTAGCTCAGCTTTACCTTCCCATGATATACCGACATTTCTCAATTCCCTTAAAGGTTCTTAAAATATATAAAATCGATCTCTGATTTAAATATGTTCAACTACAGCTCTGAGTACTCCAAAGGTTCTCAAATTTGTGTGAGCAAGGTTCCTCTGGTCTCAGTCCTATATCAGCCATAATCGCCCAATGACATAATTACTCAAGAGCATTCACAGACCAGGGAGTGGCTATCTGAAAATGGTTAGCACTGCTACCTCATAGCGCCAGGGACCCTGGCTCAATTCCAGCCCTGGGTGACGTTTACGTGGGGTTTACACATTCTCCCCGTGGGTTTCCTCCGGGTGCTCCAGTCTCCCTCCACAGTCCAAAGATGTGCAGTTTAGGTGGATTGGCCATGCTAAATTACCCAGTGTCCAGGAATGTGCAGGCTAGGTGGATTAGCCATGAGGAATCAAGGGTCACAGGGATAGAGTACAGGGGTGGCTCTGAGTGGGCTGCTCTTCAAAGAGTTGGTGTCAACTTGATTGGCTGAATGGCCTGCTTCTACACTGTCGGGATTCTGTGAAAGCTGGTCACGGCAATGAACATCACAGTGTTTCAAAGTTTCACAGTACAGGAAGTATTTAGTTTAAGTAAATATCCCACACGTTAACATAAAGTATACCGAAAAATGATGAAAGGGTGGTGTTAAATCAGGAAGAAAATGAAAGTGACCACCCCACGTTCAAAGAAGCAGAGGTTCTTCCTTGAACACAAAGTCAAACTGTGTGTGTGCACACACGCTGAATTTTCACTGGTCATAGAGCAAATTTAGGGTTGGGTCCTACTGCTTAAAAAAAAAGTGGATTGTCTTTAAATCAACATGGGGATTACCTGCCAGTAAGTCAAAGAAGAATTTATCCACTTGTGACTAGCAGCCAGGATATAACCAATTATAAACCAAGCCCCACTACTCTATGACTCCGTTTGTCCACATTGTACAGATTGATACATCAAAAGGTATAGGCATTCGGTCCACTCTGCTTGGCTCTGGTCCTTAAAACAGAGCTGTCCAGTTTGTTCTGCAAAATTTCCCCTTCAAATGTTTACCTAATTCCATTTAAGAGGGTAATACTGAGCCTGCTTCCATCACCCTTTCAGGCAGGGCATTCTAGATCATAGTAACGTGTTGCATTTTAAAACACCCTCTCATCTCCCCTTTTGTCAATGACTTTAAATTTCAGTGCTCCAATACATAGGATAATCTGCAATAAAAATCAAACTGCCCAGACACACTTTAACTAAGACAGTCAAGCAATTCCACCCAGGTGGAGGAACTGGGCCCCAAACACACACACTAAAAGTCTACTTGCCAATGGGTCAGGGTAAAACAGCTAAACAGTGCGGGGGGGGGGAAGGATTCTTTCATTGATTTAAAAAAAAAATTGACTTTTAACTATGATACTAAACAAAGCAAAGAAATCAAACTTAATCTGAGTTACTGGGCAGGAAACACACAGGATCAACTGGAAACTCAGATGCGCACCCCATCCAAGGTTAGACTAAAATCAGGGCACATCTAAAGGTAGCGTGTTCCAGTTGGTTGTGTGGGTGACCACATGGAGAACAAGTTCAAAGTTGCCATTAGTAGCATTTTAAACATTAATACACAAATTTTGAAATGGGAGGTTCAAGGGTATAATAAGCAAACAAAGATTACAGCTTTTAAAAATCACAAAACTAATGAAGTCTACGAGAACTCTTACCAGAGAGAAGGGCCTTGGATCGGGTGCTGCGGCCAACATTTTTATTTCCCTCCGGCGCTACAATTGCATTTTTATGCGTCTTCTTGTGATGCTCCAGGTATGTCTTTTTGGCAAATGCTTTTCCGCACTTAGTGCACTTGTGCAGCGAGAAGTGTTTGGTGAACTTGACTTCAGTGCCAGGGTCCGTTGCATCAGTTTTCCTGCCAGTGACAGCAGGGCAGGGGACAGGGGAGGCAGAAGTGCTGTCGTGCTTCTTGCTGTGCTTGGCTTCGTCTCTCTGGGGGCCTCTCCTCGGCACTCTGTTCAACACAAATTCTATCGGTTTTTTCACTGCTCGGCTCTCGAGGTTGGCAGTGATTTTGCCCAGGTAGCGGGTTGACTTCTTGTGCACTACTGTTATGTGCCGTACGACATCCCTCTTGCGGCGTGTCTCATAGGTACAGAGCGGGCACTTGTAGAACTTGACATAGAAATTATTGCCGTCTGTGTGCAGCTCAATGTGCTTTGTCAGGTTCTGTTTGGAGGTAAACTGCCGCTTGCACAGCTTGCAGTAGAGCTGCTTGAAGTCAAAACCCATTGAGAGCTTGGGTTTCCTGGGCTTGGAGTGGCCAATTACAGCAGCCGGGCTTGAAGCCTTTGGACTCTCGTTTTCTTGTTTCACTTTGTTTTTCAACACTGGGGTGATTTTCTTCTCTCCTGTTTGGCTTGAGCCTTTGGGCTCGCCCTGAGGTGAGGGCCTATTGGTGGGCAGAGACCCCTCTATGTTGCCTGTGCAGTAGGCACTAGTTTCAGTCAACTCCACGCAGCACAGCATAGCTGTACTCTGCTCCGGGGGCTTGGACAGATTCTCTCCCAGATTCATTTTGTGCACAATCAGCATGTGGCGCTTCAACATAACTTTTGAGGTATACTTTCTCTTGCACAAAAGGCACTTGCATGCTGTCAAGTTGTACTCTGCTTTTGGGGACGACTTGCGCTTGCGAGGCACAGGGACCACCAGATGCTCAGTTGATGTCTCTTCCAAGCTAAGTGGCTGCCCTGGTTTGGTGGCAATGTCAGGTGTAATGCAGTCCCTCCTTAGGCCTCTGTGCACCTCATCAAAGTGCCTACGTACATTTGCTTTTGTGGCAAAGAACTTGTGGCAGACAGGACAGTTCCTACCCACAGTGACCACTCCAATGCCCTTTGAGCGCTTTCTGGTGTTAGACAGGGAGGATGGGTGCCCCGCACTGTTCTTTGTTTCTATGTACTTTTTCAGTTCTTCCATCTTCTTTTTATGTACTTTTCTAATGTGTCGCCTGACACTACGTCGAGAATTAAAAGTTTTTGCACAGAGGCAGCAGACCAAGTGGGGAGCAAGACTGGAACCAGTGGAGATCTCTATCTCTGTAAGGAGGGGTTCTGGACTTTGTTCTAACCTTTGGGCTGATATTTCTTTCTTAATAAGCTCTGAAGGAACTGAATGGACAAGTTCCAATGATTGCTCTGATACAATCTCTGGCATCTTTTCAATATTTGACTCTTGCACTGGTAATGGGCTCGAAGTTTGAGGACTGTACGTCTCTACATTGAGGACTGAATCATCGAGTCTAGTTACATGCTGGTACACTGCATTATGATTTGTTTCTATGGGTTCCAGTTTGATGATGTATTCTTGCTTATCAACCCTGGGGTAAATTGCTTCCAAAAGTTCCCGTATAGTGTGACTCTGTTTATCGCTCGGATCTGTGAAATCTAAAAGTTGTAGAAATAGCTTACTTGGATGGGGTGCATAACGTAAATCTTAAAATAAAAATGACAAATTCTAAAAATTATTCCAATATAATTTATTATTTTAGTGGAACGGTGTAGATTATTCAAATAATGAAATTGCAGCTTTAACATTGTTGTAAAAATAATCTATGAAAGGTCAATGAGTCATAATTCCTATAGACTAAATTATAACCTTAACACAACAGTTTCCACTGACTCAAAATAAAGAAATGTACGTATGTAAGATTGAGTAACAGTACTTAATCACATAATAAGGAGGAAAGAACAGTTTATATTTGTACAGCATTTCTCGTGGCTTCAAAATCTCCTAAAACACTTCACTTTTAAGGACACTCACTTCAGAAATATGCATCCAATTTGCACAGAACAAGGTTCTGAAGAAAGTAAATGAAATACGGAATAAATAACTAGTTCTCAGTGATGCTGGATGAAGGATAAAGAATATCTAATACCAAAAGAGAATTCTCTACTATTTTTGATCCATATCCTGGGACCTTTAATGTCCACCTGAGGGGGAAGATAGGCCCACGTCTGAATGGAGTCACACTCAACAGTGCAGGCCTCCACAGTACTGCACAAAAATATCAGGCCAGATTCTGTGCTCATCGCTGGAGTGAATTTCAATGAAGAAAATACTATTTGTGAAGAGACTGGATCTAATGACGTTCAATATATTGTCTGAGAATAAGAAGTATTTACATATTGACAGGAAATAACAGCTACAGTTCTTTAAGCCAAAATAACAATACTGGTAGATAGCAACAACAAAACCTGACATGATATTAGCTAGTGCTAACACTGGGTCTTTGTGCATGTTGCAACCTACAGCCAGTAGGATTGCTTCACGATACTCTTAATAGATTCAACTCAAGTGTCGTTCAATTCCAAGTGCTCTCCAATGTAAAGACATCTTTTTATTTTTGAACTGTGAACTGAAAGGGAGAAAGGGAAAAAAAAAAACAATGCTGCTTTTAAAAGAGGAGAATGTGCAAGTTGCAGTTTGCCGTTTGGGAAAGCAAGTGAAGCTTAATTCCAGATCTTCATTGAATTCAAATTCCACCATTTGCTGTGGGAGGATTTAAACCTGGATTCCCAGAACATTACGTGGGTTTTGGATTAACAGTGCAGCAACACTACCACTATACCATTGCCTTCCCTGTTGTGATGATAAAGTGGAAGCCGAAAAGTTCAGTTTGTGGAGACTTATTTCGACATTATTGAGATTACGGAGACTTAGCTGAAAGAGGGATAGGACTGGCAGCTGAATGTCCCAGTATTTAGATGCTTCAGGTGTGATAGAGGGGATGTAAAAGGGATGGGGGAGTTACTTCTTTACCAGTAATGCATCTTACAGCTGTACTGAGGGAGGAAACATCAGAGGACTCGTGTAGTGAGACAATATGGGTAGAACTCAGGAATAACAAGGCGAGATCACAATGCTGGGGGTATACTGCAGGCCTCCCAACAGCCAGGGGAAGATAGAGGACAGAATATGTAGATAGATTTTGGAAAGATGTAAAAACAAAACAACCAGGGTTGCTGTGGTGGGTCATTTTAATTTCCCCTACATTGACTGGGACCCACTTCATCCTAAGGGCTTGGATGGGGCAGCATTTGTAAGGGCCATTCAGGAGGGTTTCTTGACACAATATGTAAATAGTCCAACCAGGGAAGGGGTTATATGGGACCTGGTTTTGGGAAATGAGCCCGGCCAGGTGAGTGAAGTTTCAGTGGGGGGAGCAGTTGGGAGTAAGTGACCATAATACCATGAGTTTTAAGACAGTCATGGACAGGGACAACATCAGACCTCGGGTGAAGGTGTTAAACTGGGGCAAGGTGAACGACAACAATATTAAGCAGGAACTGGTGTATTTTGATTGTGGATTTACCCTCAAACAGCCACCTCCAGACACGTGGGAGTATTTCAAACTGCAGTTGACATGAATTCAGCAGTGGCACATTCCTGCAAGAATGAAGAATAGGTATGGCAAGTTATGTGAACCTTTGATGACCAGGGATGTCGTGACCTTGGTCAAAAAGAAAAGAAAGCATACGCAAGGTCTAAGAGAATGGGAACTGACAAAGCTTAAGTATATAAAGGAAAGTAGGAAAGAATTTAAGGAATTAGTAGGGCTAAAAGGAGTTATGAAAAGTCATTAGCAAACAGGATAAGGAGAATCCCAAGGCTTTTTATACATATACAAAAAGCAAGAGGGTAGCCAGGGAAAGGGTTGGCCCACCTCAAGGACAAAGGAGGGAATCAATGTGTGGAACAGAAGAGGAAGGTGAAGTCCGAAACAAATACTGTGTGTTGGTATTCACTAAGGAGAAGGAATTGGTGGAGGATGATCTCTGGGGAAGGGCGTGTCAAATTTCTAAGCCACGCTGCTATTAAAAAGGAAGAGCTGTTGTGCGTCTTGAAAAGTATTAAAGGTAGATAAGTCCTCGGGTCCTGATGGGATCTATTCCAGAATATTGAGGGAGGCAGGAGGACAAATTGCTGGAGCATTAACAGACATCTTTGATCCTCTCTGACCACAGGTGAGGTCCCAGAGGATTGGAGAATAGCTAACGTTGTCCCATTATTTAAGAAGGGTAGCAGGGATAATCCAGGAAATTACAGGCCTGTGAGCCTCATGTTGGTGGTGGGGAAATTATTGGAAAAAATTCTCAGGGACAAGATCTATACGCATTTAGGAGCAAATAGACTTATTAGCGTTGGAAAATACGGTTTTGTGCAGGGACATCATGCCTCACTAACTTGATCGAGTTTTTTTTAAAGGAGATATCGATGTTGATTGATGAGGGAAAAGTGGTTTGATGTTGTCTACATGGACTTCAGTAAAGCTTTTGACAAGAGCCTCATGGCAGACTGGTACAGAAGGCGACATCACATGGTATCAGGGTGAGCCGGCAAGTTGGATACAGAACTGGTTTCATCATAGGAGACAAACGGTAGAGGTGAAAGGATACTTTTTGGATTGGAGGGTTGTGACTAGCGGTGTTCCACAAGTATCAGTGCTGGGATCTTTGCTGTTTGTAATCTAGATAAATGGTTTGGAGGAAAATGTGGCTGGTTTAATTGGTAAGTTTGCAGACAATACAAAAATTGGTGGAGTGGTGGATAGTGAGGAGGATTGTCAGAGGATACATCAGGAGACAGATCATTTGGAGACATGGGCAGAAAAAAACGGCAGATGGCGTTTAATCCGGACAAATGTGGGGTGATGCATTTCGGGAGGTCAAGTACAGGTAGAAATTAAGCACTGAATGGCAGAACCCTTAGGAGTATTGATATGCAAAGGAATCTGGGTGTGCAGGTCCACAGATCACTGAAGGTGGCAGTGCAGGTAGATAAGGCAGTTTAAAAAAGGCTTATGGCATGCTTGCCTTCATTGGAAGGAGCATTGTGTAGAAGAATAGACAAGTTATGCTATAGCTTTATGGAATTTTATTTAGGCCACACTTAGAATATTGCATACAGTTCTGGTCACCACACTACCAGAAGGATGTGGATGCTTTGGACAGGGTGCAGAAAAGGTTTATCAGGATGTTGCCTGGTATAGGTGGATTTTAGCTATGATGAAAGGTTAGACAGACTGGGTTTGTTTCCACTGGAACGCAGGAGGTTAAGGGGTGACCTGAAAGATGTTTATAAGACTGTGGATGGATGGATGCATGAATGCATGGATGGAGTAGAAAGTATGAGGCTTTTTCCCAGGGTGGTGCGGTCAGTTACAGGTTCAAGGTGTGGGAGCAGTTCAAAAGAGATGTGCAAGGTGAGTTTTTCACACAAGAATGGTGAGTGCCTAGAATGAAGGTGGTGGTGGAAGCAGACAATAGCAGCCTTCAAGAAGCACCTGGGTGAGTACATGAACAGGAAGGGAATAGAGGGACACAGATCCTGTATGGGAAGACGGTTTTAGTATGGAAGGGCAAAATGCGTCGGTGCAGGTGGAGGACTGAAGGGCCTGTTTCTGTGCTGTTTTGTTCTTTGACTTCCTGACCAGACTGAATAATCAATGCAGATTTCAAACCAAACAAAGTTGAGAAAGTCTACAATCTCAGTTTTGGAAGGATTCAAGGAAATGCCCTCCAAGCTCACAAAACAGAAGTTACATCAAGCCTACAGATGAATAGGGAAGGGAAATTTATCATTTTTTTCCCCTCCAGAAATGGTAAAGTTACAATATTCCCAACTAAATAGGCTTCTGTTTTGCAATGTGTTTTGAAATCTGTCACACACTGTTATAGTTAGATAGCTTGCTTGTTTTATTTAGACTTCCTTTGCATAATAAACAGTTTTACCGTCAAAGTCAAATCTACAGCCTTATGGGCTTATGTTTTGTGAGAGTCTGTTATAGCACTTTCAGATCCTGAAGTAACTGATAAGGACCCACCTAACACGGGTCAAAATATATATTTCTCAAGTACCCAGGACCCACAACAACCCCTCCCCATCTAAGTCATTATAGATTGTAAATAGTTGATGCCCAGGCACTGATCCCTCTAGAATTCCACTAGTTACTGTTTTCTAACCTGAAAATGATTCATTTTCCTGAACCTGAAAAAAAAAAAAAATCAACTGTCTCCTATTAGTTAGTACTTCTCTAACCAGGCTAGTATAATCACCACAAGCTCTTACTTGTGCAGTAAGTTTTTATGTGACACTTAACTATGTGTTCGAATTTCTGAAAGGCAACCTACTGGCATTCCTTTTCCACCCTGCTTGTCATATCGTCAAAAAGAGTTCTACTAGATTTGTTAAACACAACTGTCTTTCACAAAAATGATGCCGAGTCTGCCTAATGGCACTATGATTTTCTGAACGCCCTATTACGACCTCCTTCGTACCGGGTTGGACCATTTTTCAGTGATGACAGATGGGAGATAAATTGACCTATAGTTTCCCTTCTGAGAGATTTTACATTTCCTTTTTCTTCCAATTCATGGGGACCTTTCCATAATCTAGGGAATTATGCAAGATTACAATCAACGTATGCACCATTTTGGCAGCCGAGGACATCAGACGTGGTTCCAAAAGATTTTTTGCAAATTTTTTTCTCCAGTGACACACTTGCACTTATTATGTACCCAATCACAAACTCAGGGTGTCTCAAAAGAATGCTACAATCAGTGCAGTACCAAATAATGCATGTCCTCTTTTGTCTTTGGCAGCATTGAAACTAAATTGCACAACGCAAGGCCCAAAAACATCAGATTTAGATTTTAGATTTTACTGTCATGTACTCAAGTACAGAATTACAGCGGAAAGTGTATAACGCCAACACATGGTGCCATCTTAGGTACCAAGGTACCTAAAAAAGCTTAGGTACGAAGTAGTTGGAAAAATGAGAGACAAACACAATGAAGGAACTGTTCATCAGTTCTGATGTTGAAGGAAGGAGGAATATTTGGTAAAACAGAATTCCTTCCACTTACCTAAACAATACCACGGAATCCACAACCTCCACACGAACAGTCTGCCATGATCTCAAGTAAATGCATCTGACAAAAGAAAATACCCCCCAGCAGTTGTTGCAGACCCTCAGGTCTGCCTGTTTTTCTACTCATATCAAGATTGAGGGCTAGCACCTGAATCAAACAACGCATGTCACTGCAGATAAGAAGATTCTGGAGCCATAAAAATGTGGTGAACATTTGACTAATGGAAGTTTGTACTTGCTCACACATTCAAAGGGGAAAATATTTCCTTTGGGTATTCTGCATGAACAGGTTTACCATCTGAATCCTTCCCTGTGGTTTTTAAACCTAATCTAATGTACTTACCAGGAACTGACTTGTCCTACATAAGATTAACTGAATGCCATAAATGCAGTAATCCTATGATTAGGTATTAAGTAAGCAGGTGCAACTTTGGACAATGTTTCAGAGCTACACCAAGCATTTCCAACGCGTTATCCCATTGGGTTGACATTAAACAAATTTCTTGTTAGCTTCTTAGTAAATTGCAACTGACATGGAACGTGCAACTTTACTCATGTAAATAGATGGGTAGGAAGAGAGAAGGTGGTCTATCAGTCGTCCTTACACTTACAATAGCTGGATCATCTTGACCAAACATTTCCTGGGCTCCCTACAGCCACACCCGAGAGGGTGGAAAAATGTCCAGGAACGATGAGGTGGGGGGAGAAAAAAACAAACATTCTGCCAAATATTTTTCTGTTTCCCTCAAATCAAAGCTAAGCAGCTGAGATCACTGACTAGCAGGGGAGAGTTTTAACCCCTCCCAAGACTTGAACATAAGGTAAAAATATTTTATCTTCTCAAACTGGACCTTAAATCTGCCTAATTACAGTTTTAAGTCAGGCAGCTCAGGAGCAGGCATTCGATCTGCTGTTACGAAGCGTGTGAATAATTAAAATCTTTTGAGGAAACCAGAACTTCTACTGCAACTCAGGCATTTGATACCAATTAGACAACAGCAGTCTATCAAATCTCAAACATTAAAAAGTTAATCTGGCCACTGCTTAACATGTGGCGTGAAAAATCTTTACTCAAATGTAGATTTCTCTGACCTGTCACCATCCACAGGACATCAGATCTGACAACCTAATTAAAGTTAAATATCAATGTCTCGAAGTCCACATCAATAGGATTCATAGGAAGGGTCACCAGACCCGAAACGTTAACTGTTTTTTTTTCATTCACAGATGCTGCCAGACCTGCCGAGCTTTTGTTCAATAGGATTCATAATCAGCGAGTCCGGATCAATACTGACTTTCAAGCACAGCCAGGGACAAAGGGAATAAGTTCAAAACAACTGAAGTGTAAAGAGTTACTAGGTTTGACAATTAAGCACTTCTAACTCTTTGTAATATTAAGCAAATCTTGTCTCTGGGACAAAAGAACAACAAGAAACTTACGTTCATCCATCTTTAGGCTTGGGAAGCAGTAGAACTCCTTGTGTGTAATAAGGTTGGGCAATCCTCTGAATAGACTTCGACACAATTTGCATTCAAAGATGGTGTCTACCTCTTTCAGCAAAATATGTTTCAGTTGTGTAGTTCCTGTGTACATAACATATCACACATATTCAATACACAAGTTCCAATAAAGATTGCTCTAATTAGATATTCATGATCACAGTTATTCATTCCTTCGTACAATTTTGTCAAAAACCTGCACGAATTAAAATGAATTTCCAGTCGAGTAAATTAGGAACGGTGTTAAAAAAACAGAAAACTAAAAACACAACTTGTGTGGAAAACAGGTACAGCAGCCAAAATGTAAAATAAAAAATTGTTTTCACTGCCTTGGCTTGGATATCAGCTTACAATAAAATATTACCTTCTTAAAATAATTATAAATATTTAAGATATATCACAGGGAGACTATGAGCTTTGAAGAAAGTGATACAAATAAAATTAAGCATTGCGCCGAGTGGCACTGCATGGTGTTAATTTCTAGTTCTATTCATGTTGCGGGTCATAATAGGGCCTCAAAACTTAGTTTTGGAATTCACAGGGCCCTACAAAAGTAATGCTGCAATAGATTTTCCCATTCTTGCTTTTAGGGGACACAGCTCTAACCAAAAAGGTTCAAAACTGTGTAATCTCTATTCTCCGACCATCACTACCTTCTGGACGTTAAATGCTAGACAACTGCTCCTTACAATGCATGTTAGAAACTCAAAGCTGCAAGTTTAATATCTTTGATATTCCTTATCAAAAGCTTATTATACTGAACTGACCAGGTCTCTGCAATTATTCAAACCTGAAATATGGTAGAATGATAATGAAGTTGTTTTTCACGTTTTAAAAGGACTTGCTTCATTTCACAAAAGTCTCTCAATAACCACTTCCTTTTTAAGTGCAGTTATTACATATTCTTATCAGTCTGGACTGAACACTGCTTTAACTTTTCCCATTTTGAATTATACACCATGCCATACACAGATATTGAAAGAGCAGAACGTAAAACATCACTAAAAGGCCTGTTGGCAAGCAATAACATTTAATTTATGCAGGCACTATTTTGATAAATACATACTACAAATAATGAGAAAGTGACAGAATTAAGAGTGAAGAATTACACCTTCTGAGTAGTTATGGAAACTTAATTTGTCAGTTCTTATATTAAGATAAGTAATCCTCGCACCTCAACTAGACACAAAATGTAAAAAGGACAGTAATTTACTTGACAAAAAAAAATTCAGAAAGGAGTACTCATTTCAGTTACAATATCATCACTCACTGGAATGTGATGAATTCTTTTTGACTTCATTTATTCTTTGCTTTAACACCATTAAAAGAAAACAGGCAAGATTACTTTCATCAATTAAATTTATAATAGCTTTGTCATATCAGTCAATTATACAAATCCAGACTCCTTATACGCTGTGGTATAATCTGCACAACTGAGCTAAATCAGTAAATTATGACTCTGTACCTGTCCGAAAACACTCAATGATTTGCTGAATTCCTGACTTTGAAGTTGGAAGCTGTTGCTGCAATAGAGGGGGGTCTCCTGGCTCCTGAGTGTATGCTGTAAATTTGATACAAAAAGGGCAAAGTGACGCTGGTACAAATGAAATTGGTCGTCATCTATTAAATATGAGACATAGGATCAAATGTACCTCGCAGCTGAAGTAAAATTAAAATGGCACAATATACAAGTAGCAAACTTGTTCATGCATTCATTCAAAATTCCTTGGTCCACGATTTTTAAAAGCTGTTTGTCCCTAATTTCTTTCTTTCGTCAAACAGGTAGGACTGTTTGCTGCAAACCCGATACCACATTTACACGGTTGTTTGTCACACAGCACAATTACACTCGAGTAATTGTTCAACATTAAAATGCACAAAGATCACGAAAATAGCACAAGGCTAATAAGATAACCCACAGTGCTCTACGCAGTAAATTTGAAACCATGCTGCTTTCATAATGACAGCAATGTAATACTATGCAATGCAAAATGCACCACGTTGCTGCTAGGGTGAAACATTTCAAGCTGGACTGTTTCTTTAAGGTCATAAAATATATAAATGCTGTCAGTACACTCAGCTGGAGGCCAAGCAGAGAAAATTGCTATTTGTTTGTGGAAGTTCCAAATTGCGAAGTGCTTGGAAATTTCTGCCTCCACATCAAGGTGGCCACAGAGAATGAAAGGACTGAAGTTTGAATTCTTTAAGCATTCACAAATCGGTGGCATTTAAGATATTTTTATTGATAAGTAATACACTTTTGCTTGTATCAGATGTGCTTCTCTTGAATGCACATGCTAAGTGTTTAATTTTAAATGGAAGCAAATAATTTGCATCAAATAAACAATAACCCAGCAAGCTGTTGTAACAGAAACAGAAAATGCTGGATGGAAAACAGGAAGAGAAAGCAGTACAGATGAAGAGGAAGCATGATAATATTTGGACACAGCAGTGTCCAAACCTACTTCATGAGCTCTTAATGCAAAAGGACATTAAAAAAAGGAAGAGCTTTTGAGTTAGTGCCTTTGACAGCAGTGCCATTGCTAGTCAATGACAAAAAGATAGGACTGCACTGGAACTATGTCCCAGGTAGGTCTCCATGTTGGACATAGGTACACCATGAATTCCATGGTACAGATCAAACTGTCAGTTTCTGCAACATGTTAGAAAGGCAGGAGAGAGCGCAGAACTTGGATAATACTAAAACATGAAGGAGAACATGGCGATTTCTACTGGTCCTTAAACAAATTGCGAAGCTGATGAGCAAAGACATTTCAGTGCACCTGGTTCACAGCAGCCATGGTGGTGGTGGTCTGTCTGGCAACACTTGTCCCTCAGCAGCGTCTTCTGAATTCGCGGCCTACTTTCTTCCAGGTCAGTTTCATTCCGACTATTATACTAGACACAAAAAGTGAACAAATGTTACAAACCATGATTTTCTTTTCTCCCCCACATCTAGATATTCAAACGCATTGCATTATAGTTCAAATTTGAGATTGTCCAGAGTTCTTAGTTTTGGTTAACCCAAGGGCCAAATTGCCAAGTAAATAAATACATCTTTAGCTGTGGAATCAAAATCAAACAATACCAATAAAAAGATGGGAAGAAACAAACCACAAGAGTTGAGGTGTATTTACTTCCTACAAGTGAATTGTGATGGTCTGGAATTTGCTACCTGGAGGAGTGGAAGATGCAGATTCAGCAGTAACATATAAAAAAGGGGCTACAAAAGAACATAGGAGCTAGGAGATTAGAACTAATGATGTGATAAATGACAGACTTGGTAGACAAACAGAAATTCATTTTTACTGTTCTCATTTCCTAGATAATTAACCACATCGTCCACCATCTCAATTATTCAACACAAGGTGAAAAAAGTGATGAAAAAAAACAAACAACAATTTGGATTTTTCCTCCAAAAAAAAAAAAACAAGACGTGGTCAAATGAAGACGTTTTATAGCATTAAGATGCACACAAACCTGAAAAGGACTTACATACAAACACACAAACTAGGGGCAGGAGAGAAGTAGGCATTCGGCCCCTCAAGCCTCCATGCTATTCAACAAGATCATGGCTGATCTGATTGTGGTTTCAACTGCATATTCCCACTTAACCTGATAACCACTGATCCATTGTTCGTCAACAATCTACATAACCCTGTCTTAAGAATACTCAGATGATCCTGTGTTCACTGCTCTTAGGCAAAAGTGTTCCACAGATGCACAAACTTCTAAGAGAAAAAAAATCTCTCCTTAACTCAGTCTTAAATCATGGACATCCCTAGTTTTACAGGAACACTGCAACAAGGGTAGGCCTTTCAGCCCTTCGAGCCTATTCCACCATTCAAGATTATGGTTGATCTGTGGCCTAACTCCACAGGCCTGCCTTGGGCCCATATCCTTCAATACCCTTGCTTAAAATAAAATCTCAGATTCCAAATTAACAGTTGAATTTGCATCGATTGCCGTTTGTTGAAGAGAGCTCCAAACCTCCGGTGCTCTTGGTGTCAAAATGCTTTCCAACATTAGGGCCTAGCCCTAATTCTTAGACAAAGCCCCCTGGTTTTAGAATCCTCAACCAGTGGAAATAGTTTATCTTTGTCTGCCTTGTTTTTCCTCGTTAATATCCTCATTAATATCCTTAAGACCTCAATTAGATCATCCCTTAACCATCTAAATTCGAGAGAATAAAGGCCTTATTTGTACAGTCTCTCCTCGTAACTAACCCCCTGAAGTCCAGGTATCACCTATGCAAGCCTGTGTTGATCTCCCTCTGGGAGCAAAACATTCTTCCTACGGTGTGGTGCCCAGCTCTGCACACAGTACCCTAAGTAAGGTTTAACTAGGGTTTTGTATAATTGAATCATGACATCAGCATCACTATACTCCAGCCCTTTAGTTATTGAAAGTCAGCATTCCATTTGCCTTCTTCCCTATCTTCTGCACCTGTTCATGGCGTTTTATGGGGACTCTTAACCAGGGATGCAATGGGGGAAACTAGAAAACGGATGGGGCAAGAAAAAGAGTAACAGATGTAAGAACTTTGTGCAGAGTAAAGTGCAGGCAGAAGTTTGGATGAGTTAATGTTCATCGAAGATAGCAGATAGGAGGCTTCACAGAAGCAACAAGAATAGGCAATTCTGGAATTGACCAGGACTCGGAGGAAAGTTTCAGTAGCAGCTAGCAGGGGCAGTAATGTTACCATAATTCATTTGTGTTCTGTCAGAGCCACCGAGGTGCATGTTGTGACAACTGGGGACAGGCAGTTCCAAACAGGTGCTACAATGGAGTCACAGAGCTGATTACTAGATTTGGCTGTTCTTAATACATTAGTTACATTCAATTTGCCTGACAAGGACAGGGCTTGCAATGTTTTTCAATGGGCCATTCAAAATAGTTCAGGGCTGACGCAAAACCTCCAAATTCCTCACTGCTGCACCTTTCTGCAGTTCTTCCCAATTATAATTATTATTTGGGTTTTCTATTCTTCCTGCCTAAGTGCATAACCTCACATTACGTTACATCTTCCAAGATTTTCTTTCTCTCTCAAAAGGTTGAGGGTCTTCAGAATTCCCTTCCTCAAAAGGCAGTGGATGCAGAATCTTTAAATATTTTTTAAAGCACAGGTACACAGATTCTTGATGACCAAGATGATGAAAGATTATCAAGGGTACGTAGGAATGTAGAGTTGGGGTTAAAATCAGATCAGCTGTGATCTTATTGAACAGCTGAGCAGGCTCAAAAACGACTGAATGGCCTTGTCTTGTTCCCTGTTCATGTGTCTGAATGCTTATATCCCTATATCCCTCTGCAGGCACTCTCATTCTCGGCACTTAACTTCCCATCTACATTTTTGTGCAATCCACAAACTTGACAATAGTGAGTACCTTCACTTCCCTCATCCAAGTCATTAATATTATATTGTAAATGATTGTGGCCCCGACACTGATCCCTGTAGCTCTTCACTAGTTATAGACTGTCATGTTGAAAATACCTTCCTTATCCCAAATCTCTCGTCCGCTATTAGTCAGACAATCCTCTATCCACACCAACACAATACCTCAAAAACAATGGGCACTTTTCTTATTAAGCAGCCTTACATGCAGTACCTTACGGAATATCTTTTGCAAATTCAAATACATAACATTTACTGTTTCGCCTTTATCTACTTGTTTATCTACTTGAGCTGGTTACCTCAGAACAGCTGTAACAAATTTGTCAGACATGACTTCTCTCTCAGGAAGCCATGCTGACTCTGCTAGATTATATTGTACATTTCTAAATACACTACAATTACATTCGTTATAACACATTGTAACATTTTCCCAATGACAGATGTTACAATAAGAGGCCTGTAGTTGATGGTGTTCTCTCTCTCCCTTTTTGAATAAGTGTTAGATTTACAGCTTTCCAATCCTCTTGGACTTCTTAGAAAACAAAAATTCTGAGAAGATCATGACCATGGTGCACACTATCTCAGCAACCACTTCCTTTAAAATCCAAGGATATAGCCCATCAGGTTCAGAGACATATCAGTCTCTAGCCCCATTAGTTTCCCCCAGTATTTTTTCCTGCTGTAGTGGTCGTTGTTAAGTTTATTTCCTCCTCGCTCGACAAAGTTTGAATAATCTGTATTTGTAATAAGCTAGTTTTTCTTTGTTGCTTGAAGAAACATGGCTAAATTGTTTCTAATATTAAACTAGACACAATCGAAAACCTACACAGTTGGTATTATCTCCATTCCAGTTAAATTTGAATTTTGTGACCAGTGGAAGAACATCCATCCAACAATTGTAACAACACTGCGGTGGAATTTAAGGTCTTTGCAACAACACCATTTGTGGAGTATGATCTCAGCTCAGGAAGAATGGGAGGTCACGTGCTCGTAGCCTGGTTCAACCTGGTGGCGGCGAGAGAGAGATAGAGCTGGGTGTCATCAATGGAAGTCAATCCTCTTTCTTTAAATGATGTGACCATTGATAGTAAAAGACAATGGTAGCCCTTCACAGAACCTTGGGAGCTCCAGAGGTAACGAAGTATGTCTCATGAGAGCATAACAGATTGTGCTCACGTTTTCGTTGGGTACGTAAATATGAAACCATCAGCTCTTTCAATTCCTGGTTTCTGCCAGCCAATCTTCTACTTATGCTAATATGTCACACCGTACACCGTGAGCTTTTATTTTCCACAAAAGCATTTGATGTGGCACTTTATTAAATGCCTTCTGGAAATTTACTGTTGTTAGTTTCTGAAAAGGGGATATTGTTTCCTGGTGCCTCTTATAAGCTGGACCACCACAGCATTTTTGGCAGCACACCAGGCAACCTAAGGTAAATAAACAACCAGAGATTTGTTTTTATTTAAGGCACATGGGCATCGCTGGCTAAGCCGTCATTTATCGCTCATCCCTAATTGTCTTAGAGAAGGTGGTGGCAAGCTGTTTTGGTTTTCCACAGTGAAAACTAATAGTCTAGTGATTCCAAAGGATAAGCTTTTGGCTCATGATCATGCATCTGCAAGCAAGGGTTCTCAAGGCTATTAATCCTGCCTTGAGAGAGAACTGCCAGTTCCCACTTTGGCTGCCAGAAAGTAACAGTTTTAGCTAACCTCCTCCCCCACTCCAGGCACAACGCCAAGTGACAAATCCACGGTCCCAGATTAAGTTGCTTAATGGGTGGCAGGCAAAGTCTACAGGCTGGAATGCAAGGAGCTGATCTCAAGTAATGTGCCATGGAATGAGATGAAAATAATCAGCTATTTTGAAGCCTCAAGATTCAGAACAGGTTTTGAAAGCTACATTAAAAACATAACTTGAGCATCAAAGACAATTATTTTAATTTAATAAAACTTCTTAAGCTATTCAATTTGGGTAACGGCAAGGAACATCAGACATGGTTTATTACAGATAGCAAATCCAATCTTGGCTACTTTACCCATCCTCAGGCAAGTTACAAGTTCCAGCAATTATATCCTCAGAGTGATACATTGGAACCACAGTACACCCGGAGTCTGGACTAACAGGCAAAATTAGATGTAATGTTACTTTTTTAAGTCTCTCTGATCCTGGTGGCATATCTGCTCTTATTAGGTCCCCCACCTCCCAGTTGGAAATTTTGATCATGCATCTGTGATCCATTTCTGTAACCTGTCCAAGAGCTTTAATCGGGTAAAGCAACAGTGGCAATGCAGGTTACAAGAGCTCTTCATGTAAGAGCAAAGCAAGAACTTCACTGCAGTAAATGTCAAAAGGGTATGCATGAAGAGGGGTTTAATTGCTATCAATTTACATGGTATTTTAAAAATACATTGTGCACTACACATAAAACTATTCTACTGTCTCTCCATTTAACCCAACATTTGGTCTTACTGTTCTGATCTCAGCTGATGATACTACAGCACAAGTCAGACCCCAGAACAAAGCCTGGTTCAATATATCATTTGCCCTTTTTTGAAGCGTGTAATTTAACATGGCTGCTAGTCACTGAGATAATATTCACAGGAAGATGCAGGTTTTCTTCATCATCATACAAAATAAGAAACGACCTGAAAATCAAAGTTATCTAAACATAAAACAAAGTTAAAAAGATCTTCAAAGACACAACAAAGTTTCAACCGGATTGAGGTTAGTAAGGAGGAGGTGTTATCAATCCTAGAAGATGTGAAGGTAGATAAATCCCCTGGGCCGGATGGGATTTTTCCGAGGATTCTCTGGGAAGCTAGGGAGGAGATGGCGGAGCCTTTGGCCTTGATCTTTGAGTCATCATTGTCTACAGGTTTAGTACCAGACGACTGGAGGATTGCAAATGTTGTGCCCTTGTTCAAGAAGGGCAGTAGAGATGACCCAGGTAATTATAGACCAGTGAGCCTTACATCTGTTGTAGGAAAAGTTCTGGAAAGGAATATAAGAGATAGGATTTATAGTCATCTAGCAAGCAACAATTTGATTGGAGATAGTCAACATGGATTCATCAAGGGCAGGTCGTGTCTCACAAACCTCATTGAGTTTTTTGAGAAGGTGACCAAACATGTGGATGAGGGTAGGGCAGTTGACGTGGTGTACATGGACTTCAGTAAAGCCGTTGATAAGGTTCCACATGGTAGGCTATTGGAGAAAATGCAGAGGCATGGGATTGAGGGAGATTTAGCAGTTTGGATTAGAAACTGACTTTCTGAAAGAAGCCAAAGAGTGGTGGTTGATGGAAGATATTCAGCCTGGAGTCCGGTTACTAGTGGTGTGCCACAAGGATCTGTTTTGGGACCACTGCTGTTTGTCATTTTTATAAATGACTTGGACGCAGACATAGGTGGATGGGTTAGTAAGTTTGCAGATGACACTAAAGTCGGTGGAGTGGTGGACAGTGTGGAAGAATGTTGCAGGTTGCAGGGAGACTCGGATAAACTGCAGAATTGGGCTGAAAGGTGGCAAATGGAGTTCAATGCAGACAAATGTGAGGTGATGCACTTTGGGAAGAATAATAGGAAGGCAGAATACTGGGTCAATGGCAAGATTCTTGGTAGTGTGGATGTGCAGAGGGATCTTGGTGTCCAGGTACATAGATCCCTGAAAGTTGCCACTCAGGTTGATAGTGCTGTTAAGAAGGCATACGGTGTGTTAGGTTTCATTGGTAGAGGGATTGAGTTCCGGAGCCATGATGTCATGCTGCAACTGTACAAAACGCTAACGCGGCCTCACTTAGAATATTGCATACAGTTCTGGTCACCCCATTACAGGAAGGATGTGGAAGCATTGGAAAAAGGTGCAGAGGAGATTTACCAGGATGTTCCCTGGTCTGGAGCGAAGGTCTTATGAGGAAAGGCTGAGGGACTTGGGTCTGTTCTCACCGGAGAGAAGAAGGCTAAGAGGGGATTTAATAGAGACCGACAAAATGATCAGAGGATTAGATAGGGTGGACAGTGAGAGTCTTTTCCTAGGATGATGACGTCGGCTAGTACGAGGGGGCATAGCTGCAAATTGAGGGGGATGGGCTTAGATTAGTTCACAGGTCGGCGCAACATTGAGGGCTGAAGGGCCTGTTCTGCGCTCTTTTGTTCTATATGTTCCATTTCTTGACACTCTCCATTACAGTGATTCAAATCCAGAGAAATTATTCCTCTGCATCAAATCCGGAAGTCCTTCTTAACTGATTCTTTGCAATTTCTGCCCTGAAAACTGTGGAGCCTTCTTACACGACTACCCAAAAAAACTAAAGCTTACACTAACGCAGCAGATGCAGCTTTCTAACCAAACACTTCTGGCTTGGAAGTTGCACAAACTAAGCCTTCCTACTGAAGTAACTGTGCTTTCACTGTACAACTCTGGAAAAAACCCTTTTTGGAAGATCAGGTCTCTTCTAAATTGCCCTAAATAGAAACAAAAACAAAAACAATCTTTAGGTCTAAGATATAATCAGTCCTTGATTATTGTGAACTGAAAGCAAACTCAAGGCCTTCAAATGTATACCCATCCTGCTGTAAATCCCTTAGTATGAACATGGTTTTCCAGTAATACTCCACAGGGTCAGTCACATGTTCTCTCATACACACTGGATTAGGCCATTCTTCCAAAACGATTAAAGACTGAGTCAGATAGAGTCAGAGTCAGAGTCATCGAGCTGTACAGCACGGAAACAGAACCTTCAGTCCAACTTGTCTGTGCCGATCAGATATCCGAAATTAATCCAGTCCCATTTGCCAGCATTTAGCCCATATCCCTCTAAACCCTTCTTACTTATATACCCATCCAGATGTCTTTTAAACATTGTAATTGTACCAGTCTCCACCACTTCCTCTGGCAGCTCATCCCATACACACACCACCCTCTGTGTGAAAAAAAAAGTTGTCCCATAGGACCCTTTGAAATCTTTCCCCTCTCACCTTAAACCGATGCCCTCTAGTTTTGGACTCCCCTACCCTGGGGAAAAGACTGTCCATTCAACCTATTGATGCCATTCATGATTTTATAAACCTCTATAGGTCAGCCCTCAGCCTCCGACGCTCCAGAGAAAATAGCCCCAGCCTATTCAGCCACTCCCTGTCGCTCAAACCCTCCTACCCTAGCACCATCTTGGTAAATCTTTTCTGAACACTTTCAAGTTTCACAACATCCTTCCTACAGCTGGGAGACCAGAATTGAACAATTAAACAAAACCCTTCACTGAAGTAACCAACATCCATATGCCTCTATTTTGAAATACAAACTCTAAAAATGATACTTATAAATTATATCATGTCCCCAGCTGATGTTATTACAGTACTAGTCAGATCAATGATTAATATCTTGCTTAATAGATCATATTTTGTTTTGGTTTTGTCAAGGTGATCTCTTACTGAGACAGAAGCATGCCATTTTGCAGATTTCACTTTAAAACAGTAAAACAATTTAATTAAGCTAAATAAATGAAAACAAAATTGAATAAACTACCTATTCACATAACACAAATTTAAAAGTGTAGTATAATTTAAAAGTATAAACTCATTAATCCAAAAAACTCCTTTACAAGATATAAATATTTTTAAAAATTTTGAAAAAATTCCAAGAGCAATCCTTGTACAGTATTCACACCAGAATCCCTTTCTCAAATACATTAGATTTAAAGGTAATTGTGACTTTACCTCCAAGAATAAAAACCAATAGTGTCTTCTTGGAGCCACCATATACCTGATCTTAAACATACTTTTGAGTTAATTGATTTATTCTTGTCACATGCACCGAGATACAGTGAAAAGTATTATATTGCATGCTTACCAGATAAATCATTTTTGACATAAAAGAGTATCTGGGTAGAACAGAATGCAGAATATATATTTACAGCTACAGGGAAAGATCAACTCTCATATATGACAGGTCCATTCATAAGTCTGAAAACAGCAGGGAAAAAGGTGTTCTGGAATCAGTTGGAGATAGTAAGAACTGCTGATGCTGGAGTAAAAGATAACACAGTGTGGAGCTGGAGGAATACAGCAGGCCAGGCAGCATCAGAGGAGCAGGAAAGTTGACGTTTTGGGTCGGGACCCGGGAGCTCTGAAATAAAGAGAGAGAGGAGGGGTGGGACTGGGGAAAGTAGGTGGGATGGTGATAGATGAGTGCAGGCAGGTAGTGGTGACACAATCTGTCCATCTTCTCTCCCACCTTGAAACAGTTGGTATGTGTTTTCAAACTTTTGTATCTTCTGCACAATGGAAGATGGTGGAAAGTTAAAACCAGTGTGCGAGGGTCCTTTGATTATGTTGGCTGTTTTCTAATAGCAGCAGGAAATATAGACAGAGTCAATGGAAGGAGGGCTGGTACTCCCCTTCAAGTTACCTCTTCAGGGTTCTATTCCAAAACTTCTGGATTGGGACTAACTCTTCTAAGGTAATTTAGTTTTAGCGTATTTGCCCCTTCTCAGCAGCACTGCCCTAAATGTGCGTCTACGTACAAAGACTTTACAGAATTGCTCCACTCAAAGTAAACTGAAACAAAAACTAAGTTCTGGGCGCTTCTAACAAATCTAAAAGAAACCTGTCAGTCCAGAAGTTTCTAATAAAAACATTGATGTACAATTGTTTACCTTGCTAGGTCATAAAATCCTGAAGTTAAAAAGGAATTCTATTAGGATGTCAAAGTAGCCCTCAAACAGTTAAAAGAAATCACCATGGGTACTTAAATACTAACAAGTTAATAATTAAATTTGAGACACCCAGAAAACCCATATGTTAGGAATTTAAAATGCAAAACTCAAACGATATTAAGGAAATTAATATTGTACATATAAAATATAAAATCAGACAGTTTACATCATAAATATACACTTTTAATCACAGTCAGGAAGAGAGGTGATGGAGTTAATGAAAACAACCAGCTTCTTTTTTTTAAATGTAATGCACATCTTTTAAAAATTAGGAACTGGGATCTCTTTCTTACAGAATTTGCAAATGGAAGCCCGGTGCGAGAAATGCAAGGAAGTCCCATTGTCTGTCAGTCTTTTTTTAGGTTATAAAACATATGAAATAGCAGAAGTATGCCCCCCAAGTTATTTTATTTTTTCCCTCTGTAGACCTTGGAGGTCTGTATGTGGTAGTGGTTTCCAGAAATGGAAGCCAATGCATCAGCATGCCATATCAACGTACCTTCAAGTTTGCTTTGCCATTCAATAAAACCATGGCTGATCTGCTTGTGTTTTGAATTCCACATTTCCATTTCTCCCTGTCGATTCCATTGACCAAAAATCTGTTTACCTCTTACTTTAAAATATTCAGAGACCCAGCCTCCACTGCTTGCTGAGGCTGAGTTCCAAACCCTCATAACAGTCAGCAAAATAAATTCTCATTCTGATCTTAACAGGGTCATCTCAATTTGAAAACAGTGCCCTTTTACCTTCACTCTGTCACTTCTCAAAAACTTTGGACCTTTAAACTCTGGAATAGGGCAGTTACTGCAGTAAAAATAGCAGCATGAACTGACCTCCAAAGTTGTTACTGTGCTGTGCTGAAATACTCCCCGGCATGCTTTATGCTTCCTCTTGGGGGCAAATCAGAAGTTTGGACCAGAAATGCTGAGCTTTGAAACAGCGTAAGCTTAAAAAGGACTGAAGTGACAAATCACCATTACTCAGAAAATGTGGTCCCATCATTTCTTCCAAAAAAAAAAAACAAGCAACAGAATGGCGCAGTGAGTTAGCACAAGGCTCTTACTTTTACGTGTCTGCTAGGATGACATAGTCTTTTCTTTCTGATTTCAAATGGTTCTGGATAGTCAGCCTCAAATCCCAGTGGAAGAGCAACTAACAGTGTACAGCTGTCACAAATGTATCATTAATTGGCAACACCATTTAGACAGGTCCCAATAAGAGATGCAGGAAAACTGATACCTCAGGGAACACAGTCTTGAAATTTGGGCAACAGAGTTTTTTTTAAAAAAAAACACTGAAATGTTATAATTGCTTGAAATTAGCAACAAGTTTCAAAAAATGAAAAAAAGGTTCAAATCCCCAGTAGTAACATTTTTAATCATGATGAGCAGAAACACATCCTAAAAATTAGGAAAATGAGAATGCAAAATCCAATGATCTTTTACAAATTAAAAATGCTGATTTTTTTTTTGACATGGAAAAAATATCTGGTGACTCTTTTTTAAGTATATTGTCCCAGGTAACTGTAGCCAACTTGTTACACATGCTTTTATACTTGTCTTTCTGTGAATTACCTGAAGTATAAAGACTGACATAGAGGCAAACATGCTGCTGTTGAACAGGACTTCAACAGTCTACAGAAAACATGTTGATTGCAATAACGTTATGGATACAGAATTGCATCTCTTACCTTTCAAAAATAAAACATATGTTACCAAGTTAGACCGGTTGCTCTGTGACAACTCTGAGGGGTTTTGGAAATTAATGCTTTCCTTGTGTATTTAAGACCACAAGAAATACAAACAGGAATAAGCCATTCAAGTCCCTTCAGCCTGCTCCACCATTCAATAGGGTCATGGCTGATCTGACGTTCTTCATGTCCACTCTCCTGCCCTTTCCACATAAACCTCAATTCCCCTACTGATCAAGAATCTATCACAGCCTTAAATATACACAAGGACTCTGCTCCCACAACACTCTGTGGGCAAGGAGTTCCAAAATCTCTCAACCCTCTGAGATGAAATCCATCCTCATCTCAGTCTAAATTGACACTCCTTAATTCCGAGACTGTGCCCTCTGGTCCTAGACTCTCCTATTAGGGGAAGCATCCTCTCTGTATTTACGCTGTTAAGCTCCTTAAGAATCCTATATGCTTCCATGAGGTCATCTCTCATTCTTCTAATCTCCAACGAGCACAATCCCAACCTATTTAATCTTTGCTCACAAGACAATCCTCTATACCAGGAATCATCCAAGTGAACCTTCTCTGTTGGCCTCCAATGAAATGATATCTTTCCTTAAATAAGGGGATTAAAATTGTTCACAGTACTCCAAATGTGGTCTCATCAGCACCTTGTACAGTTACAGTAAGACTTCTCCACTCTTATACACCAACACCCATAAAATAAAAGGGCCAACATCCCCTTAGCCTTCCAGAATACCTGCTACACCTGTGTGCCAGCTTTGTGTTTCGTTTACAAGTACCCCCAATTCCTTTGTGTTGCAGCTTTCTGCAGTTTTTTCTCCAAATCTCACCAGAACCCAAGTTCTTCGTTTTCTCTTCCAAAACAAAGTTTAGGATAATTATAGGATGGTTGTTGAGGATACGGAAGTCATCTAATTCTGCTTCTATCCACATACCCAGAGCGGCACGGTGGCTCAGTGGTTAGCACAGCTGCCTCACAGCGCCAGGGACCGGGGTTCAATTCCACCCTTGGGCGACTGTCTGTGTGGAGTTTGCACATTCTCCCCTTGTCTGCATGGGTTTCCTCCGGGTACTCCGGTTTCCTCCCACAGTCGAAAGATGTGCAGGTTAGGTGGATTGGCCACGCTAAATTGCCTGTAGGGATGTGTAGATTAGGTGGGTTACAGGGGGATGGGTCTGGTTGGAATCTCCGAGGGTCAGAGTGGACTTGTTGGGCCGAAGGGCCTATCAGGGATTCTATTCTATGATCTATGTCAACATAAACACAAGAGGTAAATTATTCGAGGACTTAAAAATAAGAAAGGAGCCCCTGAAAACCAAAATGTAGCCCCAAAAAAATGAAAAACGTAGTTCTCAAGAGTATACAGGGCTGGTCACCGTATCAACAGAAGGATGTTTATGTATTAGACGCAGTTCAGAGAAGGTTTACCAAACTAATACCTGGAATGAGCAGATTGTCTTCTAAGGAAAGGCTAGCCTCATTCTCTGGGGTCTCCAAGAGTCAGAAGTGAACTAATTAAAACATAAAAGATCCTGAGGAGACCTGACTAGCTAGGTGTTGAAGTGATATTTCCTCTAGTTGAAAAATCAATAATTTGAAATCATAGTTTAATATTAAGTTCAAAACAGAAATGAGAAAACATTTGTTTTTTTTTTCCTCTCTGAGGGTTGCCTGTCTATGGAATCCCTTTCCTCAAAAAGTGGTGGAAGCAAAATCTGTAGATATTTTTAAGGCTGTGGTAGATAAATTTTCGCACATTGCGGGGGATGTAAGATTAACAGGGATATGCAGGAACACAGAGTTGAGTTAAAGTTAGACTAGCCATGACCTACTGAATGGTGGAGTAAGCTCAAAAGGGCGGAGTGGCCTACTCTTATTCATATGTTTGAATGAGAAAATCTCAAGTAACATTTGATCCTGTTTTATTGTAATTATCAGATGAAAAGCTTGCATTGATTTTTATAATTGGGATTCCATAAACAGAAAAGTGAAGACTGATTCACCTCACAGCACATAGAATTGCACTTCTAAACTTAAAACCAGACCTAAAGTAAAGGTTCAAGTCTTTTGTCTCAGTCTTTCTCATCTCCTGCACCTTGTCATGTGCTATTCTCTCATGGAATTGTATGCAACTTTTACTGCAGACACTACAAATGTTACTTGGCATTGACCGATTCTGACAACGTGCGGAATATTGCAGAGTGAAAGAACATTAACTGTAATAAGCATCTCCAAAAAGGACAAAATAGCCAGGAAGATAAATTCACTGCACAGACAGTCAAAAAGAACAAATCATAAATGTCTCACTTTGCAGTAATTTTCTTTTTCCTGTCCAAGGGTGAAATTGTTCTATATTACCATTAGATATGAAAAGTTGTGTTTCGTATTACATGGACTTTAAAAGCACAGAAATAGGCCATTCAGCCAAGTGATTAGGTCAGTGCTCATGCTCCAGGCAAGCCTCTGCTAGAAAAACAATTCCAGAATATGTTTCAGACACTGACACTTGAGGTTTACTACAAATCAGTTAAAAAAAATCCACTTCATAACTAACGTCAATTGGAACAATCGCACAATTACCTGATTTCGCTTCCGCAACGCAGCATTTGTCCTATCCATCGCCACAAGCCAACAAATTTATTTCAACTTTCCACACGTGACCTGTAAAATAAGATCCAAAAGTGTTTTACCATGTACTAAAACATAATTAACCTTTTTAAACTTTCTTTAATACTCATTTTATTTTGTGGTATGAAAACATGTTTGGGAAGAAATGTTGGTTTGAATAAAGACCAAGGTCTAGAGCTTTACTCATGATTTAATGACCTCCCTCCTCCTGGCCAAAAACAAACCTTGTGAACACAGCTTCACAATGTGGGATTTTGGTCAGGACTTCCCAAATGTAGGGGTCAGGACCACAAGTAGGATACGAGTTGAAATTTTGGCGCTCTGAGAAGACAATGGCCACTGTGAAGGACTGACTAAGTTATAACAGCTATGGGGGCTCCCCTCTCTTAGCAGGCCACCGTCCTCACAGCCCCTCAAACCCACTCTTAGTCCTCGTGACAATTTCCAAACTGTGAAATGGGGTCATAGTGTGAAGATGTTTCAAAGCACTGATTTCAGTTAGTCAGTCATTGATTGCAAAGAAAACAAATATTTCTCCATCCACCATTGCCAGAAAGCCTGCTTCAAGTGATAGCCCACAGGAGTTTGGTGCCGAGTCCCTTGCTGCTTGAAGTGTCCATTAAGTGATCAGGACACAAATGTACGATGTTTGGTGAGCAAACTCACAGATGACACAAAATTTGGTGGTGTGGTATATCGCGGGGAAGAAAGCCTCAGACAACAGGACAATACAGACACAGGCTGCTCAGGTGGACAGAAGAGTAGCTAATAGATTTTAAACCTGCAAAGTGAGAACCGATGCATTTTGGGAGGACTAACAAGGTAAAGGAATATGTGATAAATGGTAGGACCTCAGGAGGTACAGAAAACCAGACAAACCTTGGTATGCATATCTGCAGATTCCCAAAAGCAACAGCAAATAGATTAAGGTCATTAAGGGATAAGGTACTTGTTTTATTAATCAAAGCACAATTAATCAAAGCATCAAATATAAGAGCATGGAACTGTGCAAGACATTAGTTAACCCACAGCTGGAGTACTGTAGGAAATATGAGCGCGCACTGGAGAGGGACAGAAGATTCACCAGGGGTGTTGCCTGGGTTGGAGCAACTTAATAAAAGATGAAGGGATTAGAAAGACTGGGGTAATTGTCCTTCGAGCAGAGAAGGCTGTCGGGGGTTGGGATCACCTGACTGAGGTCCTCAAAAATTATGAAGGGTGTAGCAAGCGCAGTTAAGGAGAACAATACCCCCTCAGTAAAGGGATCAATAGCCAGAAGCCATGGATTTAAGGTAAGAGGCAGGAAAGGTCAAGAAAGGATTTAAGAATTTTTTTTTCCAGTGTGGAGCATTTGAAACTCACTGCCTGTTAAAACAAAAAGAGGAGGAGGAGGAGGAGGAGGAGGCAGGAACTATCACAACATTTGAGAAGTATTGAGATGAACACCCAAAGCATCACAGCAGACAAGGCTACCGGCCTAGTGCTGGAAAATGGGATTAGAGTGGATAGGTGATGGCTGGCATGATCACAATGGGCCAAACGGCCTCGTTCTGTGAGCAACTCTATGAAACCTAAATGTGGCTTGAGAGAGACAACACCAACAGTGAACTAGGAATCCTTCCCGAAAGCCCTTCTAAGTAAATAATAACAGAAGAGACATTAGCAGTGGATGCTGCAGATCCTCACAGAACAACACAGTCTTCACAGCCTTTAAAGTACAGTAACTGTGTGTGTGGCATAGAATTTCTTAAAAGGGACAACTTGCAAGCAACCTGCACTGCACCTTCTGGGCTGCTCCAGTCACACAGATGAGAAATCAGTGACCTTTCAAAACAGCAGCCCAAAGACAGAAAAACTGAAAGAACTGCACATGTTATAAATCAGGAACAAAAACGGAGGTTGCTGGAAAAGCTCAGGAGGTCTGGCAGCATCTGCGAAGAATAAAA
>JAHRHZ010000021.1:45506213-45591953 GCA_024137785.1 Ginglymostoma cirratum
TTCAGGTCTGCTGACCCTACTCAGAACAGTTTTGAGGAAGGGTCAGCAGACCTGAAATGTTAACTCTTGTTTTTTTTTTAATTCTTCACAGATGCTACCAGACCTGCTGAGCCTTTCCAGCAACTTCCGTTTTTGTGCCCAAAGCCAGAGATTCCCTCATGGCTCTTTCAAATCAACTGCTGGAACTTTGACAAGACGATAGCTGAATAAATTCCCTTCTGGTGCTTTCCTGCTTGTCAACAAACTCGAGGCAGTTAACTGGATGCGAGGGAGTTCCCAGCTCTCCTCCACCACCCTTGCTTTGAAAACTTCAGCACGTCCCAGAGGTGATGCTGAATTTTCAGCTGGGAATGTTACTTTCAAAGCACACTGTGAAACACCGCATCAAATCAAAAAGAAAGTTTGATTGGGGGTGGGTGGGGCAGTGTGGACCATCTTCTGCAGGGCTTTACCATATTCTTCTAGGAAACTCTGCTTTCATATATGAAATAAATACAATAACTTTTATAACTAATACTAATTACTTACCAAAGATGGATTAGTTGATGTTGACCACTTATGTTTTATTGCCAACTCAACAGTGTTGCTTGTTCACCTGTTTGGAAAAAAGATAAAACTGTTATGAATTAAAGCTAATAGGACTATTGATGTATTCAAAGGAAATTTTACTGTAAATAACTGGATACACAACTTAACATATGCCCATATGGGACTAAAGGTTTGGGGGCATATTACACAGGTTCCTGTTTTGGGAGGATTCTGTCAGTAGAAAAATCTCTCTCAGGATGATGGGTTTATCATCATACAGCCCCACCAGCTCCCATCCTGCTCAGTTCCTACATCTAAATTTGCCTGCCCACTGGCCAACCTTGCTCTAAAGACAAGGGTCAGAACAGATCTCCTGCAGGAAAGTTGCTCAATTGCTGAAATAAGATAGAGAAAGTGCCCCTACGTATACGAGCCAACACGGAGGCAGGAATTTTACTGGATAAGAAATCAAAATACTGATCCACATCAGAGTTTTCTTTTCATTCACTCGTGCAATGTGGGGGTCAGCGGCTGGGGCAGTATTTATTGATCAGCCCTAATTGCCCTGAAGGTGGTAGGAACGAGCTGCCTTCTGGAACCACTGCAATCTATGTGCTGTGGGCAGAAACAATCCCATTCGGGAGGGAATTCCAGGATTTTGACCCAGTGACAATGAAGCAACAGTGATATATTTCCAAGACAGGATGGTGAGTAACTTGGAGGGGAACCTGGAGATGGTGATATACCGTGTATCTGAAGCCCTTGTCCTTGATTTTGAGTTTGATTTATTGTCATCAAATGTACAGAGATAGTAAAAAGTGTTGTTTTGCATGCTACACAGGCAGATCGCACCATACAAAGTGCATCAGGGCAGCAGAACAGAATATAGTCTTACAGCTGTAGCAAGGTGCACAGACAGACAGACAGACAGAGAGAGAGACAGAGAGAGATGAACATTAACACTTGAAAGGTCCATCCAAATGTCTGATAATAGTGGAGAAGAAGCTGTTCTTGAATCTATTCATACATGTATTTAAACTTTTATACCTTCTATCCAATGGAAGAGGCTGGAAGAGACTATAACTGAGAAGGGAGATTACGTTGGCTATTTTTCCTCTGGATGGCAACGGTCAGAGGTTTGGAAAATCATATTTTGGACAATGTTTTGGGGATTGTCATCAATGTGGTCTGTCTTATTTGAGCACTGTACTTAATGCATCTGAAAATTACTCCGGGGGGGAAGCTCCAATTTAGTTCGTCTGTCAAATTTTGTATCTAGTGAACCAGACGGCAAGTAGTTTTATTTTTCAGATATACTACTTTGTACATCTTTCACAATTACAAGCAATGTTGAAACAATCACACAACCCAAGCTGAGAGTCATGTTACAAACAGTGCTGAGGTCAGATGTGACTGTTGATTGTTTGAGCAAGGCTATAAACAGCTGCAAGTAATTTAAACACGCAGCAGAATCATGGCCTTCCTTTAAAGAGAGGCAAAAAGAAACATTACTCATGAGCGTGAAACCACAACATTAACTGTTCACGGAGATTTGGGGCGGTACGGTGGCCCAGTGGTTAGCACTGCTGCCTCTCAGCGCCAGGGACCTGGGTTCAATTCCACCCTCGGTGACTGTCTATGCGGAGTTTGCACATTCTCCCCGTGTCTCCTTTGGTGCTCCAGTTTCCTCCCACAATCCAAAAGATGTGCGAGTTAGTGTTTAGGAATGTGCTGGTTAGATGCATTAGCCATGGGAAATGCAGGGTTACAGGGATAGGGTAGGGGAATGGGTCTGGGTCTGGGTGGGATGCTCTTCAGAGGGTCGGTATGTTCTTGTTGGGCCAAATGGCCTGTTTCCTCGTGGTGAGGATTCTATGATCTATGGGCAACATTTTCCCAGCTTCCTGTACGAAAGTGACTAATATCTTCCTATTTATTTGTCTTGCAGTTAGTCTGCTGGAAGATAATCGCTCCCCCAACACACACCCCACCAAGGGACGTCAAAATAATCACTGTAAAAAGGGACACAGGGAAGTACTTGGCGTCCAAGCCAACCTCTCCACAGTGCAGCAACTCTCAAACGTTGAGAACTGCAAACTTTAAAATAGCCACATGAGGGAGCCATTTACTGCAAGAAGTTTACTTTTCAGAAAATGGACTGATATTGTTATCTACCAGAAATGCATGAACAATAGTTGCACATTCAAAGCTGGAAAATAAACTCCTAAATATATTTTTCTAGACACCCATGAACGGCCACCAGCATAACCACACATTTGGATTTAAACTGCCCCTACTTCGTCTGAGCAGCATTAATCTTTGTTCTGTTTCATTGATCACTGAGACAAATCAAATATTGAAGTCAGGTCCTGGTGAATGGATCACTGGCAAGACTTCAATTTAGTGGCTGCTGCCAGAGAGATACCCTCTAATATAAAAGTTATGTACATGATGTACGCATCTAAAACATAGAAAAATGCATGATTGATATTTAGTTGGGGCTTACTCAATGCACTAGTAAAACAGAGAGTGCAGCAGGATCACCAGCACTTGACAAATGCAGAAATCAATATTTCCAATATGGCCTGTTCTTGCTGGCTCCCAAGCTGGTATTTGAGAAAGTAGAGATCTATTTTATCCAAAACTGGTCAATCATTATGGTTGCTTGTCTAAACTTCTTCATTTTCAGCCAGGCTGGTGTCATGTTCAATGAATGTTTCTCAAAAATAAATTCTTATAAATAGCAGATAACAAGGTGTAGAGCTGGATGATCACATCAGACCCTTTTGAACAAGGGTCTAAGCCCGAAACGTCAGCTTTCGTGCTCCTCTGATACTGCTTGGCCTGCTGTGTTCATCCAGCTCTACACCTTGTTATGTCAGATTCTCCAGCATCTGCAGTTCCTACTATCTCTGACAAATAGCAATTAGGCAAGAAAAAGACAATTGCAGATGCTTCCCACCCACTGGGTGCAGACAGGGAGCTGCATACCAATAGGATAGAGGTAAGATAACAGAGTCAAAGGTGAGCAGCGCTGAATTTAGAATAGACAGCAAAATGGAACTGGCTCAAGAGTTTATAGATTCCTCAACGAGCCACAAATTCAGACACATGGTGACCCCTACACAAGATAACTCCCACAATATGACTCCCATTATCAAACAGCAAGTTTTTATCTTATATGCCTAATAAATTGCCCTTGCCTTAATATAGCACAAATTAAAACTGGAACTTATATTCTCTGAAGGCTATATTTAAGTCCATAGGAATTAAGGAAAGGAATTGACATATACAAAACCTTAAGTGAATTTACAGCACAAAATACCAATTGGCAAAATTTGAGGCTCAGAAATTGCAAAAAAAAAAACAAAATCCTCCAATTACATTCTGTCCAGCAAACACAAGACTGGTGTTCTCTTCTACTTGCAAATTAATAGTTCAAGCCTATCCAAGTCAGGGAAGCAGGAATAGAGCGAGACAATGAAAGGGCTGACAGTTACAGGTGGAGACTGAAGACAGAAAAGGACACCCAAATAAGGACAGGTACCGTCTAGAGCGGGGGGGGGGGGGGCGAGGGGATTAAGGATTTGACAAGAAAATTTAACAAACTACATTTATCTTGTGAATTGAGATACAAAAAGGTAACCTCACAGAGTATACACACATAGGAACAGGAGGGAATCACAAAGACCTGTTTACAAGTACTGCTGCACAGTACAAACACAGGAATCAAAACGGAAAGGATTTTGTACTGAAGGGAAGCATAAAGGCGAACAGAGATGAAACCATCATGCAGAGGATAATGAAGGCCAAATTGAGCTCGTTGTCACATGCATGGAAAGGAACATAAACATTAAAGGCAACAAAGGTCTTGCATATGGCCAAGTGAGGGAGGGGAAGGTCAGTCTTGGGTCATGATGGATGCACCTCACCACATAGTGGTGGCTGGAAGGTGGGTTTTCACCCAAAACAGGAGCAGCCTGATGCAGGCCTAAACAATTGCTCAACTATGTCAAAATCTCAAAATGGAAAACAACCATCTCATCCCTGAAATTTCTTCACAGATCAGTCCTTGCATGCATGGTATTCGATCAACTTAACCCAGCAGTTTTACTAGCATTGGAGAGGGAGCAAGAAGGAAGGGACATCACAGACAATCACTCCGAAGCACAAAAAAAAACACAAAGTAGGCAACTGCCAGAAATAATTAATTAATGGCCCAGCAAGTGGCACAGAACCCAAATGAGTAAAGGCTCCTTGGCACAAAACCCAGGCAGCAACTTCTCCTGTACCTTAAGTAGAATGTTAAAACAAAAAAAGATTTTATTTTTTAGCAACAGATAACAAGGTGTAGAGCTGGATGAACACAGCAGGCCAGGCAGCATCAGAGGAGCAGGAAAGCTGACGTTTCGGGTCAGGACCCTTCTCCAAAACGTCAGCTTTCCTGCTCCTCTGCTGCTGTCTGTCCTGCTGTGTTCCTCCAGCTCCACGCTGTTATCTCAGACTCCAGCATCTGCAGTTCTTACTATCTCAATTTTTTTAGCAGCTATTTCATTTATCACTGTAGGAAAGCACTGCACTTAAAGCACTGTATATCAGCTTAAACAGGACAGGGACAATCTCCAGCTTTAACACTGATTTCCATGGGAACCAACATTTCTCTTAAAGTTGCAATTTTCAGGAATGCAATCCCAACTTTAAGTGAAGACACCCTTAAGCCAAACCTAAGAGGGGTGTGAGTGACGTGGACTGTGGTGAGATGTGGGGCAGAATCAGGCAACACAGGCATGGTCACCTTGGTCGACTGCCAGCTTAGTAGCCTGCTCCTTGAAGAAGGTCAGAAGGTTTACTATAGTCATTCTTACCTCCCGCACTGACCCCACGCACAGTAGTTTCAGAATGAAGCCTGGAATTGTGACTCAAATGTTAATGACGGTGAAGGAACAGCAATACAGTTCCAAGTCAGAACGGATTGGGGCTTGGAGGAAACTTGCAGTGGTTACTTCACTTGTGCTCCTGCATTTCAGAGAAATAGAAACTACCACATTTATTTAGTACTTCTCACACCTATTGGACTTGTCAGAGTGATTCACAGCCAATACTTAGCATAGTTACTGATTGCAATGTTATAATTGTAAAGTACCTCAGTAATCACTTTGGAAATATATTTCTGATTGAGCAATCTGACAGCACAAAACCTACAAACCGTGGCTGAAACTGAAGTTACACTAAGCCTGGTGATAAAGGATCACAACTCGCACAGACCCCATTAATTAATTATTTTTGCCAGTTGCATACTTTGTATTTTTTTCATGCTTAGGAGCGATTGTCTGCGGTGTCCCTTCCTTCTTGCTCCCTCTCCAATGCTAGTGCCCCATTTCTGAAGGGTCTACGCCAGAAATGTCAGCTTTCCTGCTCCTATGATGCTGCTTGGCCTGCTGTGTTCATCCAGCCTCTACACCTTGTTATCTCAGTCCCCCTTCCTGACTGGTGGCTCCAGGCCGACAGCTTGCATTTATGTAATGCCTTCGACATCACATCCCAAGGCACAAGGTTAAAAACTGACATTACACCAAAGGAGATATTAGAAGGAGTAGCTAAAAACACCAAAACAGTATATTTCATGTGAAACCAGATACTCTGAGACAATCAGCTAGTTTATATTACAATAATGTTAGCCTGAATACACCAATGATAGAGTGGTTGCAATCTCACATCTACTAGCTTTAGTGCATGCTTGGTTCAGAATGATTAAAGGTGACACTATACCTCTTAAGGCAATATCACTGTTGATCACACTAAATTAATTTTGTGGATTCCCCAAGGTTTTCCACTTTCATTGTGACATCATCCTCCCTAGTATCAGTACAAGCCACTGTTGGATCAGGAGTGCGTAAAGTACGGTTTCTTGTTGAGATTGTTTTAACTTTCTCCTATTTCTTTCCAGCCCAAAACTGGCAGTTGGCGTTCAAAGCAAATCGCAAGGAACAATCTATTTGAGAACATCAAGGGTCTAATGTGAGTGATAATTTGGCTAATTGCCAAATGGATTTCTCCAATGGGGTCATACCGTACTCATGTGCACCTTGCAGATACCTCTTGAATATTCTTCCTGCAAAGGCACAAGAGACTGGCGCCAAGAAAATGATGGTCACCCAGGTTCGAGAAATCACACCCACAGACAAGTGTAAGGCTTGGTGAATTAAACAACAATGTTAAAAGACGAGACTGAAGGGTAATCGCTTAACACTGAAGCACATCTTTACCTTTAGCGTGACGCAGCTGTACAGCCTCAACAAAAATCACATTTACAGCTGCAGAATAAACAGAGCTTAATTCAGCGCTTCGATCTGGATTCCACTGAATAAGCAAACTTATTCTCTGGACTTGCAGGAAACAGGTGGAAAACTGATGGATTTTTCTCTGCTTTTCTCCACTATTATAATTTATTGTCTGCATTTGTTACTTGAACTGTGACAACAATGCAAACTGCCCGCCAAATGTTTCAGTATTATCCAATCATGTTCCAGTCGCCCATTAATATTGACAAGAACACAAGAGATGCAAATAAAGACGGCAGAGAACACTGGTGACACTGGCTTTTGTGAAGTGCCGCACCCAAGAAAAAAATAAGCTCTGGTTGCATTTTACCGGGGAAGAGAGAGAGGGGGAAAAAAAACTTGGCTACCTTATTCATAAAACTGAAAACAAAGAGGGGAGGTGGCAGCAGGGGAGCAAGCCAAATGTAGAACAAGGGAAAGAAAAAGAATACCAAGCATTTAATTTCATTCATCTCATGATTGCACTGTTCAGATTTTGTTCCACGGTTAGACCATCAGCTGATCATTATTGACACCAATCCTGATGCACGAGGCTTCGTATCAGACATGAAAACAGCTTCATTTTTTTCACATCCTTCCAGCAAACCTCCTGGAATATTAGCCAAGCGCTTTATCCAGTATGTGGGGTAAAAACGTTTCTTTCATTTAATTCAGTTCAATACTACCAGATCAAAATCCTGCTACTTTTAAGAAGCTAGCTCCAATGCAATTATTATAGCAGTAGGACATTAAAAAAAAAAATCCCTTCTGTAGTTAAATATGACAGGAAACATATCAGAAAATTTAAACAATTTAACTATTTAATTTATATCTTTGTAAACTCTTTTGCAGTTAGTTACATTACCAAGGAAAAATTCAGCTCAAAACACACTTCTAGTGTGGCCTATGGCAAAAAAAATTCACACAAACATCTGAATTTTGTTAAAAGTTTAAGAAGCTGGTGAAAGTTGTCCCTACATGATTAGGTAATGACCACACCACCCCTTTCGGTGCCAAGATTGTGTTGTCACAATGGAAAATGCAATGTTTAAACTCCATTGGATTGGAAAAGTGTCCGTCAGGTCTCCAAAACATCGATCTTCAATATCAGCCTTTGCACACGTGCGAACTCGGGAAATACAAACTTAAAGCTAATGGTCATTAATCAATAGGTTGATTGCTGAACATTGCACACATTGTTGTCAATGTTTCTGCAAAATATGATCCATATTCCTGTATATTTCAAAACAATTATGTCAAGAAAGACAAGCATACAGCAAGTGATCCTAGATGGAATTTATTTGAGCAGTAAAATTCATAGAAATGACCACGATTAAGGCCCTGAATTTGTTGCTAAAATACCACAGTTTTAATGGTAGGCTGTTATTGGTGAACAACTCATGCTACAGATTGCAACAAGGAAGGTATTCCCATGAATAGTGAGTGGATTGTCACAATATATTGGATAATTTGCAACTCTCCTCTAAATTCACAAAAGCAGCATGCTTACACTTAGCTTCCCTACAGGCTTTAAGAAATTGTTACATTTTACTTTAATTGCCTTCTAAACGACCTCAGAAAAGGTAGGGCTAGACAACAGCAATACAAATGCATTTTAATTAGTAATGTTTCAGTCACTGCTCAGTTAAGAACACTCTCGCCTCTGAGTCTCTCAATCCTGGGATTCAAGCATCCTTCCAGGTCTTGAACTCAAAAATCAACATAAGTTCTCCAATGGCCATACTGAGGAAGTGCAGACTTTCAGTTGAGACCTTAAACCAAGGCCCGTATGCTGTCTTGGATGGGCCTGATAGATCCTAAGACATATTTCAAAAGGGGAGTAAATTCTGGGGCCCTAGCCAATGTTTATCCTCAACCATCATCAGATTACCTTGTCAGTGTTCCGTTGCATGTTTTCTGTTTGCAAATTATGGCGACATGACAAACTGAACCCTTCACAAAGTACTTCAATGGCTGTGAATTGCTTTGGGATGTTTGGTGATCATGAAAAGCACTATATAAATGCAAGGCTTTATTTTTCTCTTTCAGCTATGTTCCAGAAATGTTAAACACACACCAGCCCAGAAAGAAAACAATTTAGTAGATTTGCGTACATTTCCCCAGCTTAAATCTTCAATGGATGTTTTATGTGGAGTTCCATGCCAACAGATAGTATATTGTTAAAGATGTTTAAAACTTAAGATTCCTGGATTTTTTTCTTTGTTTAGCATAATCCAACCTCGTGCCTGTTCTTAAAAAAAAAAAAATTCTGTATCCGCTTTGAATCTCCACTGTCTTGTTTCTTCCTCAAATCTTGGACAAAGACAGATAAGGCTGCTGGTCTCATCTTTCACAGAGGTCCCCAGAAAACCCATTTTACACATCACACCCAAGCTGAACAGTAAGGATATATATCTAATAAATGGGAAAATCCATGAGATCTCCCACTCAAGCAAATTCAGGCCCAATTTAAAATGTGAGACTGCAAGCAAGTATTTTCAGTGTAAAACAGTTTTTGCTCTGCAGTTGGGTACTGCAGCAAATTGTGACATAATATCACTTCATTACACGTTAGATTAAAATTCTCCTCTAATCAGCAAATCACTTTCTCAGCATGTGTTCGTATAAATACTCACATGCAGAACAGGTCAGTTTGTTTGACTGTGGTCCCAAGTAAAAACATAGATATTACAGTGGCCAATTAAAGAAACAAGTATAATAAAGAATTTATAAACAAACAAAACTGCTCTTCCAAAACTGGATTAATGAACTTTAGCGGAAAAGAATGAGAAAGAAGGCAGCCTTGTGCTTTGTTAGTCCTAATAAAAAAAAAGATATGTTCACAAAGCTCAAAAAAATTGCTTATTTAGTACAATTTAACAAAGATATTAATAAAGTTTAACAATTTATTATCCAGAGAATGCTTTTAACAGTTAAAAAAGTGTGGCATAAACCCTATGCCTCAAATGAAACACTTAATGCCAACTCAACAAAAATACGAGATAGCTCCTTGCGTGTGAACTGCTGAAGCAGGATGAAAACAACAGTAACTCTCCAAAGGACAGCAAATTATGGAAGTTCCTCATTTGCAAAGTAAGAGTTCCAAAAAAAAAAAAATGTAAACCTCTAACTATGTACACTGTTTAAACAAGGGCCAAATGATGAAAAGTGAGTTGTAACATTAAGTCTTAAGATTTTGCAATATGGTACAAGATAATCAGATTTTATATGAGATCAGGTGACTGCATGAGCTACCAGAGCTCATCAACTCTCCTACGGAGAAAGCAATTTCACAGCATCAAAAGTGCACTGGATCAACTTCAAATATGTTGTGGCTTACATTGGATTTAGTCGAGAGTCTGACATGTCTAGCTGTCTTGGCAAAATGGGAGATCTGCAATGTGGTTTCACGGCGCTTTCTCACAAAATTAAGACAAAAGGCAGATGCAGCAAATATAATGTTAACAACTTAGCGCCAGGACACACTTTTCTAAGTAAGGTCATAGGCTCAAGCTCCACTTCAGTAACTGAACACACAACTTTGGTTGGCAATGCAGTGCAGTACGGAGGGAAAATTGCATTATCACAGGCACCCTCTTTTTCTGGCAAGAAGTTAAGCCAAAGCCCCATTTACCTTCTCAAGTGGATAATCGTATAGCACAATTTGAAGTAAAGGAGCTCTCATGGTTTTGAAAGGCAAAGCATCTCTTTTTGTTTGCTTTGTGTAAAAATTCCAGGCCTGACCGAGAGCAAAATATTCAGCTTGTTGAAGATTTGAACATAGCAGGTGCTCATCTATGCAGGGGCTTCACATATCTGTTTTTTTTTTTTATTAGGACTAACAAAGCACAAGGCTGCCTTCTTTCTCATTCTTTTCTGCTAAAGTTCATTAATCCATTTTTGGAAGAGGAACCTTCCATGGATGCTAAATGTGGACTTCTTCACAATTTTGACACTTCTAATAGTTTACTAAAATGAGTAAAAAGGTTGAATTTCTTCACATTAAGTGCACGAAAACACTGAATTTTATTAATTAACACATTTAAAAGTTTGAATATATTGTTTTATGTATCGAAAAAACAAAAAAGGTTCGAAAGCTTTTTCTGATTGTTTGAACTTACCTTTCCTCCCATACAATACCACCATCTACTTTTAAGTTTTGGCTAAAATCTTGAATGAAACTGTCAAACCATTGTACAAGTATCCACATGCTCAATTATCATTCACCAACTCTTGCCACATTCATAAGACTAATTGTCAGCAACAGCAAAGGAAATTCATTAAAACACAAAATATTGCTGATTAATGACTACTTTTTAAGCATCATTTCCACAAAAAAGTCAATTCCAATTAGCTTTTAGTTTCCACTGACAAAGCTTTTATCAATGAACAATCCAAAGCACTGCCAAAAATATCACCAGTTGCCTGGGTGGCAAAGCTGTCCTAACATTGCACAGACACTGAAGCTTAACATTAAAAAAGTAACTAGCTATTGTAACAGAAGATTCCACTCTACTTTGGCACCACACTATTGAACTACAACCCGGTACCGGCTTAGGACAATATAAAAGATACCTCATACTTTAAAAGAAAACATAGCGCTTTCTAATTAACTGCCATTTATCTGGTAGTGCATGTCAAAGGTCGAATGTGGGCAATGAGCTTTTGTACTACGTGTCACTCGTTTGAAGTACTAAAGGAGGAAACATAAAAGAAGTTGCATGCTATAGGAGTCGGCATGATCAGCAGGTGCAGATCACTGCAACTAAAAGATATGTGGGCAGAGCAACAAACCACACTCTCAGAACTAAAGTACTATCAGTCTGAATTCGACATTAACTTCCTATGGTTAGAAAACTAGGCCATGAAAAATATTTGTTCTGCATATATAACAAAACCGTATGAACTGGATTGCTTCATCATCCATTTGATGTTTCTACCATTGTCTTGAACTTCAAGAGATGCTACGATGCATAGGTTTTGTTACTGTCCACTAAGAAAACAGTCAAAAAACAAGGAATCTCCACAGCAGACTTCCTAAACTTCCATCCAATTTTTAAATGTTTATTTTTTTAAAAATGTACAACAAGTCGGAATAATTTTTATGTTGCTGCAGCCTGTAAACGCCAATCCACAAGATTATTGGTTTGGTTAACTATCAAGTGCAATTTAGATTACTGGCAGCAACATGTTGGAGAACTTACTGCCCTTGACACAGCAAATAACGAAACTATCCACATAGTTCTGAACGTTTGAAAAGAATTCCCACTTTTTACTTGTATTAATTGGCTCTGGAAAAAGTGTCATAAACGTAGTTCATGCACTTCAAAAGGCACTGTAAATGGCCGGTGTCAACACTTTGATGCTTGCCCTTCATCGTGCATAAAGTAACCTAACACTGCTTTTTGCTGGCATCACAACTTAAAAGTATATTTTCTAACCTTGTCTGCACTGCGCAATTTTGTTAATGAATCACTGATTTTACCCCTCAAATCGTCAAGAAAATATCTGATTACAGAGGTGCGGGCAGCACAGTGGCTCAGCAGTTAGCACTGCTGCCTCACAGCGGTGATTCCACCCTCAGGCGACTGTCTACGTGGGTTTCCTCTGGGTGCTCCGGTTTCCTCCCACAGTCCAAAGATGTGCAGGCTAGGTGGATTGGCCATGCTAAATTGCCCATAGTGTTCAGGGGTGTGTGGCTTAGGTGGGATGCTCCAAGGGTCGGTGTGGACTTGTTGGACCGAAGTGCCTGTTTCCACACCGTAGGGATTCTATGAAATCATTCTGCTCTGTGCTTCCTTTCTAAAAACACTGACATCAATATGATTTGTGTCAATCATTGATGAAACTGTGTTTGCTGGTACACTATTACTATTTAGTCATGAATTCTTTCAAGAGCAGTTCGTACATTTCTCCTGGACAGAGATGTTCTTGCATATCAATTTCAACAACAGGTCCTAGAGACACAAATAGAGATCATAGCACATAATAAACCACTACCCTCTTCACTTCACTGACCAAAACAGTATTGTCAGACTTCACTTTTTATTTCAAGTTACTTCTTCATTTGCAGAAAATAGTTTCCTGACTCTGGGTTGACTAGAGAGCCCCAGAACTGTACAGGAGCACACAATACACAAGTATTTTACAGTTGCTCAGGCTGGGTCAGTCAGGACAGAACAAGTCAATAAGTCCTCAACGACCAATATACTCAGATTGAAACATTGAAACTACTTTGACTAGCTAAATAAGAACTTTGATTAATTTCCATGTAATAGTGCATTAAACTGAAATCCAAGTCCAATTTGTTGACTCTTATGAGTTGGCAAGGTGGGAGCAGGGAACAGAAACTGCATCCAATCAGAAGCAGTAGCTTGGAAGACTTTTTATTTTTTCACTTTTATGCTATGTTATCTGCATAGATTTCTATTATCATTTGTTGAAGTTATGAAAGCAGTATTTCAGTATTTAAATTAATTCACATATTTTGTTTCTCCTAATATTATAATAGTTGATACTTAGAAACTTACCATAAGGTCTTAATAATTCTAATACTTTTAATGGAATTCTAAGTACCTCAAACAGAACAGGAGTCGAATACAGGGAAACTGAAAAAGGAACTTCCTAAAAACATCAAGGGACAAGCTATGTAAAAGTTAAGAATTTTACATTGGGTAGTTACGTCAAGTTAAAATTAATGAGCAGTAATAGTTCCAAAGCAATATAAATCAAGTATTTAGTGTTCAACTGGTACAAAATAAAACACCATATTGTCAGAGTTCAGTGAGCATCAGAGCCAGGCAGATAACATCCATCACTGTAGCATCAATCATCCCCTGTCACTGCTACCCCACAATGGCCAGGAGGTTTCAACTCAGACTACAAGACAGTGGGTTCAGATGAAACTCTGCAGTCTCGTCTGCAAGGGGACCAGCAGCCAACTTAGCAGTGGCATGTGGATGGCAGTCAAGGTCACCTCTTCCCTCAACATCTCTTTTCTTCGTCTGTCTCTTCCAGACAGGCAGAGAGATCCACTGGAAGCATTAGCTAACATGCAACATGCACCTGACGTGTGCTACTATTCTTTCCCCTCTCACTGACCAGCAAGAGCTACACAGCATTAGTGCCCAATGATAAATGCACTTCAGTGTCCGAAACAAGAAGGTCATTTACAGCATCTATTTGATCATTTTGTCCATTAACTTGCTCCGTGCAGCATGTGCTGGCTTATTGTGATTTACTGCAATGCCTGTTAAAGCACAAGAATAACAAGGAATTCAAACTGTAGCATGGCTGGGTACTCTCAACAGCATGTCACTTTTATGATATGACAAAAACTTGGGAAGATGAAATTGAATTACTTTCTATGTTAAGCAACGCAGATATTTCATTATCACCAAACACATTACAAGAAAATCCTCTTAGCTTTGCACCACTCAGGGAGACTTGACTATCTAATGTGGATTTATACAGAGTTCTGTGTAATTGCAATTACTCGTAAACAATGCAAAAGTGAGGGAAAGGCAAGGTCCCCAGATGGATTTGATTCACATACTGGTAAGTAATATAAAAATAAACCTAGTGTGATTTACATCGAGAAGCAACCACACAGAAATCTCTGGTATTGGTGTTTTTATCCAAAAGATGCACTAATATTGGCATTCTGAGAATAGATGTTTAATACTTCATACATTTGAAAAAGGTGTATGATGTGTATCGAACACAATTGCAGCAAGATGAAGAACCCTAAAACCTTTGTGTAATGGCAAATGTTTTCTTTCCCATTGAGGTGTCAGTTAATACGGATGTTCAGCATCCAAAGAGAAAACTTGACGTTCATGCAGTCAAAGTTTTGCTTCTTCATTAACAATCTTCACTAAACAGGATACAGATGCTCTTTTGAAAACAGCTCTTTCCTGTGCCAAAACCGAAACCTGCACAATGGCAGCCATGGCTGTAGTGTATGCCATATGGGACCACTGCAGGTGTAAATACTGTTAAATAATACTCCCATAATTAGGTCCTTTTGTACATGCTTTCAAAATGTCCCTGAATCAGTGGGTGACACAATGAAAAAGCTACTAAATTGGATTGCAAGAAATCTATTAATTCAGCTGTTCGTTAAAGTTGTCACGCTGAGGGCTTCAAACTTTAAGATTTAGGTGTTTCTTTCTGAAAGAAACCAACAAACGAAAAGAAAAAAGCCATCTACATGTACACAATGAAGCAGGATGCATTACCTTCTGCTTTAAAATGGTATTTATAGTGTGTTTCAGGCTTCCCTGCCATTCTCAGCCCACTCTAAATTCTGGTCTGCCACAATCTCTTACCACCTCGTGAATAAATAAAAGAACTGATCACAAATTTCAAAACAAGTTGGGTCAGTTCTAAGCACTTTAAACTAAGAGGGAGCAGAAAACATTCACTTGCTAGCATCGAATCTGGAATAAGCAACACCTTTTATTGTCTGGTTACTGCACTTCACAGTAGAGCTGCTGTCTTTCTTTTTGTCAGGACGGTGTCGATTTAGAAAGGAAAGGAGCTGTCCGTGACCTCCACGGAATCAGACGGCCCAAAAAGCATCTAAGGCATCAGTCTTAGAAAGTAGTTCTGAAATTGCATGATTACATCTGACATTTTGACATAGATGCAAGGAAACAGTAACAGTTGAATAACCAGGGTAACTAGGTCATATCTTCCTGGAATGAGGGTGGAGAAGTGGGTACAAAGGCACAGTTTGTAACAGAACATGGACAAAAACAAACCAATGTCTGACCCCTCTATTTTGGTTCAATGTGACCATACTTGCATATTTAGTAATTACGCTGTTTATAATGCATTTTTTAAAATGCACAATGACCTAAATGGAAAGTTTTATTCAATAAAATGCATGACCAAAATAAAACCTAACTTGAAGAATCAAAATAATTTTGAGATCAATCAGCATGTGGCAGTTGGCTGGCAATTATTTTTCTCAATATCTGACTACATTAGCTACACTGAATAAATATACTGATGATAGAATAGGTAATCACAAGTATAAATGAATAATAATGAATCATTAATTTGATAAATTGACATTGCAAGTTAGCAAAACACAACAAATGATTAAAAAAAAAGTAGCCGTGGTCAAATGGGAATGAATCTCAAAATACAAAATGGTATTTTATTAGTTTTCAAGGCACAAACTTATGGGTTTTGGACAATGTGTTCTGCCACAAACGAACAGTCACATGCATCTTCAGCAATTCCGAGCCTCTGAAACCTTCAGAGAGAATGAGGTTGCCAAGTCTCCTGCTGATCCACAATCCCCACCATCTGAATGCTGCCAAATACTCATTATCTAATGAAAGCAATTAACATTTATCTCTGCCCCATACATACTTTTGTCCAGTTGTGAAGCAGTAAAAGGCTGTCCTTTTGCATGTCACCAAGCAATAAGGTTCTGAATGGTGTTTTGGTTGCAAAACTACTCCAAGAATCTCTACAAAGGCAACATAAAAGGACATTAACTCTGAAAAAAAGTGTACCAATTAGAGTAAAGTTTCAAGATATCCAACAAAATTTTATGAAAATAAAATCTAAATATGGCCCTCAAGAAAATCTGGTCCACATTCAAGCGAGAACCCCATTGTTTTGCTTTGAATCAAAGCAGAAACAGCAGATATTCAGGCACTAATTAACCATCAACACTTTCACAACTTGTGAAACTGAACCTCTTACAACTGATTTAGTCACCCAACAGCAACTGAATTATTGTCTTATTGACAGATGGGTCCATACGATGGGCCTATAGTGAAAGGAGCAACAGTACTATTCAGCACAGCACAAGAGTATGGAGAGATAAGGGCACTTTGTAATTTTTTAGCGACATAAGAACTAGGAGCAGGAGTAGGCCATCCGCCCCCTCGAGCCTGCCCCGCCATTTAATAAGATCATGGCTGATCTTTTTGAGACTCAGCTCCACTTACCCGCCCGCTCACCATAACCCTTAATTCCTTTACTGTTCAAAAATTTATCTAGCCTTGCCTTAAAAACATTCAGTGATTTAGCTTCAACCGCTTCACTGGGCAGGGAATTCCACAGATTCACAACCCTTTGGGTAAAGTAGTTTCTCCTGACCTCAGTCCTACATCTGCTTCCCTTTATTTTGAGGCAATGCCCCCTATTCCTAGTTTCACCTGCTAGTGGAAACAACCTCCCTGCCTCCACCTTATCTATTCCCTTCATAATCTTATATGTTTCTATAAGATCTCCCCTCATTCTTCTGAATTCCACTGAGTATAATCCCAGTCTACTCAGTCTGGGACTCAGTCTGACATGCCTGAAAGTAGTTTTTTGATCCTGTTACGAGAACAATCTATATTCGCATGTCAGTCAGCTAGACAGCTTACTTGTAATGCAGAGTAATGCCAACAGCGTTTGTTCAATTCCTGCACCGGCTGAGGCTACCACAACGGACTCTCCCTCTCAACCCCCACCACCAGTTGTCTCTCTCTCTAATGAGATAGCAGCACTGTGGTCCTCTGGGACTATGCTGACTTTACATTTAGCAGTCTACAATTGAGCACAGAATTAACTAACAGTTTTCTAAGGAACAGGTAACTGTTTTGCTAGAAATTAAACAAATTCAATAAATACATCAAAATGATTAAGCTCTTATAAATGACAGGCAGAAACGGCAAATATTCTACAGACATAAAAGCAAAGCAATACTGAAATTGTGAAACAGAAACAGGAAGTGGTGGTAATATTCAGCACATTTGGCAGCATCTGTGGATAGAGACACAGAATTAATGTTTTGAGTCTAACAGGACTCCTCTTCCAGCTCGAGAAAGAGAGCCATCAGGTCCTGGGAATGTTTTGATACAAATTAGGCGTCTCTCCAAACATGCCAATACTAGCGATATTAGGTTTTTGGTGGGAGCAAGAGGGAGGTGAGCAAGGGGGAGAAAATCAGATGGACAGAGATATGTACCAGCACTGTGTGTGACGTATCTCCATACAGTAGGTTTTGGGTACCAAAGCACATCACTGATTAGGGGTCTGTCAATACGGCCAGGGTACAACGACAAAAAAAAAAGTACTGCTTAATGTTTTCTAATTATTTCACAATATTATCATGCAGAACAGCAACTGTGGTTTACATGGATTTCAAAAATCATGGAGAATTAATACATGAAATTCAGACAAAGGAAAGTCTGAAATTTCCTTTAACAGGAAAGTGGTGAGCTTATTAAAAAGTAAACTGAAGAGGATGAGTTGATCTTCCACAGCACTGCAAAGAGAGAGTCAAGACCTACTATGGACTTCAGATGAAGCAGCATTATAAAACGGGAGCTCAATTGAGCTAAATACAGTTCAGTTCCCATTTTTAAGTCATACCATTCTGTCCTGAAAATTGTACTTACATTACACATTCCGAAAATCTCTATTTTGAATGGAAACTGCTTTGGCAATCTTGGTGCACTGCAGCTTGTCCAACATCCAGAGGGATCAAGGCAGCCAATGGCTGATATCCAGAGAGCACACATTCTATTATCATCATTAGAGCACAGATGTATCTGAATTAATTGAACAGCTCCTGCAATTTTGGTTGATCTGATCAATGTCAAAATTAAGAGCAAGGAAACTACCTCTACAACTTAAAAATATAGGCTGATATATTTTCATGCAAGCCTCAAATACAAAACTTCCCCCGACCGTCCAAATACAGTAAAAGAAAAATCCAAAATCAGTACAGGATAGCCTAGAATTCTGGAGTAATTTATAGCTGCTTTTCTCAAAATGAATGGCAACTTCAATGAAATGCATCCTTTAAGTAACAGAAGGTGAGCATGTAAAATTAACTCATTTAAAGTAACTGAATAAAGTAATACACTCCTTAAAAGCTGGAGTGTATGCCAAACTTTCCTACCCACATCACAAAATTGAACCAGCCCTTACATCACCTATCATTCCTGCTCACACTAACCCCCATGACCTCCTGGTTTTAATTTTGAAAATCCAAATCCCTCCATAATGAATCCATCTGTCTATAAGACCCTATCTCAATAAACTCCACTTACGATGTAACATTCAGAGATGTCTTCACCCCTTCATTTCTATTATTTTATTACCGCCCAGATTTCATCAGTCCACCACTGGTGACCAAGCCAACAACTTTCTAGGTCTTAAGGTCCACACTATCCTCCCTAAAATCTCTCTGCACCTTTATTATTTCTCTCTTCCTTCAAAATGCTCCTGACACATTTGACCAAGCGACACCAATTGAGGTAATTGGTTTTAAATTTTCTGTAGGAATTCTCCTGTGAAGTACGTTGGGATATTTTGCTATGATAAAGACAACTTGCTACGGCTGCATTATTTCAGACTATTGACAAATTGTAAGTATCACTAAAAAGCTACATTATGTTGGAGTTACAAAATACTCACAGATTGTTGCTGACTGGAACAAATTAAGGAATTTTGACTGGATGAATCCACCTTTTTCAAATAGTGAAAAAGTGTTCATCCTGTTATCTTGCATCTTGTGATGCATCAACTGAATGATCACGAAACCACGATTACTTGAAACTTCGTCACGCAACTTTATCTTTAAACCATCATTCTGCGATTATCATAGTACTTTAAAAAATCTTATTTCAAATTAGATGATCAAGTCTCCCTACTCATAATTAGATATAGAAAAACCCAAAATTCAACCCAGCACACCTTTGCCACTAGTATTAAAACACAGCCAATAAAGTTACTACAGCATTTCACAGACATGTTAAAATCAGGTTTCTGCAATGGGAAAGTGTAAGAAGCCACTTACTAAATATCTAGGAACTGAAAAGGAGAACAACAGGCAGTGCTTTTAAATAAATGGACAAATATATAAGTAGTTGCCTGCAGCCAGTAAACAGAAGCAAACTTAATTCATCCAGACAATGTTACTTTTTGGGGAACACTAAATCCAGGCATACTGGCACTATTTGTTGTGGGATCAGGACAGCTGAACATCACGGTAACCTTCCAATTGGTACAGCTGTGGTATGAGCTCTTGCAGTTCAGTGGTGGTGTCCCAACCTCTGAGCCAGGAGGCCTGGGTTCAAGTCGCATGTGCTCCAGAGATGTCTACTGACATCACTGAACAAGCTGTTTAGAAGATATCTGCAGTTTAACACCGATCTGGAGGAAAATGAAATACAGAAGTAAGGAAACCTATAGAAGTTGGCTGCATAAATCTTTCTCTATCTCTTCACTTTCTCTGCAAAATTGCTTTCTCCAATTTCCATTGAAAGAGCAGCAAACTACATTCAGAGATGCTAAAATAAAAAATCATGCTAAACTCAAACATCATAAAGAGATTGATTCCAGAGATGAAGGATTTGTCTTATGGGCCTAGACATCCTGACAGTTTAGAAGAATGAGAGGAGATCTAATTGGGGTGTAAGATGCTGAAGGGGATCAATGAGGTAGGCATAAAAAGAGGATGTTTCCTCATGTGGGCCAATCTACAAGAGAGGTCATAGCTTTTGGATATATGGGAGCAGATTTACAATGATGAGGAGGAACATTCTTTCAAATGGTCGTGTATCTAGGCCGAATTACGTACTCCTACGTTTAGTTCTTACATTCTTAAAGAATCCAGGTCCAAGCAAGCAACCAATCGACTGAATGTCAAACATACTATGTGCACAAAATTGAGGTATCAACAAAGAATTGAAAAGGATAATGAAGCCAACACATCTAATTTCGAGGTTTGAAGTGGTAGTATAGAATTTTTTGCTCCATTTTATTCCTAACATTTGTGCTTTGCCTATTTTGCTTTAGGTGCATGGGAATTTTAAATGGAGTAAGGTTTAAGTTCCATAAATTGGAAATCCTTCTCTTTTGCTGGTTTTTGTTAGAGTCAGATCAGAAATCAGACGACACCAGGTTATAGTCCAACAGGTTTATTTGAACTCACAAGCTTTCGGAGCATTGCCCTTTTGTCAGGCGAAGTGAGAGAGAAGCACACAGGCACAGAGTTTATAGGCAGAGAGATTAATGGGCACAGAGATCAAAGGATCACAAATAGTGTGAGGGGAGTGTCAAGAGGCCACATAATAGGTCTCTGCAGGTGATCAAGAGAGTGTTAGACAGTTGTGAGTGGGTGTCAACAGCTGAATAACAAGCAAAGAGATGACCTATAATCTGAATAAACGAAGTAGAGAGATAATTACAAAAAAAAATTAAAAATAAGGTGGTGCTGAAGACAAACAAAATGACTGGAACAACATGATAGGTGTAAGAGTCGCATGCCTAGGTTCTAACCAAAGTAGTAAGTGATCCAAACCTGCACAAACTAATTAAGGTGGAGAGAACATAACAATTTAACAAGGTGGTGGTGTCAAAGCAGGTCAGTAAGAAAGATTTCACAAATACAGAATGTAGTGGGGTCACATGTAGCATGACATGAACCCAAGATCACGGTTAAGGCAGTCTTCGTGGGTACAGAACTTGGTTATCAGTTTATGCTTGGCAACTCTTGTTGAGTGTCTCATAGGCTGCCTTAGAGGATGCTTACCCAAAGATCGGAGGCTGAAAGTCCTTGACTGCTGAAGTGTTCCCCAACTGGGAGGGAACATTCTTGTGTGGCAATTGTTGCATGGTGTCTATTCATCCATTGTCATAGTGTCTGCATGATCTCGCCAATATAACATGCCTCAGGGCATCCTTACCTGCAGTGTATGAGATAGACAACATTGGCCAAGTCACATGAGTATCTGTTATGTACATGGTGGATGACATTCCCGCTTGTGATAGTAATATCCATGTCGATGATCTTGCATGTCTTGCAGAGATTGCTGTGGTCGACAGGGTCCTGAAGGCTGGGTAGTTTGCTGCAAGCGATGGTTTGTTCAAAAGTCTGGCGGTTGTTTGAAGGCGAGAAGTGGAGGCACAGGGATGACCCTGGCGAAGATGCTCATCCTCATCGGTAACATGTTGAAAGCTGCAAACACGATTTCATTTCTTCGCTGCAGGAAAGCAGTAGATGACAAAGGGTACTCTATCAGTCATATCCTGTGTCCGTCTTCTGAGGTGGTCAGTGGTTTTTTGCTGTGGCACGACAGAACTGGTGATCAATGAGCTTAGCATCATATCCAGTTCTTATGAGATCATCATTCAAAATCTTTAGTTGTCGTGCTACATGTGACACCACCATACTGTTCTGTATCTGTAAAATCTTCCTACTTGTCCTGCTTTGACACCATCACTTCGATAAATTGTTATGATCGCGCTACCTTAATTAGTTTGTACAGTTTTGGATTACTTATTACTTTGGTTAGGCCCTCGGCATGTGACTCTTATACCTATTATGTTATTCCAGGCATTTGGTTTGTATCCACCACCAACTTATTTTTACTTTTTTTTGTAATTATCTCTTGACTTCATTTAATTTAAGTTTAAGTTTATTTGAAATCACAAGCTTTCAAAGTGCTGTCCCTACATCAGGTGAAGGGGCAGGGCTGCAAAAGCTTGTGATTTCAAATAAGCTTGTTGGACTGTAAACTGGCACCATCCGAAGGTCTGCCCTTGTCCACCCCAGTCCAACACTGGCAGCTCCAAATCATTTAATCGGATTATAGACCATCCCTTTACTTGTTAGCTGTTGACACTTTACTCATACCGTCTGACACTCTCGATCACCTGCAGAGATCCAGCCTGTCGACACTCCGCTCTCACAATTTGTACGAACTTTTGACTTCTCAGCCTATTGATCTCTCTGCCTGTAAATTCTGTGCCTGTGTACTTCTCTCTCACTTCACCTGACTAAGGGGCAACGCTCCAAAGCCTTGTGATGTCAAATAAACCGGTTGGACTATAACCTGGTGTTATCTCATTCTGACTTTGTCCACCCCAGTCCAACACCAGCATCTCCACACCTTCTTAGAGTTAAGTGTGCTACAATAAGGAGACCTGTTCACACAGTCACTGAAGCAACCTGGTCAGGTCTGCTTTTGACCTGGGTAGCAGTCAGAGGCATTTTGGGTCCTTCATTAAATCTTTGCAGTTGTTGCAACTCTAGGAATAGTGACACCTGATTTTGGGCACATTATGCCAGTGAGACATGAGATAAGCATTGCAATGTGGAAGAGAGCAAAACCAGAGTCAGGTTTTACATGTGACACCAAATTTGCCCTTGTGTTATTCTCTATTAGGAAGAACAAAGATCTTAATAATTCTAGGGTTAAGGAGTGAAAAGTAAGTTGGAGTTATAATCGGTGCGAGGTTTTCAGACGTTAACAATAGCGCAATTATCAAAAAGAACATGCAGATGGTTTTACTACAAAAAGAGTAAAAACTGAATGATTCACTCAAGCAGCAACTTACGCAAACTAAACGCATGTGGACATCTAATGAAGTCTCCTGACACACACTGCTTACACTCTCAAACAAATAATGACTGTGATGAGACAGGAACAAGTAGCCAGCATTCATGGAATTGTACCTGCTTTGACAGCCACCACCTTTACAAAAGGACAGCAAGAAGTTAGAAAAAGTCAAGAAAAATAAAGTGCATTTGATGCTAAAGTGACCGATTCCAATTTCATTAGCAGCAATCAATTCTATTCAAAATGAAGGTACTCAACTGAAAATGGTTCAGCATGTAAATTTCAACTTCCATAAATGCCTTTTGTACCTATACAGGATGAAGAGCAAGTGGTTAGGCCCATGGATTGGCAACATCAAGTACAAAGATGGAAGACAAGAAAACGCAGTGTAAGCTCAAACAGTAGGCCAGGGATCAAACATATCCTGATTAAAGTATCATGAACTAGTGAATGAAATCCTATTAATAACGGAAAGGAAGTCAAACAGTTATAGTCCAGAAAGAGACAGAAAGCAGGATAGGGGACATAGCTTAACAAAGGCAAGAAATATAGAAGCAAGAAAGAAATACAACCAAAAGCAGAAGTTAGGAAGTGGCCACGAACAAACTAGAAGATGCCAAATAACAAACTACAAAGCTGGAGAGAATTTGGTGTGTACACAAAAGTGTTGCCAGATAGGAGACAACCTGCCCTATCAATTAGGTGGATATGTACTGAAAAGATTGTCCCCTGATGGAATAAATAAGACTAAAGCATAGCTAGTGGCATGAGAACCTGAAGTAAAATTGGGGGATCAAGACAAAGGGATAGATGTTGAATTTTCTTTTGGTTTCGTTGGAAACAAATCCTTGGGGATTATAGATCAATTGATATTAAAGCAGCATTTCTGCAGGGAGATCAGCTTAGGAGGGAAGTGTTTCTTTACTCTCCAAAAGGGACAGCAAATGCAATAAGGATACTCTGGTTGTTACATGGGTAAATGATGTAAAACAGTGTCTTCAGAGTTTGGTATTTCTGAATAAAATCTTATTAAAATAGGGTTGTCTTCAGTTAAATGTAGACCGGTTATATTTTACTGGCATCATGAGGGGCAACTTTCAGGCATCTTTATGATTCATGTTGGTGATGTTTTGTGGGATGGGAGAAGTAAACACTGTTTAAAACTGTAAATCAGGCTTCTGGTGCTTTTAAATACACTGAATTGGAAAGAAGGCAAATTGGATCAAGTGTTACTTTGCATCAGCAATCTTATTTGGAACATGTTCTCCCTATTGTTCTCAAGTCAAAGTAGAGTTCAAACAAAAATGGAGATGGAAGAATGTGACATCTAATTGGGCGGTTGATTTGACTGAGCAGCCAAACAAAGCCAGATTCCAGTCTGCAGTATTAGAATCGAGTACAACTATGAAAAAAAAAATCCCAAGATTTACCTGGGTGAACAAAACATTAAAAAAATTAAAACTGGAGCCATACATTTTGAAATTTGCATAATTGGGAGATGCCAGGAATAAAGGTAAAATGTTATCCTTTAGCTTGAGAAGCTTAAAAAAAAAAAGGTCAAAATAAGAGTTAAAAAGAACCTTAGCTGTGGAGACTCATTCTGGGTGAGACAGTAGATGTAGCACTTTTCTTAGCAAAAATATTTGAAGAAATTGTAAGAGGAGCAACTCTCAGTAAGTGTTGCATTCATAATCAATCACTAAAGGGATACCATACACTCAACAAAATGTGTCTGTGAAAAAAAGACTGAGGATTAATATTTGATTTAAAAATAGATGGTGGAGAGATCTCCAAATCGAAATCACAGTAGTTAGATCTCTGATTATTTTACAAAGAAAACAAACAGGTTCTAACAGCTAATACTAGAAAAAGGACGCTCGGAAGTTAATTGAGTTTGAATTGATTGCATAAATAAGGAAGTAAATAATCAGTCAGGGTAGAGCTTTATGGAGGTGTGGATAACTGGTATAAAGCTCCCAAAGTATGGACTTAAATTCTGTTTAACTAGTTATCTTTTGGAGTAAAAGAAAAGCTCCCAGGATTTTTCCAGAGCCCTGACTTCAATGCTTAGCTGCCTACTAACTCCTCGAATTTATTCTTGCACTCTAAAAGCAGAGTGAAATCCATCTGCTATTGGAACTTCCCAGTCTGTCTCCTGTAATGTCGTGCAGTCACCTTCCAGCAATACAACTAAAGCAGTGTTACCAAACAAGACTTTGCTTCTCTCTCTCATACTTGACTTCTAGCCACATTGCCTGGACCTCTTTATGGTGATCACTGAACTGTCCCAAGTGACTCATCGAAAACTTTGCAACTGGCCCCACCCCTACTAGTGAACTGAATTGTATATAACTATTACTCTGCAACAAGCTGATGTGACAACGCCTTAGAACGCAGTGGGTCCTGAACGTTATGTTTTCACAGAATGCTGGTTTCTGCAGCACAAAGAATTATTTCACATCGTATTATCAAGGGACATTATGTGCTACGCTACAATCTGTTCACCCTGAAATCCCACTCCACAATTTAAATATAATTTCAGAACACTACACGGAGAGAAACAAGTGTGTAAAATAATATTAAACAATTGGCAAATCAATAATATTGCATTTATTTAACTGAAAGGGAATTCCAAAATTTGTACAGCATGTTTATTATGTTACCTATGTTATTTTATGAAATGCAGAAGAGGATTGATCAGGGCAGTCTGGTTAATGATGCGCATTTGGGCTTTCAAAAATGATGTGTGTAGTAGCGCCAGATAATAGACATTTTAAAACAACATTGGCAATCAGTGGCTGCATTAATCAAAACTAGTTATGGGAGCACATAGCAATTGTTCTTTAGATTAGGGGGATTTTAAAAAAAATTTTTAAAAATTCATTCACGGAATGTGGGTGTCACTGGCTGGCTAGCATTTATTGCCCATTTCTAGATACCCTTGAGAAGGGGACAGTGAGCTATCTTCTGGAATTGTTGCAGTGCACATGCTGTGGTTGACCCACAATGTCATTAGGGAGGGAATTCCACAATTCTGACCCAATGACAGTGAAGGAACAGTGATATAATTATGTGGCTTGGAGCGGGAACTTTAAATGGCGGTGTTCTTACCTTTCTAGACGGATGTGGTCATAGGTTTGGAAGGACCGGTCTAAAGATCTCTGGTGAATTTTTGCAGTGCAGCTTGTAGACTGTAGCAGCAGCATTGGTGGTGGAGGGAGTGGACGCAGCGCCAGTCAAATGGGCTGTTGTGTCCAAAATGGCATCATGCTTCTTGATTTATCCACTGATAGCAGCCAGAGACTGGGCTAAGATCCAGAGACATTTTTTTGGACACACATTAGTGACTTCAGCTCGAATGTGGAGAGTATTAATTCCCAAGTTTACGTAGCACAGGAACCTCAAAAATGTAGAGAGCAACGAATCAGACAGCAACTGAGACTAGGCATTCGCACAGAGTCTGACAAAATGGGCAGCAACGTAGTGAGTGAAATTTAGAACAGAAGAAGTGTGGTGATTTTGTTTTGTAGGTAGAATCAGAAAATGCATTACAAACTAAATTACACAATTTTAAATGAAGTACAGGAAGAGAAGCCTGAACCTGTATATTTACAAAGTCTGTCAAGGTAGTAGGCCAAGTTAAGAATGCTTGTAAAATGATATAGAATCCTTGGCTTTAGAGCCATTAGATAGGAAAGCAAGTTATCAAAACTTTTTGTAAAAACACTCATGTGCATCAGCTGTAGTGACCAACTCTGGACATCACACTTTAAGAAGGATGTCAATACATTTAAGATGGTGCAGAGGTGAATTACTAGAACGATACCAGGGCAGAATAGCAGTCACACGGAGAATAAACAAAATACTGTATCGTCCTGAAAGCTGAGAAGCTTATGAAAGATTTGATAGAGATATTCAAAACTACAAAGGGTTTCATGGACCACGAAAGAAAAACAAACTGTTTCCAGTGACACCAGAGTCAGTAACAGGGCAATTCTCATCTAAAATAATTGGCAAGGAGAACCAGAGGTGACATGAGAAAAGAAAATTTCACATCGTGAACTGTAATGATCTGGAAGAAACTGCCTGAAAGCATATCCTATAATAAAAGTGAACTGAACAAAAATTTGAAGGCAGAAAATTTGCAGGGATAAGAGGAAATAGGAACACTTTGGAACCAATTGGCTAGATTTTCCAAATACTCAGTTCAGCTGATTTGCCTCCTCCTGCGCGCTATTGTTCTAGGGTTTTGTCTGTTAAGGGGTGCACAGGATGGAAATCATACAAATAGTTTTTTTAATTTGTTTGAAAGATGTGGGCATGGTCAGTGCAGCCAGCACATTTTTTTTTACCCATTCTTAGTTGCAACAACAAATATTTATGAATCTGGAGTCATGTGCAGGTCAGGCATTTGCAGCCTCTCTCTTGTAATGGTGAAATTTTAAGATTTTCAAAGAAGTCATAAACTTTACTTATTTAAAATGAATTGAAACACTATTTGGACCTTCATTCCAAACAGCTCCGGTACAAAAACAGAGAAATTGCTGGAAAAGCTCAGCAGCTCTGGTAGCATCTGTGGAGAGAAATCACAGTGAACACATCAGGTCCCGTGACCCTTCCTCAGAACTGATGGTAGCTAGGAAGGTGTCCATTTATATGCAGAAAATATCTGCAGCAACTTGCCAAAACCTTCAACATTTCTCGGTATGAGGAAAAATATAGGGTGATTATGATTACTTTTGCAGTAGGGACCTTGTTTGGACTTGAATCAGTTACTCAAGTCTCCATTATTTCCCAACTCTCTGAAAATCATGTCTTCTATTATTTAAAAAAAGAAAAATAAATCAGCATCGCTGCTAGCTGAAGGTCCTGCTGGTTTACAACCAAAAGAAGAAACAGTTTCACTGAAAGTGGATCTAAAGCTGACTGCAGGCATACACGCTCAAAAAGGCAAGTGTAATGTTCTGTATTATAGAAGCAGAAGAAGAACAGGAAACTGACCCCAAACCATTGTATTAAACAGACAATGGAGGCAGCCTCGTCTGAATCAGATCTGTAATGGGGCTTATTAACTACCATTTCAATCATTTTTCCCTTTCAGTTGCACTGTTGAATGCGTTTCTCTTAGGACTCAAAAAAGGCACTCGAAGGGGGAAAGAGTTAACTATGTTTGGAAATTCAGGCTTCAGAAGACTGGACAACTGAATGTCAGTCTGCAGTTGGAAAGTTGAAAGTTGTCCTGAATCTTGATTGGTCCCTTGTACTGTTAGTTGCCAGACTTGTATGGCGTTTTAAAGGACCTGCTCATGTCAAGTTGGAGGGGCTGAGGTCAAGGCTGCTTCATAGCTTTAGCCAAACTTTAAACAAAGACCAGACATAATCACCTGTCTCACAAATTAGAACGTCGTTTGATGACAACCCTGTTTCATACCCTAGTGAAACTAAAACTCAGTGCTGGCAAACAAAGCTGGGTGCTGTTCAACTTTGAACTAACATACATGGAGGGGTCTAAGACTACCTCAGCTGTGCACTGTTTATGAAGAAGTTGAGACAGCTGCTCTGTCACAAGACTTACATTGAACTAAATGCAAAGCAAAGATTGAGAGAAAGGGAATAGTTCTATGCTATTGATTGTGATGTTACTTAAAACATTCTCAGGTCTTTCAAAATAAGATTAAAAACCTACTTATAATGCTGTTACACCAATTGGGTTTTCTAAACATTGTCCTTTGGATCTCCTAATTGATACATCTAGTCTCAAGAGTACTGTAGCATTTAAATCCAAATGCAGCATAATCTTGGAGTTTGACTCCTAAGGCTTAGTCATGTCATGTAGACAATGAAACCTGAAAAAAAATTATTTCCTATGTCGCATATTCTTCATTCTGCAAATGAAGCATCAGTCTTGTGCTTTTCCCATCTATCCACACAAATCTAATACAGGCTCTAGTTTTGAATGATTTTGCTACATACATTAATATTGAACAAATTAAGTAAACAGAGGTATGTTGACTAGGAAACATTAAAAATCAGAAAAACAAGTTATACAAGGATAAGTTATGAATGTGATTCACTTAAAGAATATATTCTGATGAAACAGATTACCAAGGCAGTAAATCAATATTTCTTAAAGTTTTGTTGAAAGAGAAATCACCTGCTTCCACAATCAGTATACTCCCTAAAAGAAACAACAAATGCACAGAATCCCGACAGTGCGGAAGCAGGCCATTCAGCCCATTGAGTCCGCACCAGCCCTCCAAAAGAACATCCCAACCAGACCCAACCCCAAAAGACCTTGCAATTCTCATGACTCATACACCTAACCTACACATCCCTGGACACTGCAATTTAGCATGGCCATTGCACCTAAACTGCACATCTTTGGACTGTGGGAGGAAGCTGGAGAACCCGCAGACACAGGGAGTGTGCGCAAACTTCACACACCCACACAAGGCTGGCATCGAACCCGGATCCCTGGTGCTATCAGGCAGCAGTGTTAACCACTGAGCCACTGTGTTGCCCCACAAACCGATTTCCAGAGGGTGAAATCTTCCCAAGCCCTGAACAACGTGGGCTACAGTGAGAAATTTAGAAACATGCTAAGACAGACATTGAGTGAGGCCTTTGTTGACATGGAGACCAACAAGTTTCATTTTCCAACTCAGCTCCAGACGTCAAAACAAGATTCTCAGTGGTGAAGACAGGCCTATTAACAGGGATTATCAGTCATTATCATCCTCATTATTACTTAAAAACTTGCTTCATTATCATCCACTCTGATTTCACAGCCCACTTACTAGATAGCTATAACTCCTGATGTGAAAGTCAGAGTTCACCACTTGATCCTTCAGCCCTCCAATTCAGACACCAACATCGCAGAGCACACTCCACAGATAATACCCACACACATCCCACGTCAACGGATGCTGGCTTCTGAAATATACCAGTCTCATCATATCCTCATGGTACACTCAGGCAAGTACACTTCTGCATCTGTTATTGCACATGGACAGGTATCCAGCTCACAGATTGAACCAAATCGCATTTCAAAGCTGCTCACTCACTCTAAGCCTACCTGGCAGCTCACAGCATCCCTGCTTTGCCTTGCTGCCTCATCTAGAGCTAACAGGCTCACCCTACTTCTGTCTTACCTTGCCTTTTTGTGCAAAGTCAAAGCGTAGCTTGTCATGGTTGTCAGCAGTCAATCAAGGGGTGGACGTGATGCCATGTGGCATCATGTTACGTTAATCGCACACCCCATGTGTCAGAAGCATTTGTGGCAAACTCACTGCAGGTCTTCAAAAAAATGACCATGTTTCAAAGTCCACGGGAGTATCCCTCAGTCAAAGAAGATACCATTCGATCTCGGGGCCAGACAAAGCAAGTCTGTAATCAGTTCAGGCTTGAGCGCAGACAGTATCCACTCTCAAAAGGGAGTGAGGAACCGAACACTGAGCACTCCACTACCTACTTGAATGCTTTCCAATGTTGTCTGTTTTCTCTTGGAACGTGAGAAAGCAGGGGAAGTAAGTTGAAAATGGGTGGCACAGCTGCTAGTGCTAGAATAGGTGGAAGAATAGCGATAAGTTGTCCCAAGCGAGGGACACAGTAGGCACGGGAGATGTCATGCAGGAATAGTGGTGTGGGGAAACTGGCTGGGTAATAGCAAGCGAAGAAATATATTGCACAAAATGGAGAGTGTGGTACAGCATGAGCCCTCTTGGGGGAGCTGTGTGCAGTTATGAAGATAGAGCGAGCGTGAGGTAGTAGAAAAACTATATAGTGGTCCTTACCCTGGCAGAGTAAGGGGGGTAACTGATCTTCTTCGTACACTGCTAGACATTCTTCCAGATGACTGAAACTACACTGAACCCACGTAGCAATCTCAGAACACACTGGTAGAGCCTGGTGTCACAGCTTCCTCAGTCAGATGTGGGGAAAGATAACATCCCTCCCCTGCACCACCTAATTCACCCAGACCTCCACGGCCCTGTCCATAAAACCCAGCATCAAGTTCCCCTCATGGGCCATATCTGGGGCAAATATCACAAACCATGCAAGGTAGTCTGGACTGACAGTGCTTGACTGCCACCGCAGCTTTTTAAAAGATGCCAGGGATCCCAGTACATCCTGGCACTGGTGGGTACTTCCAGCTACAGCAAGTGGGAGAATCGGGCTAGCATCAGATAAGAGTTGTGCCATACGGGTATGGATGGTAGTTAATGAGGCGAGTTTGGGATGGTCCATGAAAGAAAATACACTCTGCCTTGCAGACAGAAAACCAGGAGCCGACAAGTGATACAGCCAATGTATGGGAAGATTCAGCTCCTCTGCTGCATGGCCTGCTGTGTTCATCCAGCTCTACACCTTGTTATCTCAGATTCTCCAGCATCTGCAGTTCCTACTGTCTCTGAAACAATATGCTTTTATTCTTGTTGGATAATGAGTGTTTGGTTATATTGGGCAGGAAGGCTGACGTTTCGGGTCTGGACCCTTCTTCAGAAAGGGTCAGCTTTCCTGCTCCTCTGATGCTACTTTGCCTGCTGTGTTCATCCAGCTCTACACCTTGTTATCTCAGAATAAAAGCATAGCTTATCAAAGTACAGTTGATTTTAATTGTCTGCTTAGTCACTCAACAGTTCCAATCAGTGCTAAGCCATACAGACAAAGGACTCCAACCTTGCAGTCATTCACTTCTCTGGCAGCTGGACTTCAGAGCTGAAGCACATCTACCACAGGGTGGCATCCTCTATCGGACATCTAATTGCTTTTAGCCAAGCAACCAGCAGCGAGACTTTCAACAGTTGGGAAAATCCTCAAAGTCAGACACGCAGCCTAAACCAGGAGATGTGAAGCAGGAAGTATGAAGAGAGGAAAAAAAACCCATGTTGGATTAAGAAATAGAAGCAAAGGAGACTGGGTTTTAAGCAAATTACAATTTTCTAAATTCCCTAACACTATCTTCTGAATGAATAAAACTTCACATTTGTAAAAACTAATTTATAGTGTCTTCTAGGTTGTTTAGCAGCAACTATCATGCTTTACCACACCTGGATGCATCAGCCTAACATTTTTGGTGTCTTTATTAAGAAAGTAACATACAAGTTATGTCAGGTTTATCAGTGAGATATTGTTATGAACAGCCTGGGGAACAGCAGGACATCTCTGACAGCAGCTTTCAGATTCTCACATTTAATCTTAGCCAAAAATTGCTGTTGTAAATGTTAACCATGTAGTTATTACTTATGAAAAATCCTGTCCAAGATCTTTCAGACCACAAATCTGCTTTGCGCCTAACAATGTGTCTCTCTGGATATAAATACAAAAGGTCACTACCTCAATACTAAACAAACTATATGAAGTTATTTCCATGGGATGCGGGATATATGTGAAGCCAATGAACACAAGAATCCTTGCTTTGTACAGTCAGATTTAATACAGTATCTAATGACCATTGATGTAACTGTGGTCATTGTAATAGGTTATTAAAAAGGGTTCAGTACAAACTGATGTTTTGGTGTTTACAGTGACCCACCGAGCAATGCCATGAAATGCATCTTAATGTAACCGTATCTGTTCTGCAGGCAGTCCATTGTGACAATCTGGGCTCTTGAAAGACTGAACACTGTCAAGGTTTGTTGACACCAATAATATGTCTGCATAATCATTCAGAAACAGGGTCAAGAACAATCTAAAATCTTTGTTTATATAGTCCATTGCGCTGGTGCTGGATTCCCAATTAGATACAAATTTGTGCACTGAAGTACAGTAGGGCTATGCAAGCAAATTTAAATCTGATGTATTCAGAGTCGGGGTCAATGGTCTTAATTATTCCATTAAGCTAGGCGTGTTGCACTTTAATGGTAAATGCCACAGAACTGCAGAACCCAGGAATGTAACAACAGCATCCCCTAGTGATCTGGACTGCGTGGTGATGACTTAGAGGACTTAATATGAATTGCTAAGTTGTTTTTATCTTGATTAGAGGAACACTGAACGAGTAAGGAACAAAGTTGTTTATTTCAATCCATACAGCTTGCTTTTGGTGATAACAAAGTAAAAAAGACACTTTGCTACCCAACTTCACTGTGTTGGCTTGAAGCTGGTTTTTCCACGTTCTTTCTCCTGTATTCCACTCCTCTTGCAGTCTCCCACTGCCTCAAGCATTTATGGGTTTCTGCTTCAAGACCCAACTTTATAGTTAGTTTTTAATTAAACAGACTACCCAACTCTTCTCCACCTGCCATACAGAAACGACCAACCTAATTTAGCGATGACCCCTGCTGAATTCAAATGAAATAATTTGGTTCACTTGCAATTAATGTGATCACTGAAACATCAACTTTTGTATAAAAAGGAGCCAACAAGTTCAAATCCCCCATCTGAAAAAAAACTTAACCTATACCTACCTGCCCTGCAAATTTAACCGAGTTATCTATGCTCAAAGAAGTGTAAGCATCAATCACACCAACGTGCATAGTTGGAAGTGCCAAAAATGTGAAAAAGTACTTCTCAAAGTAGGCCTACCCATTCCCATTTTGTAGGTGTGATAGGTTAAGTGTAACCAATTGACATTCACCCAATTTTGATCTCCAGTGCCAGTGAAATCAGAGTTCTACTCAAAAGAACAGAAGATGCAAAAATGAGTCTTGCCTTCCATTCACAGTAAAGTGTGGCTGCTGCAATTGTGGCAGGCTTTATACTTTAGTATCCAAGACAAGGAATCATTTTGGGCAGAGGGCAACAACGTATGAGATCAGACCGGATTCGGCTGGCATTTATATAACACACACTTATCAAATAGCATGCTAGCCTATTATTCTGATACTGCATGACCCAGGGACTAAATCGTAAAAACAAAAACAGAAACTGCTGGAAAAGCTCAGCAGGTCTGGCAGCATCTGTGGAAAGAAATCAGAGTTAACATTTTAGGTCAAATGACTCTTCCTCAGAATTTTAAAAAGTTTGATTTTTTTTGTTTTGTCAATCAAGATCCAACGTTAATCAATAACGATGGACTTAACTGACATCAGAAAAAGTTACATTGAAAGGGCTTCCTGTTTATACCTGGAATTGATTCAGCAATGTACTACCTGTACTGTGTCACTTTCTCCACACTGGAAATCTAGCCAACACTTGGATCCTGAGAAAAATCATTTAATGGATTCAATTTTAAATGAACTAGCACCTATCCATTTGCATCCAATTCATTCATGTTTATTCAGCTTTCCCTCTTCTTGCCAGTACCCAAAACTGCCTCGTTAGCACAACTAGTATCAGGATTCACACTTCCTGATTCTTCGCCCCCAGTAAGAGACAGAAAGCAACCATATGCAAAGTGATAAAGTTATCCAAGCCTTCTCCACAAGCTCTGTTAACTCCAATGAAGTTATAGAAATAGTCTATATCACCACAATTTTCCTTCTTAATGAAGATCGTAAGAGCAAAACAAAATTCTTAAGACTGACCTTGATCAGAAAGCTGAATGAAGATGAAATCAGGATTTCCCCAAAAGACCACTGTTTACTGAGACAATAATGTTAGCATCAGCTACTACTGTAAGAAAAGTTGTCAGAGTCACCCAAGAAATCATACAAATGAAAACAGAAGTGTACAAATGTTATAGTCCAAAACAAAACACCGCAATTGAAAATTTGCACTACATTAGAGTTTAGAATATTAGAAGATTGAGAGGTGGTCAGACTGAAACATAAAAGATTATGAAGCAGTATGACACTAAGTAGATGCTAAAAGGACGTTTCCCCTCATTGTGCGCACGTGGCACAAAATTTCAAAATATGGGGTCTCCACCTAAGATGGAGATGTGGAGGAGTTCCCTCCCTCAAAACTTTTGAGTACTTCTCTTTCCCACAGATCAGTTGATCCTTGGTCACAGAATATATTTAATATTCAAGGCCAGATTGACAGATTTTTGGTTGATAAAAGAGTTAAAGCTTGTGGATGGCAGGCAGGAAAGTGGAGTTAAGGCCATAATGAGCTTAGTCATGATCTTATCAATTGGTAGAGCAGACTTGAAGGGGACAAATAACTACTCCTGCTCCTATTTCTTCCATTTCTGAAGTCACCAGTGGAAATTTGTCACTGGTAGTATTCAAAGTGAGATAATTCTTGAAGTTTCATTTCAGTCTGGTGAAAAGTCTGAAGTTATGGAGACAACCAAACCTTTTTTGTGCAGGGTTAAAGGATGCACCTACATTCAACCAGCGCTCACTGTACGGACAGAAGGCTTAAAATCTTGTAGATTGCAGAATTAATAAGTGGCCGAGAAAGGCAAGCAGTATCACAGTTTTGGGATTCTCATAAAGCATGCGAGCGTACAAGACAGCACGATCAACTTTGATTTCAACACATTCTGAGGGAAGAGAGCAGTCTATAGCAAAGTATATTTGCTGCTTTGAAAAATAAAACTAATCATGACTCGCTAATATAGCATTTATATAACTAAACAGATGAGTAAATACATCACATATCAATCTAGATATGTATCTGATTAGAATACATTTCCTTTTAACTCCTGTCCACAATTAATTCCTAACTCCACAGTTATTGTAGCAACACTACAGACCGCAATTACAACATGCCATCACTAGAGGCATTGCTGACCCACCACTGCCAGCAAGTGTTGTTTTGGCACAGCAGGTTTACAACAATAATATTCAGTATAAATATGGACACTGGAATGTAAAAAAAAAAGTTCAAAAGGTACAGCTGTGCGCTCTGATCCAATTATCCCCTCTCCCTAAAGACCACCTTGCCCTGATTTCTTAAATGTAACACCGGGGGAATTGATTAGTATATAAAAATCATGGTGCATCTGGAAGATACTTAAAGCAGAGAGTTGTGATAGAAACAAACAGGTTGGATAAAAGAATTGATAACGCAAGGAGGGAAAGAGTAGAAACGTTTTCTAATATCAACAATACATGTTACAAAAGTTAAGCAAGACAGTAAACAAACAAATTTATAGGTTTGAAGAAAGAACAAAGAAATCAAGTGAAAATGTCTTGTTTATAACAAACATTAGCAATATTGCAAAAAGCACGGGAAGCATGAGTCCAACTAGAACATTACAGGAGGATACTGGATTTTAGAAAGGATTAGTTGCAATGGTTAGCATGGTGGTAGTATTAACAAAAACGTACCAGAGTAAAAGAGAGCAGTGATGCAAAAACAACTGAGTACAGTCAATAAAGCTAAAGTAGTGAAAAATATGCAATGCTCACAATTTGGCTTTTCACTCCCCTACCCGCCAACACCCACCAGCCCGCCTCAGGCCAATCTTCATGAAAGAAGATGCAGATGTGTTCTTGCATGAAAGGAGCAGGTAACTCTTTAATGATGAGCAGTAAATCAAACTCCACATTGTGTTTGTGTCAACATTTAATCATTGAGGGTCTAGTGGTGAAATAGTAGTGTCTCGACTTCAAGGACATTAGTTCAAGTCCCACTAGTCACCGCAGTGTCAGAAAATGTTCAAAATAGTTAAATTTTTGATTAAAATATCAAAATAAGAAAAATTACTTTATGTACTCACACAGGTTTCAGTCAAGCTCTCCATATTCCCCAATGATAGGAGGTTCAGAAATGACCTTGTCCTCCTCCATCACATTGTAACCACCTCATTCCCCACCCTCCCACAACTGCACACAAATTCCCAACACCTCTCCCCATCACATACATGTGGCAGCCTCTTACCAACCTTCCCTCTCCATTTGTTCACTTAACAGCCCCTTGTCCCTCAGCAAACATTCTCTATCCCGTTGACTCAGCAGACCCTCTTTGCAAACAAAAACAAACACTCCTTACTGTATTTCTCAATTCCTAACATGCACACACGTTTCTTTGTAAAGCCACTCTCACCCCATATGCACAGTCAACGAGCCTTTAACCCAACAAAAAAAATCCACACGATAAAACGGCAAAACTGCATTGACGGATGGTCTCATTTAAAATATCAAAAAGGGAAGTGACATTGATTCTTCCACCTTGTAAAAACTAATCTGATAAAAAAAAATTAGCAACAGCTACGTTTAAAAAAAAGTTGCTAGACAGCTGAATCCAATGCCTCAGATGCAAAGTCAATTAGACGATTAACAGAACGATGGATATTTACTTGATTGTCCAAACATGTGGATAAAAACAGGATTCTGTGTAACTGGATAAGAGTTGTTAATGCTAAGGAAATAAAAACTGAGAACCAAGTATCATTGCAATACCAAGCGCAGAAGAATGTGATTTGAAGTAGAATTCCCATAACTAAAAATGACATAAGGAGTAATTAGCCATTCTGTTCCTGAGACACACACCGTAGTCTCAAGGAGAGGGGAAAAACAAAAACAAATTTGGACACCTCTTCTACCCTGTCAAAATTTTATATTCATATTTGTAGCCCAATTAACTGATCTGTCAGCATGATATTTTTCAAAATTCTGAGATAAGGAATGTGTAAAGGATAATCTATGCTACTTTTTTGTTCCTTCATTTGTTTATGTGGTGCATTGCTAGCCAGGCCAACATTTATTGTCCATTGCCAACTGCCCTTGAAAGGGTAGTAGTGATCTGCCGATAAAAATGAGCAGTAAAGTCAAAAGATAGCTAATCTTGAGGCATACTAATCTCATGACTACAAAAACATGGCTAAATCTCAGTTGATCCAGATACGCTTATGCAAGTTCATTTCTGCAATCATGGTGTTGAAGGACACTAATTATAACATGGTTGAATACTTTTTACATTCTTACTGGATCAGTCTTGGAGGGTAGAATGAAGGGAGCACCGATGAAGACTATTTTTAAAAAAAATCTAAGACCAGTGGCCATGGCCAACTCTTATGCTAAATGACATGGACCAGTCACAGTGAGACACTATCTTTTTATACCAGGCTGAGAATGTTTCAAGACTGACAATAGGTTGCTTGTTTTCCACATCAATTACCACCATGTCATCCTGAGGCTTGGTGATAAGTCTAAATTTAAAGTACAAATTTGAATACTTCATAAAAATCCTTTTGTTAAAAGGTTTTTATTTCATTTTATTTCAAACCAACAACTAACCAGTTTGTTTCATGAGTGAATTGTAACAACAGTCAAACTTGCAGCACAGATCCAGCAAGAGTGAGATGGTATGGACAGCAGTGGAAGGGCAACTCGATTGTTAGGAGAACCCACAGTTGCTTTGGTAGCTGCAGACATGACTTAAGGATGCTGCGATGCTTCCCTGGTATCAATGGAGTATTGAACAGAGCAGCCATAGGGCAGGGTGAAGAGCCAGAGGCGGAGGTTGACATTGGCATCAATGACAAAGGCAGAAAGAGGGGCGTGGTGCTGAAGAAAAAGAATTTAGGGAGTTAGGTAGGAGACAGATTACCTGGACATCTAAAGCAGTAACCTCACGATTACTCCCAGTACAATGTGTTCGTATTTAGAAACAGTAAGACCAAACAGATAAACACTTGGCTAGAATGATGTTGCAGAATGGAAGGCTATACATTTGTGGGACAGGTGTACAAAGATGCATTACACCATCATACGACTGGGTCTAATATCCTCGCAAGGAGATTTACTACTGCTTTTTTAAATAGCTTGCCAGGGGCACTGAAACCCTAGAGGAAATTCAGGTATTAGAAAAGCTAAGCTATAAGAAAAAGTGGAAAGCAGTAGAAACAAAATTTGTAGTCAACTAGGGTCAAATTATAGAAGTGTAAAATTAAAGGCAGAATTAAAGAGACTATACTATGTGCATTTAGAAAATAGATGAATTGACGGTGCCAGAAGTTGAAAAGAGCCATGATTTAATTACCAGTACAGAGGCTTCAGGGTGATCAAGAGGTGCTTGTAGCAAGGGGAATGCAGCAAATGGGTGACTTCCACTTGCATATAAACTGGATAAATCTAACGAGCACCAATGCTGTGGAGGAAGAGTTTCTGAAACGTGCTCGAGACAGTTTTCTGGGGCAATACGTTGAGTAACCAACTAGGGCACAGGTTACATTTGATATACTATTATGTAATGGTAATTGTAAAATGGCTAATGGATAATCTTGTTGCAAAAGAATCTTTAGGGGAATAGTGACCATTGTTTGCAGAATTTTCCATAAAGTTCGAAAAAGATGTAGGTCAATCTGAAACAAGGATCCTGAACCTAAACAAGGCTAATTATGAAGTAATGAGGGGAAAAAATTGGCTGTGGCACTTTGGAAACTTAAATTGAAATGTCTAGCACCAGATAGTCAATGGCTGTTTTTTTTTTTCCCTTTATTCATTCATGGAATGAGGGGCAACACTGACCAGGCAGCATTCATTGCCCATCCCTAATTGCCCAGAGGCAGTTAAGACTCAACCACGTTGCTGTGGGTTTGGAGTCACACATAGGCCAAACAAGGTAAGGATGGCAGCTTCCTTCCCTAAAGGACGTTAGTGAACCAGATGGGCCTTTTTCCTGACAATCGACAATGGATTCACAATCAACGTCAGATTCAGAATTCCAGATATTTACTGAATTCAAATTCCACCATCTGTGCGGCAGGATTTGAACCCGGGTCTACAGAACGTTATCAGGCTCTCTGGGTTAACAGTCCAGGGATAGGCCATCACCTCCCCCATTAATTTACAGAATTACTACTTGATTTAAAAAAAAAATACATTTAAAGTAAGATAAAAACCATAAGGAAAAGCAAGAGCACCATGTACTAATTCAGAAGAGGTCACAAATTTGCAAGCCCGAGGACAAAGGAGGACCAAGAAACTGATAAAGATTACAGAATATAAAATGTAAACTAGCAAGAAACTTTAAAAGCTGAAAAAGAAATCAAAGCTTCTACAGCTACAGAAATAAGAAAAAGATTTGCAAAGGCAAGAACCAGTCCATTCCAGATAGAGACAGAAGAATTCATAATGGGAAATACTGAAATGGCAGCAAAAATGAAGTGTTTGGGTGTCTGTCAGAGGAAAATACAAGTCTCCCTGCAATAATTGAAATCCAAGGGCCCAATCATAGTGAGGAATCAAAATTATAGCCAGTATTCAAAAAGTTTAAAAATAATACTGGGGAAATTAATGGAACTGAAGGTTGACGTATCCCCAAGACCCAATGACCTTCACTCTACAGAGTATTAAAAGATGATCAACAGTTTGGTAATCAAACTTTTATCAATTCTGCAGATTGGCAAGTTGCAAACATTCCCTCACCATTTAAGAAAGGAGGGAGCGAAAATGAACAACTACGGACCTGTTCGCCTGTCAGTAGCAGGCAACATTACAGAATTTATTGTGAGACGTAAAAGCTGGGCATTTAAAAAAAAAAAAAAAAAAACTTGACTGATTGGGATTTCATGGGAGAATCACGTTTGGCAATTAGTTTTTAAGGGTGTTATGTGTAGAGTTGACATGGGGGAAACCAGTAGATGTGGTGCATTGGGATTTTCAGAAGGCTGTTGATAAAACTCCACACAGGTTAGTTGAAAGAAAAAGTGCATGGAACTGGTGGTAGTATAGGAACACAGACTAATGATTGGATAAGAAGCAGAGCAAAGGAATAAAGGAGATACTCAGAGGCTGGTAGTCGATGCCCCATGAGGTATTGCAAGAAGCAGTGCTTGGGTCACACTGTCCATACCGATAATTTGGATACTGAGGCCAATCGTAAAATATACAAGCTTGCAGATGGCATAAGGCTTAGTGGGATTGAGAATTTCTACATGGTTTCAAAAAACTTTCAAAAAGAATTTTAGACAGGCTGAGTGAGTGGGCAAGAGCTTGACAAATGGCTTCTAATGTGGATAAATGTGAGGCTATTCATTTTGGTATCAGTAATGCAGGTATTTCGTAAATTGAGGAAGACAAGACAAGACTGAATGTCTAAAGGGGCCTATGTGTCCTTGTTCAGAAATCACTGAAAATGAGTGCAGTAAGAGGTTCGAAAGGCAAGCAGTATGTTAGCCTTTACTGCAAGAAGATTTGAACACAAGGGCAAAGAAGTATCGCTTCGATTATATGGAACACTAGTTGAAAGTCAACCTCGAACACCGTCTGCAGTTCTCATCTCCTTACCTAAGGAAGAATACCTACCATAGGGGTGTCCAGCTGAGATTCACCAAACTGATTCTTGGGTGGGTGAACTGTATCATATCAGAAGAGCTTGAGCCTGCATTATCTGGAGTTTAAAAGAACAATTTAGAAATGCTTGAAGAGCTACACAGGGTGACTGCTGAAATGATGCTTCCTCTGGCTGTTAGGGCCAGAATCAGGGAATATAAACTCAGAATACAAGACCAGCCATCTGAGACCGAGAATGTGGAGGAACTTCTTCACTCAGGTGGTGGTGAATCTTTGAAATTCTCTGCAAAGTGGGCAAGTAAAGTTCAGTCATTAAGTTATTTCAAGACAGATTGTCAGATTCCTAGTTAGTAATGACATCAAGGGATAGTGCAGGAAAACAGCATTGTGTTGATGATCAGCCATGATCTAGAACAACACAGCAGGCTCCAGGGTGTTAATTGTCTAGTCCTGCTCAAACGTTCCTAACAAGAACTAAGCTGCTCTCATATCTCTATTTCTTAATATACTGAATACACTACTTATTGAAACAACTCCTGATCCAGACAAAGTTACTGACAACTCCTTTAGGCGAAAAGCAGGAATTAATTACCAGTTTATCCATGTTAGTGAGAAAGACTAGTAAAATCCCAATAACCTCTTGCTCACCAAAAATGTCTCCTGTGACACAGTTGAATTCACTGCCCCAAGACTAAGGAGTAGACCCACACTCCCTCTTCAAACTTGCACGAGAACTGCCATTGCACAAGTTAATGTATGACAGTTGCTATCTATTTAAGCAATCACACGAGGAGAGCCAAGAAACAAAATCTCCCCTCAAGCTACGGTAATCAAAGGCTGAGCTCAAATGCATTTATAGATAGAGTATTCATTCAAGACAGGTACATATGTTATATTATAATTGGTGCTGAATGAGGACAGCTCCTTCAATCCACACATCTCAAACCAGGAACATATTTAAGAACCAAGCACTTTGTGCACAGATCTATTGGAATGGATATGGATGTCGAGCTTAAAGAGCTCATTTGTTACTTTCATTTATTTCCAATAATTTTAATTCTGTTTCACAAATACAGGTGAGAGAATTTTAGTCAAGTAGGTGCTTACTCTAATCTTTCTTCCCACCCAAGCATCACACTCAACTACATTAATACTACTGTGTACTCTGCCTTGATTCCTTCTAATTCCTAGAACTCTAAGAAGCTACTTTGACCTTGACAGCCACGGTAAAATACAGAAACACTGCACAGAAGCTAAGAGACTGGAACTTTGTATAAATCAACCTGTTAAGAAATGTTACTGCATACCTCTGGAGCAGGGTGGGACTTAAATCCTGGTTCAGAGGAAGGGACAGTACCACTGTGTCAAAAGAACCCCAATACACGAACTTTTTGCTTGAAAGAACCTATTCAGAGTTGTTACTGCAGCCTCCTGCTAAAGGTGGGACTTGAACCTAGGCCTCCTAGTTCATAGGTCGGGACACTACCACTGCCCAAACACCACCCGCCAAAGATACTGGGACTTAAATGCACCTGCAAAGTAGTAACAGGTAATAGATAAACCACAAAACAATTCATCACTTCAGTTTGCTGTTATAGATTTTGCCAGTTGTCAATCAATTTCAGTGCACAACGTCATTGAATAAAAAGAAAATAAAAAAATCTGCATTTAAAATTTCTGAATCTAAAAATGTTAAGGGCATTAAAAACAAACAATAGAATGTATTTTATAAGCACACCATTCCATTTCAAACTATGCCTCCATTCTACTTTCCCCAATGGCACCAAATTAGACTATAAATGTAACATTAATTGCACATTTATAGCCAGGAATGAGCATTACATGTAATTATACAATTAATCTCTGACAGTTAAAGGTATCTTTTTCTTATTCTAGATATTAAGCAAACAAAATGCACTTCCCTGAATTTTTATTATCAATTCGTCCTCATCTGTTGTTGGCATTCTTCAATGCAAAGCAACTTCCACAAGTCCAAAATCACAAAGTAACTAGGCTGTCACCAACATATTGTCATAATGAATGTGAAACCAAGAGTTTAAACTTTACAACGGGCATGCCAATAATATTTTTACAACATTTAGAACTAAACATAACCTTACCCTACTACACCACTCAAATCATTTATGTACATTCCATCATTTACTCCATCTACTATTTTTCACCCCAGATGAAGAATATTTTTTCTAGTCCCAAGGAAACATTTAACTCAAGTACCAGACAAATGAACTGGAGTGGTAACTCACTATTATTTAATTTATCCCCTTGTGCAGATGAAGTCAGGATCAAGAGCCCACACAAATGAAGTAGCCATCTATACCACCAGCGCCCTATTGCTTTCAGAGCAGTTATTTTGATACAATTGCCAGTTTATACTGAACTGTTTTAATATTTGATATTTAGTGTTATCTTCACAAAGCTTCATGAGTCAGAGGTTTAAAGGCCCTTTAAGCCCATCAAATCTGCGCCAAAGACAAACACCTAACAATTCTATTCCTATTTTCCAGCACATAGCCTTGGCATGTCAAGTGGACATCTAAATCCTGGTTCCTTTTGTTGTACTCTCATTCTTGCTTCACCTTAACTAAAAGCAAAATATTCCAGAGATGTCAGAATGTTAGAAAATGCATGAAAGGGCAGCCAGTATCTTTAGTAGGAAAAGGGCAAGTTCATATTTTGTGCTCTATTCAGTCCACAGTACAAAATTTCATTGTGACAACACAGAATTCACTAGATCCAAATTAGCTCAGTTGTTAGTGCACACACTTCATAAATTAACGGCCGTGAACTCGGACCCTGTTCCATGACCTCTTTACACTTCAGTGCAGTATGGCAGAACAACGTATTGGATGTTAAAATTAATCAACAATATGCAGTTAAATGCTTTAAAAAGGAAAATCTCCTTCTCAATATTATTGTCTTATTTCTGTTTATCGATCTTGCTTGCAACACAGCTGCTACATTTGCCTAAACGGTAATCACAGCACTTGCAAGCAATGCACTGAACCAAAGACATTAGGACTCTGGATTTATGGAAAAATAATGGTGAACCAAGTGAGCATTGTTGGTCTCAAGTAGAAATTAGACAGCAATTTGACTTTTGATGCAAATGTTTAGTTAAATGGGGAGATCTTGGGGCAACACAGTGGCTCAGTGGTTCACATTGCTGCCTCACAGCATCAAGGACCTGGGTTCAATTCCACCCTTGACTGACTGTGCGGAGTTTGTACGTTCTCTTGTGTCTGCGTGGTTTTCCTCCTGGTGCTCCAGTTTCCTCCCACAGTCCAAAGATGTGCAGGTTGGGTGGACTGGCAATGGTAAATTGCCCACAGTGATCATGGATGCGCGGGCCAGGTGGATTAGTCATGGGAAATGCAGGGTTACAGGGACAGGGTGGGTCTGGACGGGATGCTCGGAGGGTCGGTGTGGACTTCATGGGCCGAATGGCCTGCTTCCACACTGTAGAGCCTCTACGATCTCGATATTGCCAGTCCTGAAGAACTGCTCCTTTTTAAAAAGGGACATTTTGTTCTGCGAATCATCATTTAAAATTACGAACTATTCTAACACGTGCGTAACTCAAATTACCTTTTGAATATTATGCTAAGACCTGACGCAATGACAGGTGTATATTATGATGCCTGGAATTTGGATTTTTAAAACTAGAGCCAGATGAATTTTCATTAGTCCTGAAAAAAAAGGTCAGAAAGTCAATTTGGAACAGTGACTTAATTACATCAGTTCCAAGGAAGTGAGACACTGTGGTCAAATGCCTGTGAAAACACTTGCAAGTGTTAACAGATAAAGTGTTTATACTGTTGGGTTTACAGTTTTGACTTCAGAATAGAAGGTTCTAAGTACAAGGGGAGGAGAACTTGGAATTCAGTTCAGAAAACAATTTTTCTTCTGAGAACCAAGTTAAATTTCAAGCCAACCAAATCACACAAATTGAAGTGTTTTAGTGTGGAACTTCCAAGTTGAGAGAATCTGGATTGAAGTCTACAAACTTTTACAGCTGACAAAGTTCAGTCCATCCAAATTGTGAAAAAATTCACGCCAGTGAACTCAAAGGAATCATTAAAATGGTCTCCACAGTTCAAAGAAAAAATGCTGTGGACGGTCACTTAAGTAAAGATTTCTAAACTGAAATAGGAATTATATTTCTCTGGAACTATATGGTGTTGGAAATAATCACGAAAATGAAGTTCCAACTGATGTTAAGTTCTTTTTGACCACGTATTATGGCTGTTTGTTTTTCCTTCTACCTTCACGTAATTAACAATAGAATATGTTATTAATATAACACCTTATAACCTCACATGAATAGGTTTCAGTGACTAACCACCACATTAACCAAATGCAAAAAGTTAGCCATACAACCTACAGATTCCATTCTGGGTTTTGACCCATCCACGATGACCATCAGCTGGCACCACAACTCCTGTCACTGAAAATTAACTTTTAAAACAATAAGAAATATGAACACATTGGTCAAACTTCCCAGTAGCTGCACATGATATATCTGAGAACATGGTGACCCTCTTTGCAGACTGGCTACTTTGCCTTGCTGTTTTACATGCTTATCTTTCCATTCTCTTGTTTCCTTCCCCTCACCTCTAAATTCTATCCAAATTGACTTTTATTTGCCTTTCTTTTCCTCTTGTGGCTCTATTCTCCGCATCTACCGCAAGAGTCATCTCACTTCTGGAGTTCAGCTCTTTTGTACACATTTGGACCAAGGCTGCAAGTGAAGGGAGGAGCTACATGGCCCTGGCAGAACATAAACCAAGTATCAGAGAGCACATGATTGCTGAGTAACTGCCATTTGATATTTCACTGTGCTGCTGATTCAGAGTCGACAGATTGGAAAGATCCAATCAGGCCAATAACTGCCCTGCTTTGTGTGGGTAACACATGCCTGGGCAATTTTCCACATTAACAGGTAGCCGTTAGTGTTCCAATATCTGAACTGGAATGACTGGCCAGGGACATAGCTGGTTTTGGTGAACAGGTTTTCAACTCTATTGCTGAAATGTCATCAGGGCAAAACAGTCTTTGCAGTATCCAATCCTTTCAGCTGTTTGATATCAAGTGCCAAGAACTGAATTAGCTAAAGATTAGCATCTGTGATGGTAGGGACCCCAAGAGGAGACTGAGCTGGATCACCCATTCAGCACTCCAGGCTGACAATGACCACAAATGCTTCAACATGCATTTGCACTGGATGTATTGGCTGCACCAATTCCTGGGGCTGTAAATGTTTTTGGAGTCTTGTCCTTTGGATTAATTATTTAATTGTCCAGTGTTCACGACTGGATATGGAAAACCGCAATGCTCAGATGTGATCCTTAGGATGGGAGATAAGTTGCTCCATTAATCACATTCTGCTTCCACGGGCTGACTTGCAAGTAATCCTGTGTTGTAGCTACACCAGATTGACCCCTCACCTTTAGGTATCTACTGCTGTTGCTAGTGTGCCCTCTTCCACCCTTCGTTGAATCATGCTCAATAATAATGATCAAGTGGGAAATATTCTGGGTCATGACATTAGACCGTGGTTGAAAACCGTTCTTCTACTGGCCCACAGAATCTCTTGAATGCCCAGATGAGTCACTTGATCTGTTTAAAAAAACCTCTCAAGTAAAATGGAGATAGCAACACACAAAACAATGAAGGGTACCCCCAATGTGAATATGTAATTTAGTCTCAAGTATTTTGGGCCTGCACGATGGCTCAGTGGTTAGCCCTGCTGCCTCACAGCACTAGGAACTCGGGTTTGATTCTGCCCTCAGGCAACTGTCTGTATGGATTTGCACATTCGCCCCGTGTCTGTGTGGGTTTCCTCCAGGTGCTCCAGTCTCATCCCAGTCCAAAAATGTGCAGGCTAGGTAGACTGGCCATGGAAAATTGCCCGTAGTGTTGAGGGATGTGTAGATTAGATGGGTTATAGGGGATGGTTCTGGACAGGATGGCTCAAGGGTCGGTGTGGACTTGTTGGGCCGAAGGGCCTGTTTCCACACTGTAGGGATTCTATGGAGTACTGTGTGGCAAATCACTCCTCCCACTATTGTCTTGGTCAGATGCATCAGTGATAGGTAGGTTGGTCATGACAAGGTCCAAGTAGGTTTTATTCCCAACCACCAACCCCAACCTTATTGGTTGTTTCACCACATACCTCAGACTCAATCTAGCAGTTACATTCTTTCGGACCTGGCCAGCTCAGTCAGTAAGGATGCTAACAGCCTCAACCAAGAGGAGCTGCTATACCTCTGCTTGTTCAAATCGTTGCCCGTCATGGAGAAATACTGATTAGCTGATGCAGGTGGTTGTTGATAAATCAGCAGGAGGTTTAATCACACGTTTGAGAAATGCCATGAGACTTCATGTGATCCAGTTAGTTGAGGAATCCAGGAGGTAACTCCTCCGAATGTACCATTGCGTCACCACCACTTTCACTGATGGTAATGCCTTGCAATGTAAAAGGTGTAGTTCTTTGACTACTTCAGGCTGTTGCCTGACTGGTCTTTGGAGGCAACATTCCTGGCACTGGTAAGGAGGACTTTGCAAGGCAGACAGGGCTAGGCTTGCCATTGTCATTTCCAGCAATTTGCTGGAGTCACACGTAGGCAAAACCACTGAAGGGCAGCAGATTTCCTTCCCTAAATTAGATTACTCCAGTGTTCATTGTCTGGTTCACTAATGGTCAACATTAGACTAGGTATTTTCATTTCATTGCCATGGTGGAATTTGAACCCATGGCCCCAGAACATTAGCTAGACTTCCTTGATTACAAAAAGCCAGTGACATTACTACTGTGCCACTGCCTTCCACCATTGCTTTCAAACAAACTGAAATCATTAATTTCTTCAAAGTATTGAAGTAAGGTGAAACAAAATGCTAAATTTGCTACTCTTTATCAAACAACAGCTTTCTCTCTTGAACCTCCAAAATCAGTTTGCACCTTATGCACTCCATGAACACTAAATGTTGCTTTCTAACCAGCACAGAATATCAGCAAGTTAATTATCTTGCTTCAAATTTTGGTTTGTTAAAATGAATCCGAACATGAAAAACTCTCTCCGCTCCCTCATTTTATTTTATATTCTGATGTTTACAGGATACCAAAATCCACATTTCCTAATCCAAACAGTATCATTTCCCAACCTCAGTCATACAAGTGCAAAAACATTCAGAAACAAACGCAACCACTTTTACCTTACTCTTAGAAATCACTTCAAGCAAAGTTTCTGGGCAAAAATCTGTTATAGATTAGGAAAACATATTCAGTTAGTACAGCTAATTGAATAACATTACAAACGTTAGGAAGCTAAGCACAGGATACACACAGACTGACGGGACGTCTGGCACACTGGTATTGTCCCCACCCCAGGTGAGACTTAAACATGGACCTTCTACCCAAAAGGTGTGCCATAACATGTCCCAACAGGATGTTGATTAAAAATAACTATACGCTCAAACTGCACAGTCCAAGATCAGTCTGTACATCTTCTGATGAAATGCATTCGTGTACGCGCACTTGCGTGTGTAGAAATTAGTTCACAGAATTTTTGAAAGAGCTTCCAAATTATAAAGATATAGACATGCAAATGAATGATTCTTAAATCAATTGGTGCAAAATACAGAAGCCTTTGATTTTTGCGTTTTATTTACAACTTTTAGAATTTCAAATTTCAACTGAATGAAATAATTTCGAACAAGGCATTCTGAATAATTTCTGAGATTCCAAGAAAATGAAAGCATGGATGAAATATAATCTCAATAAATGCAACAGCTATGGATCACACAGGATTGTACCATTAACACAGAAAGCATCGCTCTATCTAAAACAGTAAGTACTATCAAGCTTTCAATAAAATATGTACTACCTACAACTTGCATAATAATATCTAAAATTTTTGGGGCTCTTGCAACATGATGGTAGTGTTCCTATCTCCGGACAAAGAGACCCAGATTCAAGTCGCACCTGTTCCAGAGGTATGTTATAACATCTCCTTAAAAAGGTTAACTAAAATATTGAGGTAAAAACTTACATGAGATTGGGAAAATGTATATATTTTGTTTCTACATTTCTATTACAAGATATTAAATCTTAAGATAGAATCCTTATCACACTTCTTGTAAGCACAGCAATGACATGCCAAACAAGAGCTCATCAGGTCTAATCCAATGTCACTCAACTACTAAACTATCAGGCAGAATGGTGATAAATCTTCAATTCAGGATTGGAAACAAGAATTCTGACACATTTAGACAAAAATCTGCCCACCCACATCCAAAAGATGTTTTTCAGCTGCAATTTTGGACTAGAAGCCTTCCTAGCTGAAGCAGTTCTGTAAAAGGAACTCTTGGGGGCAACAGCAGACATGATCAACACACAATTCACACCCATTTTGCAGTAGTCGGTGCCATAATTCATAGTTTAAAGGGTCTGAAACCACTTTGACAGGTATTAAGTGTTTGAGGTAAATGATAGATGAGTGTATGGCCAGCAAACAAAAGAGTTGCATGGAGGGGTGTATTTAGGACTGATTCAGTCAGATTGAGATCCTGGGATTTTTTTTTTTGGGGGGGGGGGGGTCGGGTCAGGGGTCCAGCAGTGACAGAAAAGAGAAGTAGGGAGCAGAAGTCAGTTGGTAATAAGAATGCAAGACAGTATTTGCTTCACAGATAGCTACGAATTACAGCAAGTCTTAATTCCACAACTTATCCTGGCTAACTGTTAGATGCATCCAAAGCTTCCAACAGATTCAAGAGTTGGGGATGTTTTCAAAGGCCTTCAGACACTGGGTAATTGCCCATAAGAAGTTTCAACTACACAGGCAATCCTCCAGTCAGTTTTGTCAATACTTCAAATGTAATCTTGATGAGCAACTCGTAACTACACCGCACAAACAAGCTTCCCAGAAGAAAATCAAGTCTCCTGGTTCTCAAACATTCCTTTGATGATGAGACAGAATTGATACCTTTTCAGTGAGGTTACAATCGACATCAAGAACTTGCAACTCAGTGTAAAATTCACAACAGCTAACTGTACATTTAGTTCTTCAAGTGACTAACATAAGCCCGGAAGACAAAGAATCATCACTGCAGCTCAATGCTTTATAGAACAAAGAACAACAAAGAAAACTTACAGCCCAGGAACAGGCCCTTCGGCCCTCCAAGCCTGCGCCGATCCAAATCCACTGTCTAAACCTATCGCCCAATTCCTAAGGATCTGTATCCCTCTGCTCCCCACCTACTCATGCATCTGTCCAGACACACCTTAAATGAATCGACCGTGCCTGCCTCTACTACCTCTGCTGGCAATGCGTTCCAGGCACCTACCACCCTTATGTTTCAGAACAAACTAATATAAAAAAAAAAAAAATCAGGCTACTCTTGAAAGATACACAAAAAAAACTTTCACAGTGAAAGGAATCATCTGCTCCTATCCCATTTGCAGACAGGAAGTTCAAATTACTTACAAGAAACTTCACAAGATTAATAAAGGGTGCGGAATGCCATCAGCCTATTTTAACTCACTAATCCATCAAAACCTACTGCTGTATTCAAATTGTTTTTAAATAATGAGTTTTTTGTCTCCATTATTCTTCACAGTAACTCGTTCCATCTGTTGTGTGAAGAACTGCATCTTCAACTAGTTTTCACCTATGCCTTCCTAGTCCTACCCAAAACAAACAATTTATAATGCAACAATGCTTCAGATTTCCCATTTCCCATACCCTTTATAACATTACATGTCAAGCTTTCAATCAACTGCTTCCAAGATGGAAAGACCCATGTTATTCCCATTTTTGTTAAAAGCTCAGATATCTGATCATAGATGTTGAACATAGTGTCCCCTCTTTCAACTGGTTTAAATGCATGTGTTTGATGACAACACAAGATTTGACCTGATTTGGGCAACAGTAGAGACAGTTTGAGCATGACGGCTAGTACAACTATATGGTAGGTACAACATTCTACTTTCTCCAATGACTGCTGCTCTCAAGGGGTTAAAATGTGTCAACCATTCAAGTCCACAAGGATCCCATATAATCGCTTGATTTGTTTCAATACAATTCGTGGAAATGGGCGTTGCGCATCTTCTTATTGTGCAGACTGTACATATCCATAGTAAATTTCTCCTTCCATTATGTTGCACGTTCATATATTCTGTATTTCTCAAGCTTCTCTATGTAAATCAGCTACATCTTCTTGCTTGTTAACTGATTTACAAGCTTCCAAATTGAAGTCAATTGCCTCCCTCTAAACCAGGAATCCCAGATTCAAGTCCCACCTGCTCCATCTATGTTTAATAACATCTTTGAACAGGTGAATTAGAAAATATCTTTATAAAAGATATAGCCAACTGTAGCAAGAGCAGATGCACCCCTCCCAACACTTCCGAAGACCTTGTTCTTCCCAGCTAATATCCACCGATTCTATCATTCAAACCATTTCTTATACATTTCCATGGCTCATCTTAAGTCCTCATGGAAGACAACTTACCTAAATTAGGTGTAACTTTGTCAAATACATTTTCAAAATCTACTGTCCACTTGTCAAAAATTCCCAAGGACCAATGATGCTGATAATGGATTTAGTTATTGCATACAGTACTGAAATAAAATGGAATTGAGCATCATTGCCTCGGTTGGCTTTGTTGACTCAAAAACGTGCATCATGTTCGCAAATTTGCAATCATGCCTCCCAATGTTCAGTGCATCCCATGTACTTGGGAGTCTGCGCTTCAAATCTTTTCCTTCTTAGCACCCTGGGAAAACTAAGACAAATAAATCCTAAGGAAACATTGAGAGTCCTTTCAACTTTTCCAATCCTTTTCAAAATAATTTATTTAATTTACATTATCATTACTTAAACAGCACAGTTGTCTGTGTGGCCCAAAACATCAAAAGGAGATAATCATTCTTTATACTATCTTGTGCAGTTATCATTCATTTCAGCTAGGTTTTCATTCTATTCCAATTCTCATATCTTTCACTGCCTGGTTTCTGCCTGGTGAAGAGTGAAAGAATCTTTTTCCATAATGGTTTGTGTATAGCTGATTTCTTCATTCTTTTTGCTGCCAGTACTTTAATTTTGAACAATAATGAACTTTCTCACTATTCTCCTTGGAGCACGTGCAGAGACGATTTTTCCTTTTTCACTTTTGATTAAGTTATCACTGAACAAAATATGAAAATGCTTCCAAAGGCTAATGAAACACTTCTGAAATGTGTCATTCATGGATCTTTGGAAACATGGAAGCCCAATCACCACTGTAAATTCCCACAAAGAGCAATGTAACAATGAACAGGTTTTGATGGCTTGTTGGCCATGTCACAGAACAATTTCCATGTTTTTTTTTGAACAAAAAAAATCATAGAATGATTACAAGTCAAAAGGCATTGGCCCCTCTCTGCAATCAATTCAGTTCATCGCACACCTCTGCCCTTCCTCCACCACCCTGCAAAATTTCTCTTATCAGGGCTCTATCCTATATCATTATTGAATCTGCTTCCAAATTTTCAGCCAGAGCATTCCAGATATATCAATTTGTTGCATGATTTTTGGTCCTGTCACCGTCACTCTTGCTGCATTCACTGTATATTCATCTTTCAGTTGATTGTTATCCTTTTATTCTCAAGCCTGTTAAAGAGAACAGTTTATATTTAACTACCCTTTATAGACCCTTCATGATTTTAAAACATCTTGCCAAATCTTGAAAATGAAACATTTTATCCCTGGAACCATTCTCATATCTTTATTGCACCCTTCCTAAAGTGCTCACCACCTTCTGCTACCCAGAATTAGACATAATGCTCCAGTTGAGATCAAACCAGTTTTTTAAAAAATGGTCCATTGTAACTTCCTCATCTTTGCATTATATGCTTTTACTCAAAGCCTAGCATTCGGTGTGCCTTTAAATGCACTTCTACAACCTTCCTTGCAATCTGCAACCATTTTTCCACCAGGTTTGCAAATCAAGGTAGGAGTTTCATGGTGAATGGTAGGACCTTAAGGAATGTACCTGAACAGAGGGAATTTGGAGTTCAGGTGCATCGTTCTCAGAAAGTGGAGTCGCAGGTTGACAAATCAGTGAAGGTGGCTTTTGGCACCCTGGTCTTCATCAGTCAGGGCACTGAGTATAAAAGTTGGCAAGTCATGTTGCAGTTGTACAGGACTTTGGTGAGGGTGCAATTAGAGCACTGTGTTCGAGTTTTGATCACCTTGCTATAGGAAGGATGTTATTAAACCAGAAAGTGTGCAGAAGAAATTTACAAGGATGTTGCCAGGCTCAAGGCACTGACTGAGAGGGAGAGGTTGGACAAGCTAGGCCATTTTTCTCTGGAGCATAGGAGACTGAGGGGTGTTTCTGATAGAAGTAAATGTGATCATGAGAAGCATGGATAGCGTGAACGCACTCAATCCTTTTCCTACGGTTGGGGAAAGAGGACTAGAGGGCATCAGTTTAAGGCAAGAGGGGAAAGAATATATGGAAACTTGAGGGGCAGCTTTTTTTTTTAAAAGAACACAGAGGGTGGTACGCGAATGGAATGAGCTGCCAGCATAAGTGGTTGAGGCGGGTTCATTAACAACATTTAAAAGGCATTTGGACAAATACAATGATAGAAAAGGCTTAGAAGGATACAGGCCAGTGCGAGGAAATGGGGTCAGCATGGACCAGTTTGGGCCAAAGGGCTACAAGATAAATGTGCTCCTGCAAGACTAGAATTGTCTTTTACTTCCTATTGCCTTTTACTCATTCATTTTTCCAACAAAAATGAATCACTTCACTGCATTACATTTCAAAATTTGTCTTCCTGTTCCAACACCCCTTCAATGTCCTTTTGAAGTCTATCACAATCCTCACTATTCACAATAATCTTAAAGTCTGTTGTGTGCAAATGTTGAGATTATACCTTGCATATTAGTGATCTAAACTTGAGTGTACATTACAAAATAGTGATGCAAATACCAACCCATGGGGTACACTACATCTACCATACTCCACTCCAAAAAAAACATTCACCAATACCCTATTTTCTGTCACTCAATATCAGAATGTTCTTTTATAAGTCATGGATAAGCCAGAACTTTCTCCATATAAACATCAGCCAGAACAAAACTCTTATTAGATTTTGCCAGAAACTCTAATTTGGCCTCCAACTATTCCCTCTATGGCTCAATTCTCAAACTGTTGATGGTGTTCAATCTTAAACTGAACCGCAAAATCCCCATTCAGTCTATTACTAAGATTGTCCATTTTCATCTTGAGAACACAGCCTGCCTCAGTACCTAATCTATCTCCACCAACTAAAACCTTATTCATCACTGTTCCCTCCATTCTCAATTTTTCTCATGTCCTCACAATACACTATGTGCTATGCAAACTTTACTTTCATCCTACCCAACACCAAGTCCTCTTCAACCTTCAATCCACTCATTGCCTCATGTGTTTAGCTTCAAAATCTTCAATAATTTCCTTCAGAGTCCAGCTGTACCTCTCCATTACACCCTTTTCCAAACTCCATTTTGAGAGTCTGAATGGCTGTATATCTTATACACTAAGGTTTAAGCATTTGAACCTTCAGTGTTTTTTTGACGTGCGTGAAAGAGAAAGGTGAAGCTTTCAAATACACCATCTTAACTTCATCCCTCCTCCTAGCCCATTTCTATTCCCTTTTATTGTTCATTGCTTCTTCTGAATGTTCCACTGCTCTCAAACATCCAGTGACATTTTGCAACATGGCACTGATTAAATCTATATAGCTGTATATAATCCAAACAATGAATGCTGGCATTGTGTCATAATTACTAGTTAAAAAAAAACAAAAAAATTTGAATACCAGACATGATTAAAAGCCATCCTGAAAATATTTACTGAACTGCAATATCCTTTGAAAGCTCACAGGCGAACTTTGATGATTCCATCACTACTTTAATAGTTTCAAACAAGAATCATTTTGTTTGCATGATGTCAGCAGCAGAAATTATGACCACATACTTTTCTCTCCTGAAGGGAGGGGCCTCAGTGCTTTACACAGCATAACAGCTCTCTGACAGTCTGCATAAATGACCACTTTCCAGCTGCAAATTGGGATAATAAGCCATGGTGGTTGGTGGGGGCACTGGATATTTCATTACAGCAATGTTTGATCCGTTCACACCTGGGGCCCAAACAAAGCAACTTGTCATGAATAGAACCGAAATAGGTGCAACAGAATTAAATATGCTCCCTTAACTCGCCAAGAGCACTATGTTCCCGTGCAGTAATCTCAGGGGTATTATGAAGTGGGATTGCCCAATTCATCAGGGAGAAGAGACTACACTGAGGATCTGGCAGTCTGGCACAGCGCAGTGCTGAATCAGAGCATTTACTTAGAGACACCCACAGGGCATTTGCTTAAGTGTAAGAGTTTCGTTTATAGAAATATTCGAAATCTGAAGGAGCCTCTTCTCAACCCTCTATCAAAAAACATACAGCAACAGAAATTTAGAGCTCTGTATTTCATCCCTTACCTCCCACTCAACCAGGCTTTAGTTCCCTGACAAGAAAGTTTCTTCCCGCATCTCTCTCGGTTACCTGACAAGATAACTGCTGAAGCTAATTACTGCAAATCGATTTGCCCATCTACAAGATTCCTTTGGAACACAGAAACAAGAACAATTGTTTTTAAAAAAAATCAGTGAATCTGTTAAGAGGCAGAATAATGAACAGCAAGTACTCCACGCTATTTAGAACGAAACTGGTGGGGAAAACTGAACTCTAAAAGGAGTGCTCGTACTTTGAACCATGAGTTTGACTTGCTGGACCGGACGCAATCGCAACGTGTGCATTCCCACTCCACAGTAAACACAAAACAATGTTTCAATTTCAAAGAGGAGCACATCGTGGAGGCGGAGTCCTACGGATAACTGATACTTGCGGTTAAATTCACCGGAGAAACCGGCAAGTGACACATGACTTTAAAAAAAAAGTCTTGAAACTATTCTACACAGACAATGCCCTATTCTCAAGTAACTCCTGCGCTCGTTAACATATAACAAGTAGGCGATCCTATGCATGTATCTGCTTTGCAACGAACCTCCACACAACCCCCCCCCCCCAAAAAAAGAGCCTGGAATGCAAAAATCGCTGGAGTTAAGCTTTAAAATACCATTCTTTAATCTTCGATGTGGATTTTATAATGATGTATTTGACACGACACATGAAATTGAACCCACAGGGCGCTTGACAGTACAGTTCCCGACTTTAAATGACGCAAACCTCAACATTCAATAACACAAAGATAGGCCTAACTTCCTCGCCCGAAAACAGCCCAAAAAACAGAGGGGAAAGCCACATCCATAACGCTAACCTAATAAAATATAATCGTTCCTATCTACCGGATGCCACAGGGAGCCCCAAAGTGAAGTGTATGATCCCCGACCTTTAAGTATCGCTGCTGCGGGGAAACGCAGTTTACACCAGGCCACTGTAAACTTCTTAAGAAAATTGGCAGAAAATGCTGCTCACCGTCCCCGCTCCCTCTGCCAGCCGGTACCGGAGGGGAGGAAGCGGGAGAGTAGCACCGCCTCCTGAGCTCAAGGGTTGGTAGAAGCGGACCTCAGTCACAGGCGGCGGCATGGCGCAATTTCCATTCGGCGTGACCCGAGCATTTTACTCAGCTCCGAGGAACAAGGTGTGGGCGCAACACTCAAAAGACAGCTAGCCCCCACCCCAAACCATTACCCTCCACCAGAACCTCAGCGCTGAAACCATCACTTGAAAGAAACTGCGTTCGAACCCCCACTCGTTTTCCACGGGAAAAACAAAAAAAGGGGACACCCTCGCTTCTCAGCGCGCTTCTAAAAAGAGGGCCAAACATTGAATTCAACGTGGTATCCTCACGTTTTCTTTTAAAATAAAAAGGTTTCATCGCTGCCCTCAAAAAGTTCCGCTTTGTCGGTGTTCCTCCCTCCTCCTGGAGTCTCCTTCATGCCGAGGGGCGGGGAGAAAAGAGCCGGGGACTCGGTGCCATTTTTCCACAGGCTTCCCCTTCTCCAAAGCCAACCCTAGACACACGCCACCCCGGCCGCCCTCTCACACACCCATTTATCTCACCGCAGCTCTCCCCCCCCCCCCCCAAAAACACATACACCACACACACCTTTCCCCCTTCCACACACCAGCACCACCACCTCTTCCCGTTCTCAGGGAGATACGGTGAGCCTCCGAAGAGAGGGGGGGGGGGAAAGGTGTCCTGTGTTGGAGGGAATGCAGTGGATACAAAGTTGCAGCCCGCGGCCGATACACTGGATCGAGCCGGGGCCAGTGTGAGACAACACCCAGACTTCGAGAGCCCCAACCACTGGCTACAAGATGTCAGCTCCGAGTGTGCGCAAGGCAACATTCCGGTTGCGCAGTTCCAGTCTCGGCTACTTTAGTGCAAATAATCAAGGCAAAACCCCCTTTACCTGATTGAATCCCCCCCCCATTTAAAAAAACTCCCCTTTAAAGCAGCCTCAACTCTTTTTTTTAAAGAATTTTGGAAAGCTTCATCGTCTTGCTGCGGCCCGAGCGCAATCAGCAGCCTCTTTTTTTCCCCCTTCACGATTTGCGTCGCCCTATTATCCAAAAAGGGCAGAGAAATAAATGGGAGGGGGGGGAAGTGTGTGGATTGGGGAGGGGGGGAAGAGAATGCTCGTGTAGCTACTTTGTCAATTGTTTTTTTCCCTCCCTAAAAAGGGACCTGAATTTGGACGATTTAAAAGGGCAGATGAACTTGTTCAAAGCCGCGACTGTAGGCGACAAAACGTAAACCTTGTCAGTCCGCACCGAATGGTGCCCCACGCTCGGCACTTAGAGACTGCAGCGCAAAGAAAGAGAGAAAAAAAAAGAGGGGGGACACCACAGAAGGAGGGAGAGAGAGCAGAAAGAAGGAAGCAGCATTTTTTTAAAGCTGGTGCTAAAAGAATATCTCCTAAAACTGCCAAGAATCTAAAGAGGGCGAAATGTGTTTAACACAAAAAAAAAGGCGACTGTTGCCAATGATGTGGGGTGGGGGGAGGGGGTGGTGGGGGGAGAGGCAGGGTTGTTCTATCGGGGTGGGTATCGGTGCCAAGTGGTGCCGCTGGAGCTCGCCCGCTGCCCGTGCGCCTTTGGCGGCCGCTCGCCTCCTGGGGGCCCCCGCACGGTTCTCCAAAAAGAGAGAGCGAGAGAGAGCGGCAGCTTGGCGCACGGGCACCCGGGGTCACCCTCTTCCGCCTTTACGCGCCTGTCAGAGCCCCGGGGCTTGCTAGCAAAATGCAGGACGCAATGCCACGTCCAGTCGATTCCTTTGTGTTTAAAAAAAGGGGGAAAGAAAAACCATGTTCAGTTCTTTACCTAATATGTTTTTTTGTGCGAGTGCAAAATTGCAACGAGGCAAAAATGTTTGCAAAAAAAAACAAACGGCGGCCTTTCATGCTTGCCTGTCCCTAAATTAAAATCAACTTTCTGCGACGCGCAAATATAAATCCACACACACACACAGCGTCGCGCATTTATATTAATTGCAGAAATGCCCGCTGCGCGCACACTCCCGGACACAGAAGCAGCTCCCGACCCCTGGCTCCTGCCTCTCTGTCTCTGTCTCTCCCCTCCCCGCGCCTCCGTCTCTTACCCCTGTCAGGAGCCAGGGGCGCCATTTTCTGTCAACTCAGCCCGAGACGGAAATCTACCGCTGCACAACTTCCAAGTTCGCGACCGCAGCGCGCAAGCACTAGGCCCCCAAACCCCGGCTTCGCCTAGGTCTCACCTGGGAGGAGAAAGAAGGAAGTGACGGCTCCCTTCTCCCTCTCTTCTATCCCGCTCGACTGTAGCTGCCTCTCCTGGTGCGTGTGTGTGTGTGAGAGAAAGAGGTGTCTAAAGGGGGGAGGGGAAGGGGGGAAGGTTCTTCCTCTCCCCCAGTTCCCTCTCTGCTCTGTGGAGAGGCTGCTGACGGCGCTGGAAGGGGAGGATCTGCTTGACTTTTTGCCCACCCTCTTCCCTCAGTGCGATGTCCGGGGCGAATGAGTCAGTGTCGACTGGAAACGCAGACGTGCAACACACAAGCCTGACTCTGGAATACACCGAGCTGCGCTGAAGAGCTGAGACCCGGAACACACGGTCTGTGTTTGTGTATGTGTGGAGAGCTGGAGCCCCGTCTGTCAAAGGGATTCAGGGACCCACGCAACTGGATGGAGATTAGAGTGATTGCTGCTGGGGCTGTCTTTTGTCACACACATATCCACGCACACACAGTACTTTGTAATCTTGCCTTGCGCAAAAAAAACACAGGTATATGGGATCAGACATCAGCAAACAGTAAAAGTAGCCCATCAGACTGACAACATACCCGGGAAGGTCAGGGTTTTCTATGCCCCTTGCCCTTTTTTATTTTTCAGGACGAGAGGGCGATTTCACTTCCAATTTCTCTTTGAATCTCTCGACTTTTTTTGTAGATGTTGATTTCAGTTTTAGATGTCCTTCAAATCTCAAAAGTGTCGTTTAAGTTTTGCTTAAATTCAATGTTTAACAAACAAATTTAGATTTATTCCCAAGGGTGTTATTAATTTGGATTATTTTGTTATGAGATAACCATGATTTAACCTTTGGAGGATTTGCAAAAACTGAGACTTGATGCATAGAAATTGGACATATCGGTTACATCAAAGTTACTTCAGCTTATCGTCGAAAAAGTTATTGATTTGGAAACATTGGAATTGTCGTGCTTTTAAATTTTACTGAATGAAAGAATTGTTGTTGAGTTAGATATTTTAAACAATTGAAGTTAACAACTTGGCAGTAGCCACTTTAATCTCTGGGTGGTACTTAAAACAAATCATCTTAAATTTACAGGTATGTACACTTCACAAAGACAATATGCAGAAGCGAAAAATCTACGAAATTTGTAAACCACCTCCTCAACACAATTCAAACCACTTAACACATTTGACAATCTAAGTATCAAGCAACTGCCCCCATCGTTTGAATAATGCTTTTTGTGGTATTATGAACACATGATCAGAATTTGTAACTGATGAGGTAAAATTGCACAAGTATGAGCACCAGTAATATTCTTCCTAAATCAAATATGCTCCACTTGGATTCTAGGGTTTTGGCTATCTCAGTATCCCCAACAAGAAACAAGCTATTAGCTTGGTCTAGCAGAAGATCAGTTAAAATCAGAATAAAGAGTTTCGCCAATGCATTGAAATGTTGCAAAAAAATGCCAGTCCTGATGAAGGGTGTAAATCCAAAACGTTGACTTTCCTGCTCCATGATGCTTCCTGACCTGCTGTGTTCCTCCAGCTTGACACTGTATTGATGCAAATAAAATGTTCTTTGCATAACATTAAGCAAGGAAGCATAAATTAATTTAAAATCCTGCTGGATTGTTAAACCAAGTGTGATCCTGAAAAAATGCTCTGTTTCAGGAAGATGTACCATTGTTACCGTTCTGAAGGTGTCAGAATCATTATACTATTGTTAGAAATTGTCCCTCAATTCAAAGATGACATATACTTAGGATCATGAGTTAAAGGTATGTATCTTCTTGAAGCAGGCTGTTCTCAACCTGCACATCTTTGGACACATGCAATATAAAGTCTCATGAGCTAGTGATATGCGGAATGCAGGACTCCTTACCCTCCAGTTTCCCACACCAAATCCATCCTATCATCAGCATAAAAACCTCCGGATCCAACGCATCATCCTCTGACACTTCCGCCATCTGCAATCTGACCCCACCACCAAAGACATTTTTGCCTCCCCACCCTTATCTGCTTTCCGGAGGGACCACTCCCTCCGCGACTCCCTTGTCCGCTCCACACTCCCCTCCAGCCCCACCACACCCGGCACCTTTCCCCGCAACCACAGGAAGTGCTACACCTGCCCCCACACCTCCTCCCTCACCCCAATCCCAGGCCCCAAGAAGACTTTCCACATCAGGCAGATGTTCACCTGCACATCTGCCAATGTGGTATACTGCATCCGCTGTACCCGTTGTGGCTTCCTCTACATCGGGAAAACCAAGCGGAGGCTTGGGGACCGCTTTGCAGAACACCTGCGCTCAGTTCGCAACAAACAACTGCACCTCCCAGTCGCGAACCATTTCAACTCCCCCTCCCATTCCTCAGACGACATGTCCATCCTGGGCCTTCTGCAATGCCACAGTGATGCCACCTGAAGGCTCCCTACCTATCTCCTCTATCTCCCTATCTCCTCCCTACCTCCCCACCTACACTCACCTTTACTGGCTCCATCCCCGCCTCTTCGACTTGTCTGCCTCCTCTCCACCTATCCTCTCCTCTATCCATCTTCTATCTGCCTCCCCCTCTCTCCCTATTTATTTCAGAACCCTCTCCCCCTCCCCCATTTCTGATAAAGGGTCTAGGCCCGAAACGTCAAGCTTTCCTGCTCCTATGATGCTGCTTGGCCTGCTGTGTTCATCCAGCCCCACACCTTGATACCAACATTCCTAACTGCTTTCAGCTCTGGCAATGTGTCACTGGGTCGAACACTCGACTCTGTTTTTCTCTTCATAGATGCTGCCAGACCTGTTGAATTTCTCCAGCGCTTTTTTTTTGTGTGATTCATGATTGGTTGTAGTTGCAAGTATAATTAATTACATGTATGTTTAAGCATTTATGTATGCTTAATAAACCTAATACTCCTGATTTGAATGTTTAAGACCCTTACTGAAACTTGTGAAAACAATTGCAAGTACTATGTGTTGAGTGGTCTTTTGGAAGACATCCTTATTTAAAAAGTGGGATTGCACCAACAGTTTTTGTTGTTTGTAAACATTTATATATTACTTAAATTGTAGATTCAATTGTACAATCACTATATTTCTTCAATGTGGAGTTATCACCTTACCTGTACAGGTAGGGATTGTGTGCTTGGGAAGGTTAAAACGTAGCTTGTCATATTGTGCTCATGCAGGGAAGCTACGAATTCAGGTTATTCGCAATTGCTCCCATTAAATATTGTAGAACATGTGGAAAGTGTTTTCACCTTCTCCGGGCTGATCAATGTTTATTATCACAGTCAATATAAAAGCTTCTAATCCATCAGGAGTTACTAAAATAATTAGTCTCACATAACAAATGCAATTTACATACTTTGCTTTAAAATTTTGCCCACTTGAAAGCATCACCATTTGATTGAGTAACATCTATCATTATGTTTAGTTGGGTCAACCATCCCTCTCATTCTATCTAGTCATAACTCATATTGCTAACATTTCGACAATTTGACAACATAGAGATTGACTCCCATGACCATTGCATCTACTCGGTAAAACTATTTTGGTACAATTGTATTTCCAAATCTAAGTTCAGTTCCTAGAAAAGAAATCACAACTGCATTCAGCTGCTTTATTCACACAGATATTGAAGGAATCAACTCTCAGATTATGTTGAAAAACAATACAGTCTCATTTCTCACAATGCCAAGATTTGGCATTTCCAAAACAAATTAGAAAAGGCTGCATTAGATAAATCATTGTAGATGGTTTTGGCCTAACCATAGTGTCACAATTTTTGGCAATCTACAATCTAAGTAGTTTACTCATTGGCATTCAAGTTGGGCAAATGGCATGACAAATCTTACAGTGCACATAGCTGTCACTGTCTGGATTACTATACCAGAAGTACGAAAAACAAAATAGAGACCAGCACAAGAAAATTACACAGCCAGGTCCATGGAAAGAGACTTCCTGAGAACAACGGAAATGCTTCCAGGATGTCCTCAATGCATTCCTCAGGAGATCAAATATGGACATCACTGGCTTGTGACTGACAAAAATGGAGAATGTTCATTTAGAGGACACCGAATACATCAAGAGACATTGTTGGAATGCCAAGAGGCAAAGAGAGTGCATAATCCTCACAACAGCTCACCTCCCCAACCCTTTGAGCACCTCATATGTGGCACAGTCTGCAGATCACGCGATGAACTTTACAGTTATCTTTGAGCCTAATGAACTAAAGTGGAAGCAAATCATCTTTGATCCTCAGGCACTGCCTAAGAAGAAGATGAAAATCAAAACAAATCAACAATCTAGAATTTGGGTTTGTCCATCTGACAGTCAGAATGATACCACCAATACTATGGCATGACCAAATGTGGATTTCTGTCTGGTCTGGCTTGATCCCTGATGGATAGCAATCATCATTTTACAAATGGAAATGGAACAAATCAATAGAATGTAAAGCAGCGGGTCATCCTCTACGCTAACCATGTGTTTGGCCAGGAGCTGTTTAGTAGCCAACTCAGTACTAATATACATAGGCCAATAGTGAAAGAGCAATTAAATTTGATCAAAATGTCAAAGCTGTAGCAAAGATCACTATACTCAAAGATATAAACATTAAATCTTGGCACAAATTCTTTTCACCAGGCCACTGATACAACTGAAAATAAAAGGTGTGAATTGTTTGACTTACAAAGAAAAAATATATGAATCTTCACACCATAAGACACACCACTAATTTTGTGCAATGAGATGGATTAGCATTAAAATATTAATGCTTGGTTTAATATTGCTTGGTTGGAGCATACTTTGTGGCACTGTGGTGAAGTTCATTATAATTGTTTGATAGTACAGAACCTTAACATTGCTATAACAGACTGAGTTGCAAGAAACCAAACAATAAAATTCCATTAAATAATAGACCGAATAGATTAAGGAACAGAGACATTGATAATTGGTAATAACAGTAGCTGCACCAAACCCAGTAACTGGAGGAAGAACAGAATTTACTAATTCAGACTAATGATCTAGCTCTTGTCAGATTAATATCAGTCGAACATTCCAACTGATTCAAAGGAGCAAAAGAGACTGAGAAACTGTATAAGCAAATTTAGCTGCTTTACTAGTAATTTTCTTATTCATTTCTACAATGAAGTGACTAAATATGCCAACCACATATCTTCATATATGCTCACCAGTAATTACCCAAAAGAGTATGTATACTTCATTAGAACTGGAAAACAACAACTGACGGCTCCAAAAAATATTCCAAAAATAAAAAGAAAGTGCTATTTATTTCATAAATGTTTAGAGTTGGACATTATCTGCACTCAAATACCCAAGTTGGATAAATTTCACATGGCATGATGTGATAATACTACAGCCTTAAGAGGTGTATTTTGTCCTTTTGTTTTAATGAAGGTTGAGACAGAGGTGACGAGCAGTGTGCTCCAAAGCCAATAAAGTAAACAGCTTATAAGGGGTTTGGAGCACGTTTTAAAGTTGGAGCAATAGAAGCAGCCTGAATGGGTGGTGTCAAGCACCCGCAGAACCGAGCTTTTTCTTTACTTTTAGCCTTCAGTAGCAGTTCCTGAGGTCTTAAAGCTGGATGTGGAAGCTCTTATTCCTCTCTCTGTTACAACTAAAAGCTGGTGTTCTCTTCCTGCTGCTACAATTACACGTGAGACAATCTATTTTACTGAATTTGCCTTTGCCAAGGGTGTGTTTATGTGATGTTATTATATTGGAACAGTTAATTAGGTGTAGTTACTGCGCATATATTATTTTGTAAAGCATTTCAATAGAGTTGAAGCCAACTCTTTTTTATTTTAACTTTGTCTGTATTTTTTAGTTATAGTGTATGAATGAGTTTTGTTTCAAACCTCATAATTTGACCAATTGAATTGCATCTGGAACACAATGCCTTAAACTTACCTCGAAAATATGAAAAAATTAGGGTATAGACTATCTTCTTAATATATTTTTAAGGTGTTTGGTCTGGTCCATAACAACATCTAAATGGGCCAAAATACAATTATACAATTGTATGCCAATTACTTTGACTTTCTTCATGATTCCTTCATCTCATAAAATTGCCTGAATTTTTCAGACAGGTCAAATGCTACAGATAACATATAGCCGGTAAGAACTGATGCTTTCTTACCCAACTTTGGAAATCTTTTTAAACAGTCAGATTTATGAGAATGTTTGTCATGCTGAGGATTTATTTCAATGTCATTGTCATCATATTATAGTATGGCTCCTTTACTTGCCCAGAAGGAGATCCATAATCTATGTATAAGATGCTTTACAACATGGTCTTTTAGCACAATTCTAGAATATGTTCCAGAGCAAAGGCTGCATGTCCTTACTATGGAAAATAAGTAACCACAGTAAAAAATATGAACGTAATGCTTATGAACAGACGTAGAACATTTGGCCCACAAGTCAGCACCATTATTTAATAAGATAGTGACTGATCTGATTATCACCTTAACCCACATTTTTGCCTGGCCCACATAACCTTTTACTTCCTTATGGGTTAAAAATCTATCTGAAGTTTGATTAGAGAAAGTACGGTCCTTCTGCATTCAGACAACTGGGGACAACACAATCATTAATATAATTAACATAAAAAAAGTTTGGATGCTTCTACTGCTGAAATAACACAAGATATTTTCTTGAATGAATGTTTTCAACAATGTGTTGGACAGCTCTTAGTGCTAAAGGGATCAAAGGTTATGGAAAAAAGCAGGGACCAATTACTACTGAGTTAGATAATAAGTCATGATAATATTGAATGTGATGCAGACTCAAAGGGCTGAATGGCCTACTCCTCCTATTTTCTATTTTTCTAAAACCACTCCCTTCTTTGTGTAAGCCATGACTGAATACATGCCTGTGCTAATATTTCTTCATGAGGCTCCCCATTATATCTTGTCTAATAAGGACTTTGTGAAGCATCTTTGAATGTTTTCTATGTTAACAGCACTGTATATTTGCAAGTTATTATTATTCTTTTTAATGAATTAGGATGAGCAATATAATGATGTGATGAAGTTGGGCACAATAATGAAACTACCAAAATAATCCAAGTGATGACATAATATCTATACTGGAATTTATCATTGCCAAAAAGAGACACAAAATCCAAAAGGGACTTAAGAACCCAGCTTTGGAAGGGAGTACCAATTTATATAACATGAGATGAGAGTGCTGATTAGTTGGACAAGGTTAGCATGAAGGTGCAGTTAGCTGAGTAACTCTAGACCAGACATGTAAACCAGAAACTGCTTTCAATAAGAAGCATCTTCAGTGTGAAAGAAAGCTTAAGTATTAAGCATCCTAGGAGCTGCAGATGTGCTTGCAATTAAAACTATTACTGGATTGCCAATGGGTAAAGCCACTTTTGTGTATCTGTTTGAATATGAAAGTGACAGACAGCCCCTAGGTAAGTCACTTCTTCTGTTAACATGCATTATAATGATATTTTAGGAAACTTGTGCACATTTATCTATAATAGGTACTATAATGTTGCGCTACCTTACCTCATTTATTGCACATATTAAGCGCCACTTATAATTACTGCTGGTAGTTTTCATTTCATTTTCCATGTCAAGGTATGGCGCATTCTCAAATTGTAATATATACTATAAGGAAGAAAAGGGAAATTAGGTATCCTGAACCTCCAACCTGTAAAATCTTGACTGAATTGATTGTGGCTTTAACTCTTTCTTCTTGTTCCCCATAACCCTTCACTCCCCCCACATTCCTTTTAGTTCAAGAATCTGTTTATATCAGTTTTGAATATATTTAATGAGACAGCCTCCACTACTCTGAGGAAGAGAATTTCCCGGAGTAAAGATTTCTCCTCAACTTAAGTAGGTGATACCTTGTTGTGAAAATCTGTTCTCTATTCTAGATACCTCCCATCAAATTGCTTGCTGCCACCCACTCACTATCTGGCTTGCTCCCTCTGACACTCTCACTGATTTCCACTCGGCTCCTCACTTGCTGCCCCTCTTCCATATCCTTGCTAGTTCAGGTGAGGGATGTTGGGAGTGAAGTAGCAAAGGGATCTGGAGAGTGGTGGCAAAGAGGAAAGTGGACATGGGAAGGAGGAGAGAATGGCTGTAGAGATTGTAATGAGGTCAGCGAGGTGGACCTCACAGAATATGAGTTCATTGATTGGGGCTGTTAATCTGATCCAGTCAGGGAGTTCAGGCTGACAGATAAGAACAGGAATGCCAGAGGTTCTGTTCACTCTGAAAGCTGGCTCTGAGGAAGCTTGACAAGTGTCAAGAGCTCTCCATCTGTAAACAAAGGGTGATTTAGTGATGGGATACCGGCCTCAATGAAGTTATTTCAGTGGCGACGAGAGTAGGATTAATAACATAACCATGCAAAAGCATATACAAGCTGAAGCCCAACTGGATTTCAAACAGGCACTACAACTGGCTTTATCATTGGAAAATGCGGCAGGTGGAACATAAGTATTGCAGGGTATTTCAATAGAAGTGGACATCCTCGCCAGTCCAACTGAGCCAAGGGAGCACCACTTGAGTGAAGGCAAGTGCATAGTCTCACTCAGGACATATCTTGAACAGAGAGCCTATAGGTCAACCCACAGCAAAAGCCCATATAAAAATAAGCCTAGGCCAAACTGTTAAAATTTTCTACAGGATCCAGGCCAGCAAGCCATTGTAGTTGCTGCTGATGTGCAGACTTGAGACAGCAAAAGAGACCTATTGGCCTGAAATAAGTAAGAGAATTCATAGGCTGGTATGTAGGTGAGTGCACACCCTGGAAAGTCTACCTACATCTGGTTTCAAACAGTTGCATTACTTAGCAACATCCAAATCAGAACCAATCAAACTAAATATCTGATTAAATGGTCACCCAGTACTCATGGTGGTCAATACCAGCTCAGCATTACAACAATTGCAGAATCAGTCTTTAACAAAATTTATTCTGGACTCCAAACCTTAAGTTTACGCAAAACCTTGGCTAGACTGAGAACCTATGCTGGGAAACCTGTACAGATTAAGAGTACAACTTCAGTTCCTGTCTTTTATAAGAAGCTGCTGGTTCAGTTACCACTGATTGTAGTAAAAGGTTTGGACCCAAGCTTGATGGGATGAAATTAGTTGAGAAATATTCACCTAGATTGGTTCAATATTTTTTGATTAGAAAATGGCTGCCTGAGTGAAGTCCTAATTAAATACCCGGAAGCTTTTTCAGGAAGGTCTGGGGGCTATCAAAGGAGCCAAAAGCCACCTTGCATGTTGACCGTAGAGCAATTCCACAATTCTGCAAGGTCCACCCTGTGCTATTTGCCTTACAGGCAAAAATAGAACAGAAATCAGAAGACTGTAAAGTGAAGGAACCATCAAACCAATGCAGTTTGTGGAATGGGCAGTACCTGTCATCCTAATTGTGATACCTGACAGGTCAGCTTCCCTTTGTGAGGATTTTAAACCAATGGTAAACTGCTTTTTGCAGCTGGATAAATACTCAATCCCTCACACATAGGGCATATACGTAAAGCTGGCAGAAGGGCTATCCCTCATGAAGCTGGAAATGAACCGTGCGTACTTGCAAATGCAGTTAGATGAGGATTCCCATAAGTCTGCTATAATTAATACACATAAGGGTTTGTACCAATATACAAGACTGACATTTGGGGTTTCATCAGCCTGTGCAATTTCTCAGCAGATGATGTAGACCATTTTACAAGATCTACTCCAGGTTGCCATTTATCTAGATGATACCAATAAAGAGTGCGTACAGAACTTGGACATTGTCGTTAGATGTTTCTCCCAGGCAGACGTATGCCTTAGAAGGGAAAAAATGTTCCAGGTACTTCAAGTGACCTACTTGGACACAGAGTCAACAAGATGGGTTTACACCCATTGGACGATAAAGTGAGGGCAATCAAAGGTGTCTCAACACCCACATCTGTATCAGAGCTTAGATGTTTTCCTTGGATTAGTGAATTATTACGGAAAGTTCAAACAAAATCTGGAATCAATCCTGGAACCTTCGCATCAACTTTTAAAATAGGGTCAGCCTTGGAAATGGTCACATAGCCAAGCCATAACTTTTAGGGAAGTGAAGAAACAGCTATCATTATCTAAGGTGTTGCCACACTATAATCGCAAGCAAGATTTGATATTGACATGAGATGCCTCCCTGTATGGCATTGGGGTAGTATTAGTTCATAGGTGGCCCAATGGAGAAGAATGCCCAACAGCTTATGCATCCTGAACTTTGGCTAATGCAGAGCATAAATACACCCAGAGAAAGAAGGAAGGTTTGGCAGTCATTTTTGGAGTCAGGAAGTTCCACCAATACCTTTATGGGTGTAAATTTGTAATAATAACAGACCACAAACCCCTGCTAGGTCTACTTAAAGAAGACAAGTCAGTGCCACCCATAGCTTCAGCTGAATTGAGCAGTGGGCTTGAATACTATCTACAGGTTGGAACGTTGTCCAGGAGGCTAAATACCAAATGTGATGCATTGAGCTGCCTCCCACTGACAGATATAAGGGCAATTCCATACCATTCATCATCCAGTGGCCTCACAGGAAGAGCAGTCTAAACTTTGAAGACAGGCTTAAAGAAAAAGCTGACAACTTCACAAGATAATGAACTGTTCCAGTTCCTATTTGATTGTAGGACCACCCCTCATGCAATGACAGAGATAGCTCTAGCAGAGTTTCTATGGGAAGAAGACTCCGCAGCAGGTTAAATCTGATCTTCCCGGAACTCGGTGGCGGGGGGGGTCGGGGGTGGGCAGAGGATGAAATAGCATCAAGAACCCCAATGCCAGACGCATGACTCTGCTAAGCTAGAGAGACAGTTTACTTCAGGGGACAAGGTCTGGTATAGGAATGGTCCCGCATGGGTAAGAGGCATGGTCAACACATCCAATGATGTATAAGGTTCAGGCAGATGTGACAATCCTGAACAAGCATGTGGACCATGTGAAAGATGCAAACTCCCAAAGGGTGCAGGAGCAAAACGTGCCTAGCTCCTCAACAACCTTTCCGACTGTTCTGGAACCTGTGCATTGTCCCTCATTGTCAAGTGTTGAATTTACCTTGGATTCTGAGGTGTAAATGTTGGATCTCACTGCATTGACACGTTTGTCACCTGAAGAAGGAAATGAATTTCTTCTAACACACTCCAGGGACAAGAAGCAAGCTGCTGTGTGTTCCACATCACCGATATCAGGGGCAGAGTTGGAAGAACCTGAACCAGTGCTAAAATGCTGCAGGAGGAGCTACAAGAAAAAGAGCTGGCCTATGTCCTCCAACTCAGGGGGTGGGAAGAGCATGTAGTGATTGTAACAAATTCAGCCAGGTTGACCCCATAGAATATGAGTTCCCTGATTAGCACTGTTAATCTGGTCCAATCAGGGAGCCCTGGCTGACAGATAAGAACAGGAGTGCCAGACAGAATCATAGAATCCCTAGTGTGGAAACAAGTCATTCAGCCCAACAAGTCCACACTACCCCTCTAAAGACCATTCCACCCAGACCCACTCCCCTATTCCTGCATTTCCCCATGTCTAACTCACCTAACCTAGACATCCCTGGGCACAATGGATAATTTAGCTTGGCCAATCCACCTACCCAGCACATCTTTGGACTGTGGGAGGAAACTGGAGAACCCGGAGGAAACCCACACAAACACAAGAAGTATGTGCAAACTCCACACAGACAGTCACCTGAGGCTGGAATCGAACCCGGGTCTCTGGGGCAGCAGTGCTAACCACTGAGCCACCGTGACACCCTGTTCACTCTCAAAGCAGGCTCTGAGGGAGGTGGATCAGTGTCAAGGACTCTTCACATGTAAATAAAGGATGACTTGGTGATTTATTTCAGTTGCAACCAGTGGAAAGTAGAAGCGTAGAGAGAACGTGTCAGGGAGCACCAAGAGGGAGGGAGAGGAAGGTTGTGAGAAGTAAATGAACATGGTCTTTGTGATAGTGTGGGTATCTGTGCAAAATCATTCTTAGGGAGAAGCAGTTGAAAGCAGCCTGGCTCAGTGTCAAACAGTTTCTTGAGACAAGAATGGATTTGGTGAGATGAACCAAAGATTATGGCTTGTCTTCTCAATAATTAGATGGAAGAATTTTTTTCTGATCAGAAGATGATAGTTTAGAGACTGTGCAGGTGTTGTGAGAGGCGGAGGTGAGCTAAAACTGGGTATCATTACTACACTTACAAAAACTGATGATGTTTTACAGACGATGTTGCTGTGGAGACGATGTAACTAACAGGGGACCTACAATGGATTTTTGGGAGACACCATTGATACAAACTCATCAACAAGTAACTCCACCATTTGATCATAGCTAACCTGTATGTGGCCTCACTGTACTTTCCTGTCTACACTCTGTAATCTTTGACTTCCTTGTTAATCAAATATCTATCAATCTCACTTTAAATATTCATTGATCTGCCTTCACTGCACTTTTGGGAAGAGAATTACAAAGATGTCAACCCATTGAGAGAAGGAAATTGTCCTCATTTCTCTCTTATTAGAAAACCCCTGTAGTTTTAAACTGTGTTACTTGGTTCTAATGTCCCCAACAAGGGGAAGCATTCTCTCACCATTCATCCAGTCACCTCCAGAGGTTCTTGTATGTTTCAATAGGGTAAACTCTCATTCTTTTAAACTACAAAGAATGAAGTTCCAACATGGTGTGACAGCTTTATGTTCCAGGGTATAGATACTTTAGGAAGAATAGAAAGGGCGGAAAGAGAGGAGGAGAAATGACATTTTTGGTTAGTGATAACATTATGGCTGTATTTAGGGAGGACATTCCTGAGAGATCATTCAGTGAAGTTATTTGGGTGGAACTGAGAAATAAGGGAGGGACGATCACCTTGTTGGGATTGTGTAATGGTCAACCCCAAGGTCAATGGGAAATTAAGAAACAAATATGTAAGGAGATCTCAGATATCTATATGAATAATAGGGTTGTAATGGGAGGAGTTTTAACTTTCCAAACATAGACTGGGACTGTCATAGTGTTAAGGGCTTGAATGGAGTTAAAGTTCTAAATTGAAGTAAGGCCAATATTGATAGTATTAGACAGGAACTTTCAAAAGTTGATTGGGGGAAGCTATTCACAGGTAAAGGGATGGTTGGGAAGTTAAAAATGCGATAACGGGAGTTCAGAGACTGTATGTTTCTGTTAGCATGAATGCTGGGTGACTAGATAAATTGAGGCTCTGATCAAGAAAAAGAAGGAGGTATATGTCAAGTATAGACTGCTGTGATCAAGTGAATTCCTAGAGGACTCTAAGGGCAATAGGGGTACACTTAAGAGGGTAAAAAGGGGACTTGAGATAGCCTTGGCAAATAGGGTTAAGGAGGATCCAAAGAGGTTCTACAAGTACATTAAAGGCATAAGAGTAATTAGGGAGAGAATAGGGCCCCGTAAAGATCAACAGGGTCATCTTTGTGCAGAACCATAGGAGAAGGGGGAGATATTAAACAAATATTTTCCATCAGTATTTATTGTGGAGACGGACATGGAAGCTAAGGAACTTGGGGAAGTAAATAGTGATGTCTTGAAAAGAGTTCATATTATGGAAGAGTATGTGCTTAAAACGCATTAAGGTAAATAAATCTCTGGGACCTGATCAGGTGTTTCCCCGAACTTCGTGGGAAGCTAGGGAAGAGATTGCTGGACCCCTTGCTGAGATATTTGTATCATCGACAGCCACAGGCAAGGCACTGGGAGACTGGAGGTTGGCTAATGTGGTGCCATTATTTGAGAAGGACTGTAAGGAAAAGCCCGTGAACTATAGACTTGTGAGCCTTATGCCAGTGGTACGTAGGTTGTTGGAGGAGATTCTGAGAGATGGCATTTACATGCAGTTGGAAAGGCAAGACCTGATTAGGGATAGTCAACATGACTTTGTGTGGGAAATTGTGCCTCACCCACTTGATTGAGTTTTTTTAAAGAGGTAACAAAGAAGACTGATGAAGGCTGAATGGTAAACGTTGTCTTTATGGACTTCAGTAAAGCATTCTACAAGGTTCCACATGAAGACTGGTTAGGAGTTAGGTCACACAGGATCCATGGGCAGCCAGACAACTGGATACAATATTTACTTGAAAGTAGGAGACTGAGTGTGGGGTTGGAGGGTTGTTTTCCAGATCGAGGCCTAGGATCAGCAGTGTGCTGCAAGGATCAGTGGTAGGTTCACTCCTTTTCACCTTTTTTGTAACTGATCTGGACGTGAATATAAGAAGTATGGTCAGTAAGTTTGTGAATGATACCAAAATTGGTGGTGTAGTGGACAGTGAAGAAGATTATCTTAGAGTACAACAGGAACTTGATTGGAAGGGCCAACGGGCCAAGGAGTGGCTGTTGGATTTTATTTCTGATAAATGTGAGCTGTAACATTTTGGTAGGGAAAACCAGGGCAGGACTTAAACAGTTAATGGCCAGGCCATAGGCAGTGTTGCCGAACAAAGAGACCTCGGGGTGCATGTGCGTTTTTCCTTGAAAGTAGAGCCGCAGATAGACAGGGTAGTGAAGAAGACATTTGGCACGCTCACCTTCATTGGTCAGAACATTTCGTACATGAGTTGTGACATTATGTTGCAGTTGTACAGGACATTGGTGAGGCCACTTTTAGAATACTACATACAATTCTGGTTGACCTTCTATAGGAAGGACATTGTTAAACATGAGAGGGTGCAGAAAAGATTAACAGGGATGTTGCCAGGACTGGAAGGTTTGAGTTATAGGACAAAGCTGAGTAGGCTGGGGCTTTTTTCCCTGGAGCGTCTGAGGTTGAGGAGTGACCTTATAGAGGGTTATAAATTCATAAGGAGCATGGATGGGTGAATAGCTAAGATATTTTTTCTCGGATGGGGGAGTCCAAAAGTCAAGGGCATAAGTTTAGGATGAGAGGGGAAAGACTTATGGGGTAACTTTTTCACGCAGAGGGTGGTGTGTGAATGGAATGAGCTGCCAGAGGAAGTGATGGAGGTGGTTATAATTACAACATTTGAAAGGCATCTGGATGGGCATATGAATAGGAAGGGTTTAAAGGGATATGGGCCAAATGCTGGTAAATGGGACTAGGTCAGATTGGGATGTCTGGTTAATGCGGATGAGTTGGACCAAGGAGTCTGTTTCTGTGCTGTATGACTCTGTGACTCTATGCAGGCTCACCTCTCTCTGGGTGAAGAAATTTCTCCTCATCTCAGTCTTAAACGGCTTATTTCATATTCTTAGACTGTGACTCCTGATTCTGGATTCCCCAGTCATCTGGAATATCTTTCCTGTATTTACCCTGTCCAGTGCTGTTGAATTTTATATGTTTCTCTGAGATTCCCCATGCTTTTGAACTCCAATAAATACAGTCCTAACCGATCTTGTCTCTCTTCATACCTCAATCCTGCTATCTCAGGAATCAGCTTGGTAAACATTCTCTCCATAGCTAGAAAAGTCTTCCTCAGATAAGGAGACCAAAACTGCACGCAATATTCCAGGTATGGCCTCACCAAGGCCCTGTAGAATTGCAGCAAGTCACGCCTGCTCCGGTATTCAAATTCTCTCACTGTGATGGCTAACATACAATTTGCTTTCTTCACCACCCACATATTTACTTTCAATGACTCGTGTGCAAGGAGACCCAGGTCTTGTGCAGCTCCCCCTTTTCTGTTCTATGTGGGAAAAATGGCAATCAGAGGAATGCTAATATCAGTGGAGAGAAAATAGAGTTAGTGTTTGGGGTCCTGTGACCTTTCTTCAGACATAGTTCTGAAAAAGAGTCACTAGAGTTGAAATGTTAACTCTATTTTCTCTCCACAAATGCTGGCAGATATACTGAGTTTCTCCAGCAATTTCTATTTTTGTTTATTTCAGATCTCCAGTATTTGCTGCTCTTTGTATCATTTTAATATCAATGTCCATCCTGAAAGTGGCCTTTTGCCTAAAACGAGACAACATTTTGGACCCTTCTCAATGCTGAGCTAACTACATTGCCAGTTTGACCTCATTTTGAAGCAATGAAAGCCAGGCCAGGTCAATCAAAAGTCAATCTCACCTTGTCTGACCATTGCCCAGCATAAATGTAACATCTAACTTTCTGTAATCACATTTGTAATTCTTCCTGCAATGATAAAAATACAAAAAAAAAAATGACAGGGATGCAATTTAATGTAAAAATATAAACTCATTGTAACTTTAAATAATGTGGATTCAATTAGTATTCACTTCACCTCAGTAGTAGTACACAGAATTGCAAGATTATTAACCAAAGTAATATAATAATTCCAACTGTTAAGCTGAATATTCAGGCAATATATTAAGCTAGATAAGTTAATGCAAAAGTCTAATTATATGTTTCTATTTTCTGTATAATAGTACTTCATTTTTACTCAATTTTGTGGTACTGTTTCAATGCAGGTGACAAATTTGATGTATTGGTTACAAATTTTAGTTGTGGTGTACCCTTAGTTTCAGTAACTATGGCACCTTTTTTGCTTCCAAAAATGAGGTCACACGCATGTAGCTGTGATATATGCTAGACCAGTGAACATACCGCATAGGGCAGGGCTTCCCAAAGTGGAGGTTGGGATCCTAAGTGGACTAACAAGCTGAAATTTTGAGATCCTAGGCTCTGAGGCAGCAATGCAGCTCCAACTGAGATATAAAAACTCTGCACCCTCCAACCCCCCATAACTCCTAACAGGCCTTCTCCCGCCTCCAACACAAGCCCTCCTCCTGGACACCACCCTAAGGCCTCCTACCCTCCCTCGACCTCTTCATCTCCAACTGCCGTCGAGACATCAATCGCCTCAACCTCTCCACCCCTCTCAAATACTCCAACCTCTCCACCGCAGAGCGTGCAGCCCTCCGCTCCCTCCGCTCCAATCCCAACCTCACCATAAAACCCGCGGACAAGGGAGGGGCAGTCGTAGTATGGCACACTGACCTCTACATTGCTGAGGCCAGGTGCCAACTCTCCGACACCTCCTCCTACCGCCCCGTGGATCATGACCCCACCCCAAACCACCAAACCATCATCTCCCAAACCATCCACAACCTCATCGCCTCAGGTGACCTCCCACCCACAGCCTCCAACCTCATCGTTCCCCAACCCCACACCGCCCGCTTCTATCTCCTTCCCAAAATCCACAAACCTGAAAGCCCTGGTCGACCCATTGTCTCCGCCTGCTCCTGCCCCACCGAACTCATCTCCACCTACCTAGACTCCATTTTCACCCCCTTGGTCCAGGAACTCCCTACCTACGTCCGTGACACCACCCACGCCCTCCATCTTCTCCAGAACTTCCAATTCCCCGGTCCCCAACACTTCATTTTTACTATGGACGTCCAGTCCCTATACACCAGTATTCCCCATGTGGATGGCCTAAAGGCCCTCCGCTTCTTCCTGTCCCGCAGAACTGACCAATCCCCCTCCACCGACACCCTCATCCGCTTAGCCGAACTCGTCCTCACCCTCAATAACGTCTCTTTCAATTCCTCCCACTTCCTACAGACAAAGGGGGTGGCCTGCCTCTTTGTAGGTTACATGTAACAATCCCTCTTCCGTACCTACACTGGCCCTAAACCCCACCTCTTCCCCCGTTACATTGATGACTGTATCGGCGCCGCCTCGTGCTCCCACGAGGAGCTCGAACAGTTCATCCACTTCACCAACACCTTCCACCCCAACCTGAAGGTCACCTGGACCATCTCCAACACTTCTCTCTCCTTCCTGGACCTCTCTGTCTCCATCTCGGGTAACCACCTAGAAACCGATGTCCACTTCGAGCCCACTGACTCCCACAGCTACCTGGAATACACCTCCTCCCACCCACCTTCCTGCAAAAATGCCATCCCCTATTCCCAACTCCTTCGCCTCCGCCGCATCTGCTCCCAGGATGAGACATTCCACTCCCGTACATCTCAAATGTCCTCATTCTTCAAGGACCGCAACATCCCCCCCGACAGTGGTCGAGAACGCCCTCGACCGTGTCTCCCGCATTTCCTGTAACTCATCCCTCACACCCCGTCCCCGCAATAATAACCAAAAAAGAATCCCCCTCGTCCTCATGTACCACATCACCAACCTCCGGATCCAAGGCATCATCCTCCGACACTTCTGCCATCTGCAATCTGACCCCACCACCAAAGACATTTTTCCCTCCCCACCCTTATCTGCTTTCCGGAGGGACCACTCCCTCCGCGAGTCCTTTGTCCGCTCCACACTCACCTCCAGCCCCACCACACCCGGCACTTTTCCCTGCAACCGCAGGAAGTGCTACACCTGCCCCCACACCTCTTCCCTCACCCCAATCCCAGGCCCCAAGAAGACTTTCCACATCAGGCAGATGTTCACCTGCACATCTTCCAATGTGGTATACTGCATCCGCTGTACCCGTTGTAGCTTCCTCTCCATCGGGGAAACCAAGCGGAGGCTTGGGGACCGCTTTGCAGAACACCTGCGCTCAGTTCGCAACAAACAACTGCACCTCCCAGTCGTGAACCATTTCAACTCCCCTTCCCATTCCTCAGACAACATGTCCATCCTGGGCCTCCTGCAATGCCACAGTGATGCCACCCGAAGGCTGCAGGAACAGCAAATCATATTCAGCCTGGGAACCCTGCAGCCCAATGGCATCAATGTGGATTTCACAAGCTTCAAAATCTTCCCTCCCCCAACCACATCCCAAAACCAGCCCAGCTCATCTCCGCCTCCCTAACCTGTCCTTCCTCTCACCTATCCCCTCCTCCCACCTCAAGCCCCACCCCCATCTCCTATCTACTAACCTCATCCCGCCCCCTTGACCTGTCCGGCCTCCCTGGACTGACCTATCTCCTCCCTACCCCCCTACCTACACTCACCTTTACTGGCTCCATCCCCGCCTCTTCGACTTGTCTGCCTCCTCTCCACCTATCCTCTCCTCTATCCATCTTCTATCCGCCTTCCCCTCTCTCCCTATTTATTTCAGAACCCTCTTCCCCTCCCCCATTTCTGATGAATGGTCTCAGCCCGAAACGTCAAGTTTTCCTGGTCCTGTGATGCTGCTTGGCCTGCTGTGTTCATCCAGCCCCACACCTTGTTATCTCAGATTCTCCAGCATCTGCAGTACCTTTTATCTCTCATTCTCACAGCCTTCCTACCTCACTCTTGCAACTATCACTTGAGGGGTTATAACAATGTTCAAGTCTTAACATGGGGTCACAGTAGCAAAATGTTTGAGGAACCTCAGGTAGGGTATACATATTGGCATATGCCAAAAGTAGGCAGTGTAGGGCTACCGTGGAGACTTTACCTTGTACTTTTCAGTTAACTTGACACTATCTTAGACCCAAAGCTCCAGGTTATGATTTGTCTAGCCTTGCAGAGCTGAACATTTATTCAGCAGGAGGAAAAACTGATACTCCTACCAACATTTCTGAAAGGGATCATACAGCACATTCAGGGTTTTTATTTTGGATTGATTTATTCCCACCTATTGCTGAGTTTGTAGAAGTGTTTAATGTTTTAAGCTGCTGGTTAAAGTTGCTGAAGTCTACAGAGCTCTCATGGAAGAACTTTGTACCAACTTCAAAGGGTCACCCCACTTACTCCCAGACATGAGTGTGATAGGAATCACCCTTGGCCTCAGCTCGACAGGGGGAAACAACAAAGGCCACACAAAAGGTGGACAAGTAGCTGCTCAAAGATAAGGAGAAGGAGGTAGGTGGAGAAGGTTACTCAGCTAGAGGTCTTTGCTATAAAAGTCTCCAGAGAGCTGTTCTCGTATCTCCATCTCAATGAGGAAGAGTATGCACAATCTTGCTGCTACATTAAGGAGGTACACATTGACATCTGCCACTCGAGAACTGCTGCTCGAGAACAGCGTGAAGATTTCATTGTCAGTGGCTATGAAGGAATCTATTGTAGGATAATGAAATTCATGTACACCATCGTGACATAATTGATGATACAACTCTAACATCAGTAACAAAGAAGAAACAAGCCTAGAATGAGCATGTGAAGAGCTTGGTCTTAGTCGCTACACTGGAGAACTGTATTTGATAACTTACTACATACAGATATAAATAAGGTTGTATTACAGTGCATATTCAATTAAAAGAGACTTACTCAGTGATAACAGGCAAACAGCCTCAGGGACAGTGTATGTCCAGACATCTATGGACCAAGGTATTCCAGATTGGTACTCAACTATACAGGTTGCAGTATTGATGTAAAGTGCAAAATAAATCTTGGTGGCAACTATGAGGAAAAAGACCACCCTCCAGAGCCAGGACCTGAAGTCCAAAGGATACAAGTGATAAAGAGGGATTCAGAGGGCACCACTAGACCTTGGAAGACTTCAACGTTGCAGCTGAAAGAAAAAGCAGGAAGACTGCAAAGCCAGGCTAGACTTCAGAAGACTTTTGAGGAAAAAAAAATTGAGAAATCAAAAGGCTCTAGAGGTAGGAGAACGGGCTTCAGAAGGTTTTGATTACATGGCTACAGAATGGCAAGACTCTAAATTGCAGGGATAAAATAGCCTTGGAAGACTTCAAAACATTGTTACAAAACAGCAGTAATCTGAGGAAAAACACAAGACAGCCATTCTTTGCTAATCACTAGCAGCACGTGCTCCAGCCAGAACACTCCTTTTATTAATGCTGGCTAGCTTTAAAGTGATGCTAATGTCACATGAACCTGGGTCACTTTGCAGACACACAAGGACTTGTTTACTGATGGGTGACATGCTGCAATCATTTAAATGAGTGAGCATCAGAAAGTTTAGATGCTGTCTGCATCAGAAACAATGCTGGGTTACTGACATATCATGATCCCTTCTCCTGTTTTCAGGGACATTTCAATTTTGTCTTCACTGAAATATTTCACTGCCATGCATTTTCATTCACATTTAACTTGAGAATATTCTAACATCTTCCTTCTTTAAATAAAGTAAAATATAGATTTCTATTACTTTGTCAAGAAAGTGGAGGAAACTTATGAAAGAAAATTTAAATAGGTAGCTGAAATCTGACCTAATTCCTTAAAAAAATTGACTTAAGTAATATTGGTGAAGATTGGAAACCAAGTTAGACAAAGTCACTGCACAAAATAATTCATGGTGTGAATTGCAAGCTTATTATAATGACAAGATAATGGATGGCTTTATATTTCTCAATTAAAATGCTAAAGTAACTTAAGTAACTCATGGCACAATTATAAAGAAATATGAAGAATAACAACCTCCTACATCCATGCAGGAGAGATCAGGTAAATGCAGTCATATTTTTTGGTTAGACCTACTTGCTTATGTGAAAAGATTTGAAAGACACACAGCAATATAAAGCACGACATTGCCAACTTTACAGATGGAAAGTCTCCACTTTGCAGCTCTACTCGCTTCGGTGTAACACAATGACAAGACTAGGAACACCTCATAGCAGATTGAATCGCACTTTATCCTGTCACAATAAAAACGGGCTTAACCAGGTTCTCACCATATTTCAAACTCAGGAGACTGACAGCATAAATACAAAGCATAAATCAACAACTACAAAACTTTTGTTTGCTCTTACTTTCAATAGCTCTGTTCATGCCAACTGAACTGCATAATGCAGCACAGTGCAGGAGCCCACGTCCTCCTGGTTCTGATATCTGGACGCCATTTCTGTAAGCTGGCACATGCCACATATCAAAAAGCAGTGCACATTCATAATGCAGAGATGCTAATTTATAACAATGGGCTTACATTTTTGAGTGCTTGCATTTTATTAATTTTACAAGCAATGCAATACTACGGTTGTGATCTATAATATTGCAAGACATCTTTAATGGATTGAAGGTCAATTTATGCTTTCTTCAGCAAACACAATAAAGAATCAGACAGACACAGTTCTCCGCGTGTGAAAGGCAACAGGATACAAGCAAATTTGATGACTGTAACAGAGCAGAGAGCAACCTAAAAGTTTCTGCTTTCACCTAAATATATCAACTGAAAACAATTAATACTTTTTATTCTATAGGTTAATATGATGAAATAAAAGCTTACTTAAATGATAGTAAATGCTTTTATTTTACTTGTCAATTGAAATGTACAAGGACATAATTCAGAACTAATAAATTATGTATTAATTATGAAATTAATAAGCAAAAATCCTAGTGTATTTGTATAACATCTTCACTCCTTATTACAAGCTGAGGTGTTAGTCCCTTTATTTTGAACGGGCAGTGCCTTTACTAAATTATCATACAGTTCATCTGCTGGCATCATCAATAATAAGGTCATCTTTGTATGACATGAGCAGAGAGCAGAGGATTCTAACCATATCACAATGGGAAACACCACAGTCATCAGAATTTAAAAAGCCTCGTATGTTTGAGAATAAGTGTGTCACAATTAGTGCACACTTAGGGGGGACGTTGTCTCCATTATTAATCATTTGTTGCTAGACTTTCCACACAAGATATAATTGCAAAATGTTTGCTGATTTGTTCATTACACAAAAAGGAGTTGAGATCTTGATGCTTTTCAAACAAAGAACAAGCCCAACCTTCAAATCATAAATTCTCAACATAGATGCCAATTTAGTAATCACAACGCTTTCTCTAACAAATTTTGTTATTTCAGGCCAGGCCATATTTCTGAGTGTTGCTAAGCAAAAGAATGCATGACTGCTAACCAGGAGGCTTTTGCATTCTTGGGATCAGGTGTCTTGTGATTTCAGGCCTACATTTCCAACACATACACTTCTGATTGAACCATTTAAACTTGTTTTGAGTGACAAAGTGACATGTCACAAACAAAACTTCTTGGCATCATAAACAACATTCACTCAATTAAAGTCTTGATACTATCATTTGTTAGTTCTTTAATTACACACAAGCAGAAACTAGCAACAAAAATAAGCTAAATCAAACCCAGAAAGAAAAAGAACAGTAGTTGAGGACTAGTGAAAGCCCGGTATACTATGGGAATTGAAGCCAGTAGATAATTGAGGTCCTGATACCAGTAACACTGGTCATGGCACCAGTCATTGGATGAGTACTGGTTTTAGAGTCAGTCATGCTGATTATTGCACCAGTATTATTAGTCTTTGGAGCCAGTCATACTGGTCAAGGTGCCTGCCGTGATGCAGCATGTTAGAAATACACATTATAGTGCCTGCGTGTGGTATTATATGTAGGTGTTGCTCAATGGAAAATGATTTTTCACAACTCACAATTCAAACAACCAACACAAACTTGATGTTGGAAAATAACTTCTCCAAGAACTAAATTCAATCAGTCGCAATGTCTATCAGGCATAATTAAGGATCACCTTGATCATCCATTTTGTGCTCATTTACGTGCTCTGATATCTATGCTAGTGCTTCAACAACAGTATCACATGTTTTCTTAGGTCTAATGAACTAGATATGAAAATCTGTGTGGGTAGGCGTTTGTGCTGCTTAGGGTGTATATGGCAACATCAATTGCTGCACATATTTTAGTACCTGAAAGAATTTTTATTGAGAATGGAAAGGAAAGTGCACAGCCAATATAAAAAAAAGACAATTCACAGGGTAAAAAGTACAAAAAGGGAAAACAACATCACAACCCCCATCCCAGCCTGCTGTACAACTCCATTATCCAATATAATGCTGTACAACTCCATTATAATTGTGGATCGGACTTGCTACTTGTAGATCCCTTTGTCAGTCATCTTCTTGGAGCATAAGAGGTAGCTAAAGCAAGCTACAAATGGTGACAAAAGAGGGAGAAATGATTAATGGCTGCAAACACAATAAAATCAACTGTGGCACATTAAAAATTGAGAAATTGGTAAAACAAAATGCTGTTAAAAAAAGCATCAAGGGATTTAGGTGAATGCATAATTAAAAACTATAACCGTTTGCTAGAGAGCTTGCCTTCAACAGCATTCAGTTTAACAGGAGGAAGTGCAGATTTAGGTTCAAGATGATTGTATGCATTAAGGAAATGGGTACATCCTCTGCCATGGAATGAACTGTCACAGAATATGTCTGAGCCCAGCAGTGACAGCCAGTGTCTTGGCAAACACTGTGTTTGTCTTAGAGCCGAGAACATTTTCCCTTTGACGATTTGTGATCTCCAGACCACGCTGCAGTTACACCTGCTAGGGAACAGGAAGTATGAGTTTTCTGCCCCTGGAAATTATGGAGAATAAAAGTATGAACGTACAGACTATGTGGGCACAGATTATATGCTTTCAAGCTGGAGAACTGTTGAGAGAATCCTTTCTTCAATATCCCACCTACGTATAGTTTTAGGAACTATACTTGGTGCGAAATGAAAGTTGCCATTCCAATCGACGGAGGTACAGAGGGTACGTGCATGGGCTCTGGGGTCTTTGTCTATGCCACTCAATGGGAGCACAGGACTCTGGCTCCTCTGCATAGATCTGGATGGTTCTGTTCTGGTCTCGAGATCCATAGCTCGACTTATCCATGGAGGTCAATCTGTAACAAAACATCAAAAAAGAATGTTCTTTATTCCCTTCTTATCCAGATGCTGTGCATTGATTTGAAATGCAAAATCATATTTCATAGTTCATGGCTTTCACCTTCTTTCCCTCCCTTAGTCTCTGTGAGCCCTGGCTGTCTTTTCTGCCAGTCAGGTTCAACCACCCTTGTGGAGCGGGGCATTTCATTCACCAACTCCCTTCTAAAATAGAGGAACGTTCTGTAGCATCCACTGTATAGGTCTCAGCTCCTGGAGCACAGCTAGACATTCTGGTCCTGAAACCATCCATCAAGCTTTGCAACTGTTTTCTTTGGGTGCTTTCTGACTTGCTGGTCTTGTTCTTCTATCAACAAAGAGAAATTCAAGATTACGTTTAAGACTATGAGGTGAAGTGTACAGTGCCATCTTTTACATAAATTTGATTCTGCAATCCTGCAATATTATGCCTCAAATTTGTCAAACCTTCAAGAAACTGAACAGGTGGGTCAAGCACCCTACCATGTTTGTTCTAGTATCCTCCATTGTGCTCCTCACCAGTATGATTCTGCTCTGGTGGATGAATGGGTTCGGCAGATTATTTGCACTCGCCAACTCCACACAGCTAACCCAGATGGAACACTTCAGCAGCCTGTCTGTAGCCCATTCTGACCTTATTTCTTATGGGGACTTGATCTAGACATGGAATGCACAAGATTTTTAATCAACGGCCTCACCATAGGTATGTGCTGCTACATTGGACGCAGGCGTATTTGGAAGTAACTTGATCTGTGGGTTGGAGATCATCAGGGTTCCACATATATCTCATTAAGCCACACTTCACTGCCTAGCGTCCATCTGGATTCATCGAGCCAAACACCTTGTTGGGATTGTGGGACTGCAGCATGAAATTTTTAATATTCTTCTGTGGACACAATCCTGGACACACAAGTTTTTAACTGCAACTATTATGTCTAAAAGAGTCAAAAGTATTAGGTTACAACTCAGTAATAGCAGTGTAATGGAGTCAGTGCATTGTCTAGCCATTGCAGTCAGCCATGTGTAGTATCATAGTCACGCAATGGAGCTATAACATGAATAAGTACAAGTTCCAAACTCTGCAAGTCTGAAATCTTACAGCAGTGTATATGGTTAATATTATTAATAATTTTCAAGAAGCACTCAGTTTTTGTTGCATGGACTAACATTTAGAGAAGTGCTCAGACCATATCATACCAGCAGCGAGTTTGACCCAAGAATCCCACATCATGGTGGAACAATTTAGCACTAAGAGCTAGTGGCAGCTTGTTGGCACTAAAGGCTGAAAAGGATCGAGCAACAGAGGTAGTTGTCAAGAGTTTCTTTTCCATAAATATCACTCATCATTTAAATTAGTTCAGACCTAAAGTTTACAACTAACAACCAAGTGTTCTAACCTGTACTGAAACACAGCAAACTTAATGGAGGAGGAACATCTCTACTAAAAGAAGGAGTCACAGTGTGTCCAGATCAAAAGAATGGAGTGCTGACATGGGAAAGTGATCCTAGAATGAAACACAGTCAAAGTGCTGGAGAAAAAACATTGTTTGTATTATTTAAGCCATGTCCATGTTCATACATTGGTCAATTGAGCCATTTATTTTTGTTCAGATGTGGCATGAAAACAGCAAAAGAGAGGTGCACAATCTCACTTTGATATAAAGCCAAGGACATTGTATGCTTTATTCCTGCTCTCTCCACGTGGCCTGCTGCTGTCAATGATCTGTGCATGTACACACCTAGGTTCCTATGCTCCTGCACCCCCATTAGAATTAAACCACTTATTTAACATTGTCTTTCAATGTTCTTCCGATCAAAGTGCATCACCTCACACTTCTATGCATCAAACCTCATCTGTCATCTATCTATCCACTCCACCAACTTGTCAATGTCCTTTTGAAGTTCCACACTGTCCTCCTCAAAGTTTACAATTCCTCACACAGTTTTGTGTCATCTCTTTTCTATTCTTTGTACTAGTGTGGACAAATTCACATTCTCCCTCATATATTCTGCCTGATGCACTCTTGTCCAATCATTTAACTGGTCTACATTCCTATCCAGACTCAGCAATCCTTATTAACAAGCATGGGGCTGGATGAACACAGCAGGTCAAGCAGCATCATAGGAGCAGGAAAACTTGACGTTTCGGGCCTAAACCCTTCATCA
>JAHRHZ010000021.1:45592353-45633842 GCA_024137785.1 Ginglymostoma cirratum
GTCAAGTTTTCCTGCTCCTATGATGCTGCTTGACCTGCTGTGTTCATCCAGCCCCATGCTTGTTATCTCGGATTCTCCAGCATCTGCAGTACCTTTTATCTCAGCAATCCTTATTGTTTACTTTCCCCTTTAATTTGGAATCATTGGCAAGCTCGGATACAGTACACTCAGTCCTTCAACTACATTGTCGATTCAGATTATAAGTAGCTGAGGCCCAAGCACTGATCCTTGCATCATCCCAATTAGTTACACCCAACTGATCCAGAAATTGTCCATTTAGTTCTACTTTTTGTTTTCTGTCAGTTAACCAATCCACACTCCATGCTAATAATTTAGCCCATTTATCCTATGAGCCCTATTCTTTGCTAAATGGCATGTGTGGCAATTAAGTAATGCCTTTTGTAAATCCAAATAAATAACATATTCTCTTGTTCCCTCTGCTTATCCTGATCATTATATCCTCAAATCTCAATTAGATTTGTCAAACATAGTTTGTTAACATATTTCAATTTTCTAAATAATAGGATACGCCCCAAGTCTACCATTTCCTATATTGCTGAAGTCAACCTAACTGGCTTAAAAATTACTAACGTCACTTTCCCTCCTTCAACAGCTGGGCTATATTTTGCTACAGAGATAGTAGGAACTGCAGATGCTGGAGAATTTGAGATAACAAGGTGTAGAGCTGGATAAACACAGCAGGCCAAGCAGCATCAGAGGAGCAGGAAAGCTGACGTTTCAGGCCTAGACCCTTCTTCAGAAATGTGGGAGGGGAAGGGGATTCTGAAATAAATAGGGAGAGAGGGGGAGGCGGATAGAAAATGGATAAAGGAGAAGATAGGTGGAGAGGAGACAGACAGGTCAAAGAGGCAGGAACAGCACTTCATATTTCGCTTGGGAACCCTGCAGCCCAATGGTATCAATGTGGACTTCACAAGCTTCAAAATCTCCCCTCCCCCTACCACATCCTAAAACCAGCCCAGCTCGTCCCCGCCTCCCTAACCTGTCCTTCCTCCCACATATCCCCTCCTCCCACCTCAAGCCCCACCCCCATCTCCTACCTACTAGCCTCATCCCGCCCCCTTGACCCGTCCATCCTCCCTGGACTGACCTATCCCCTCCCTAACTCCAACCTACACTCACCGTTACTGGTTCCACCCCCGCCTCTTTGACCTGTCTGTCTCCTCTCCACCTATCTTCTTCTTTATCCATCTTCTACCTGCCTCCCCCTCTCTCCCTATTTATTTCAGAATCCCCTTCCCCTCCCCCATTTCTGAAGAAGGGTCTAGGCCCAAAACTTTAGCTTTCCTGTTCCTCTGATGCTGCTTCGCCTGCTGTGTTCATCCAGCTCTACACCTTGTTATCTCTACATTTTGCTACCTTCCATTTCAAGGTTACTGTTTTAGAGCCTTGGAGATTCCTGAAGATCAAAACCAATGCAGCTACCATCTCTGCAGCTGCTATTTTTAGAACTACGTGGTGCAGATCATCAAGTCTCAGAGAACGGTCAGCTTTTAATCCCATTAATTTCTCCATTTTTTCCCAAATATATTACTTTAAGTAAATAATATTTACTTTAAGCTTTTCCTTCACATTAGACCTCTTGAATCCTCACTGTTTTGCAGAATATTCTTTGAAGACAGGTACAAGTTGTCCAGTTAGAACCACAGTTGAGCTATGGAACCTGAATATATGGTGGCCATTCTTTTTGGCTGAATGTCTTTGACAGGCATCATCTGAGCCTGAAGGTAGCTGAATGTGATCACATTTTCTATTTTTATTTTGAGTTCATTCCGCCACCATTGATTTTTGTGAGGTCAACAAAAATGAAATAACTCCACCGAGGTTGGTATCCTGTCACCAAGTCACACTTTACTTACACATGGAGAGCCTTTGACACTGACCCAGCTTCCTCAGAGCCAGCTCTCAGAGTGAACATGATGGCTGAAACTCCTGTTCTTATCTGTCAGCCAGGGGTCCCTGATAAAGCCTGCTAAACTGGTCCAATCAGGCAATTCATATTCTATGAGGTCTACCTGGCTGACCTCATTATAATAAATACAGAAAGCATGGGACTTGAATTTACAGCGCTCATTAACAGAATAATTAAAATACTTTAGGGCTTTTGAAAGCCTGAATCTCAGAAGTTTTGGTGCTTTGGTGGAGACGGTTGGTTTTAAGGAACCCTCAGCCATCATGACATAAGGGAAGGGCAATTGTACGGCGAGTCAGAAGAGAAGTAAATATAATCAAGGTTATTGACATGCTACAAAATACTAACTCACCTACTGAACTGGACAATAAAGAGAGGGCAGCCGATCTGTGTAGAGGTGAAAATACACGAAGAAAGAACGGTGATGTCCAACACAGCATGATCGCTCAGGTACCCATAGTCTTTAGGAGAGGCAGAGTTTACGACAAATACTGTGCATGACAATGATTAACTAGATACGTGGTTGGAAAGATGCAGTTTTGACTTTCTTAGGCATCTAGGAACACTTTCTTTTATAAGTGTCCTTTCATGCTGCCTAATCCAGAGGTGGTCCGACCTCCACCCGGAAGTCCTACACCTTTGCAGCTTCACTCAACTTAGGCCCTGACTCTGAGAAAATTGTTTTGGGTTCCAGTTTCATGACAGAGATGGATTTGCAACCTGCATACAAACCATCTTCCTTTTCCCACCATCTCAGGAAAATCCAGGCCTAAATATATTTGATTCCACTGCTATTTCCTTATTCCTCATTATAATTTCTGCTGTCTGTCTCCAAGTGACTCTGGTTTACTTTTGGTAATCTTTTCACATTCTTCCAAAAAGCTCTTACAATCTGTTTCTACGGGCATAAAAGTTTGTCTCCAAAAATGGCCACTGCTGGTACTGCAGTGTATCTCAAAGTGCTCTGCTGCGTGGGAGCCAGTTCCCGGGGACAACCTGAGGCCAGGCTGGCAAGCTCCTGGTGAAGGAGATAAGTGGTCTGGGAAACAGTAGGTCAGGGAGGACCTGGCAGGGACCCCTGATGGGTATGGGATGCCTTAAGACCCCTCATTTGCCTGGCCATCAGTTCAAGCAGCAAAAACTGTGAGGCTGCATGCTTGGTGTGAGCGTCTCCCATCACGAGAAGAGGGAGGGGTCACTTAAGTGGCCGTTAATTTACTATGTGAAAGCTTAAACTGGGCCATGGAGTCAGCTGTGTGTGCCCTGGCCCCTCCTCACCACTGACAAAACTGTAGGACGGGCAGGTGCCATGAATAAGCTCAGAGATAAAAGGTACTACAGATGCTGGAGAATCCGAGATAACAAGCATGGGGCTGGATGAACACAGCTGCCTGGCAAGATACCCAACATTTAGAAGTCTCTTGTGGTACAGAGGTAGTGTCCTACTCCTGGCCCAGGTTCAAGTTCCACCTGCTCCAGAGGTGTGTAAGAACATCCTTAAACAGGTTGATTCGAAAAATAGGTTAAATACAAAAAAGGAATGCCTGAACTTTACAGACCCTCCCCACCTGCCAACATATACCGGGAGGGATAAAATTCAGCCCCATATTTCTCGTTTTTGTATTCTATTTATTCAGAGTTTTTCATATTTATGCACATTCTATTTTCTCCCTCTTTCTCAAATATGAAGCAACATTTGGTAATTTTTAAAACCCTCCAACCCTCAAACTTATTCCTATTTGTTAACATCTATTGCCACTTTTATTCCAATACAGTTCCTAGCACCTCTAATTGGCGCAATTCCTGCGCAGGTTCCTGCGCAATTTTTATTCCTTAAGAGAACATATATCGAGAATGATGAATTTTTTATATGTTTCTATAGCTTAATTACGATTATATCTTCTCATCTAATTTCCTAATCTATTTCAGCCAACGTGTCCTTGAAACTTAGATATTTAGCTTTAGAACACAGAACGGTGCAGCACATGAACGGGCCCCTCGGCCTAGCATGTCTGTCCCAACCATGATGCCATTCCAAACTAATCCCATCTGCTTGCACGTGGCCTATATCCCTCCATTCCCTACCTGTTCTTAAATCTGTCCAAATGCCTCTTAAGCATTGCAATTGTATCTGCTTCTACTGCCTCTCGTGGTAGTGTGTTCCAGGCATGTACCACCCTCTGTGTAAAAAAACTTATCTCTCACAACTCCTTTAAACTTTCCCACTCTCAACTTACACCTACACCCCCTAGTATTTGACATTTCCATTCTGAGGAAAAGACTCTGACTATCCACCCTATCCATGCCTCTCATAACTTGACATGCTTCTATCAGGTTGTCCCTCAGTCTCTGACACTCTCGAGAAAACATCTCAATGATTACCAGCTCCTGATGTTGAGACAGAGATAAAAGGTACTGCAGATGCTGGAGAATCCGAGATAACAAGATGTGGGGCTGGATGAACACAGCAGGCCAAGCAGCATCATAGGAGCAGGAAAACTTGACGTTTCGGGCCTAGACTCTTCATCAGAAATGGGGGAGGGGAAGAGGGTTCTGAAATAAATAGGGAGAGAGGGGGAGGCAGATAGAAGATGGATAGAGGAGAGGATAGGTGGAGAGGAGGCAGACAAGTCGAGGAGGCAGGGATAGAGGCGGAGGCTACGGAAAAACTGCTCAATATCCAAGCGTGAGCGGTATTCGTTGATATGTGGGTAGAGGGGGACAAAGGTGAGCCCCGCCGGTCCAGAGGAGACAGCAACACTGAGCCCTGCCGAGTCTTCACCATCCCCCCAGACCTCCCCCTTACTGAGGACGAACGGTCAGTCCTCAGTAAAGGGCCCACCTTTGTCCCCCTCCACCCACATATCAACGAATACCGCTCATGCTTGGATATTGAGCAGTTTTTCTGCCGCTTCCGCCTCCATCCCCGCCTCCTCGACTTGTCTGCCTCCTCTCCACCTATCCTCTCCTCTATCCATCTTCTATCCGCCTCCCCCTCTCTCCCTATTTATTTCAGGACCCTCTTCCCCTCCCCCATTTCTGATGAAGGGACTAGGCCCGAAACATCAAGCTTTCCTGCTCCTATGATGCTGTTTGGCCTGCTGTGTTCATCCAGCTCTACACCTTGTTATCCCTGATACTGAGACAGCCACATCTAATCCAATTAAATTTTAATTGAAATACTCATCAGCCATTCCATCATTCCCTTAGGTCGCAGGGGACTCCTTCAGACCATTTTAAATGATAGCACAAGGTAATAATTCTATGTCTGCTACCTGCATATTTAACACTTCCAATAACCCAAAATAGTTTGGTATATGTTGCAGTAACTACATGCCAAAAGATAACACCAATCCCACAGAGGAAAAGTATGATATGGCACCATGTCCATCGTGGCTTTTCTTGTAATTTAGCAAATCAAATAAGTCAAATTCCATAATTTTGTTCAGCCTTTGAAGATCAAATACAATTATGACATTTACTTTTGCAGAAAATCAATCACTGCTCTCTGAACTAACTCAACCTTTAATTAAGACATTACTCACTGTCTGCCAAAGACTCAGGAAAAAATTTAAAGGGAAGGAGGACTCTAGAGCTGTTAGTAATGGAGATGATAAGACCCAAAAAGAAGGTGCAAAAACTGGCATAAGGGCACTTTATCTGAATGCTCGGAGCATTCGAAACAAGGTGGATGAGTTGACGGTGCAAATCGTGGCAAATGGGTATGATTTAGTGGCCATTACAGAGACATGGTTACAGGATGGTCAAGACTGGGAGTTAAATATCCAGGGGTATCAAACTGTTCGGAAGGACAGACAGGAAGGTAAGGGAGGTGGTGTTGCTCTGATTTTTAAGGATGATATCAGGGCGGTAGTGAGAGATGATATAGGTTATACTGAACAAAACGTTGAATCCATTTGGGTGGAAGTTAGGAATAGCAGGGAGAAGAAGTCACTGATAGGTGTGGTCTATAGGCCACCAAATAATGACATCATGGTGGGGCGGGCAATAAACATAGAGATAGCTAATGCATGTAAAAATGGTACAGCAATTATCATGGAGGATTTTAATCTACATATCGATTGGTCAAACCAGGTCGGTCATGGCAGCCTTGAGGAGGGGTTCATAGAATGCATCCGTGATAATTTCCTTGAACAATATGTAATAGAACTTACAAGGGAGCAAGCTATCCGAGATCTAGTCCTGTGTAATGAGACAGGAATAATTAATGATCTCACAGTTAGGGATCGTCTCGGAAGGAGCGATCACAGTATGGTCGAATTTAAAATACAGATGGAGCATGAGAAGGTTAAATCCAGTAACTATGTCCTGTGCTTAAAGAAAGGAGACTATGAAGGAATGACGAAGGAGTTAGCTAAAGTAGAATGGGAGCAAAAACTTTATGGTGGGTCAATTGAGGAACAGTGGAGGACTTTCAAAACGATTTTTCACAGTGCTCAGCAGAAGTTTATTCCAGTGATAAGGAAGAACTGTAGGAAAAGAGAGAGCGAGCCATGGATGTCTAAGGAAATAAAGGAAAATATCAGATTGAAAAAAAAACACATACAAAAAGGCAAAGATTAGTGGGAAAGTAGTAGACTGGGAAATCTTCAAAGGCCAACAGAAAGCCACAAAAAACGTTATAAAGAAAAGTAAGATAGATTATGAGAGTAAACTAGCTCAGAATATAAAAACAGGCAGCAAAAGTTTCTATAAATACATAAATCGTAAAAGAGTGGTGAAGGTAAACATTGGTCCTTTAGAGGATGAGAAGGCCAATTTAATAACTGGGAATGAGGAAATAACCAAGACATTGAACAGTTATTTCATGTCGGTCTTCACTGTGGAAGACACAAATAACATGCCAAAAACTAATGGCAAGAAGGTTATAGCAGGTGAGGACCTAGAAACTATCATTATCACTAAGGAGGCAGTGCTGGGCAAGCTAATGGGGCTAAAGGTAGACAAGTCTCCTGGCCCTGATGAAGTGCATCCCAGGGTACTAAAAGAGGTGATGGGGGTAATAGCAAATGCACTAGTAATTATTTACAAAAATTCACTGGACTCTGGGGTGGTTCCCGCAGATTGGAAAACAGCCAATGTGGTGCCACTGTTTAAAAAATGAAGTAGACAAAAAGTAGGTAACTATAGGCCAGTTAGCTTAACTTCAGTAGTGGGGAAAATGCTTGAATCTATCATTAGGGAAGAAGTAGCAAGACATCTGGATATAAATTGTCCCATTGGGAACACCCAGCCTGGGCTCATGAAGGGTAGATCATGTTTAATTAATTTGGTGGAATTCTTTGAGGACATTACTTGCATGGTGGACAATGGGGAACCTGTGGATGTGGGGTATTTGGATTTCCAGAAGGCATTTGACAAGGTGCCACACCAAAGGCTGCTACATAAGATAAAGTTGCACGGTATTACAGGTAATGTATTTGCACGGATAAAGGATTGGTTGACCAGTAGAAAGCAAAGAGTAGGGGTAAATGGGTGTTTTTTCTGGTCAGTGGCTAGTGGTGTGCCTCAGGGATCAGTGTTGGGCCCGCAATTGTTTACAATTTACATAGATGATTTGGAGTTGGGGACTAAGCGTGGTAAGTCAAAATTTGCAGATAACACTAAGGTGAGTGTTTGGAGCAAAGTGTGCAGAAGACACCGAAAGTCTGGAGAGGGATATAGACAGTCTAAGTGAGTGGGCAAAGGTCTGGCAGATGGAGTACAATGTTGATAAGTGTGAGGTCATCCATTTTGGTAGGAACAACAGCGAAGTGGACTATGTTTTAAATGGTAAAAAATTGCAGCACGCTGCTGTGCAGAGGGACTTGGGTGTCCTTGTGCATGAATCGCTAAAAGTAGGATTGCCGGTGCACCGGTCAATTAAAAAGGCAAATGGATTTTTGTCTGCCATTGCTCGAGGGATGGAGTTTAAAAACAGGGAGGCTATGCTGCAGCTGTATAGGGTCCTGGTGAGGCCACACCTGGAGTACTGAGTGTAGTTTTGGTCTCCTTACTTGAGAAAAGATATACTAGCACTGGAGGGGGTGCAAAGGAGATTCACTCGGTTGATTCCAGAGTTGAGACGGTTGGATTATAAGGAGGGACTGAGTAGGCTGGGATTATCCTCATTGGAATTCAGAAGAATGAGGGGAGATCTTATAGAAACATATAAGAAACATATAAGATTATGAAGGGAATAGATAAGGTGGAGACAGGGAGGTTGTTTCCGCTAGCAGGTGAAAGTAGAACTAGAGGGCATCGCCTCAAAATAAAGGGAAGCAGATTTAGGACTGAGGTCAGGAGGAACTTATTCACCCAAAGGGTTGTGAATCCGTGGAATTCCCTGCTCAGTGAAGCAGTTGAAGCTACCTCGCTGAATGTTTTTAAGGCAAGGCTAGATAAATTTTTGAACAGTAAAGGAATTAAGGGTTATGGTGAGCGGGCGAGTAAGTGGAGCTGAGTCTCAAAAAGATCAGCCATGATCTTGTTAAATGGCGGCGCAGGCTCGAGGGGCCGGATGGTCTACTCCAGCTGCGAGTTCTTATGTTCTTATGTTCTTACTATCAGCAGAGTAGAATACTGATCCTCACCATGTTATTTTCCACAATTATCCCTTGCAAATCCACTTCTCACCCCAAACAATCCATACAATTCTACCAGTCCATGTATTAAGACAATAATTTTTCAAGATTTGTGGCTCTTATGGATCTCCTTAAGGAAGTAATTATGCCCCTCAGGGTATAAATGCATCCTTCCCTTTCTCCCTTGCAGTGGTGACAGGCTCAGAGCCCTGAGCAATGTGTATGTATGTTTGCGCTTGAGAGAGAAAAGCCTGTCTTTATATATACTCGCTGGCAGGATGTAAGTTCAAATAAAACTGGTTTTGTTTTTAATAATCAATTAACTGAAAGGAAGTTATTTTTTCAAAAATAGCACAGACCCACGACTTAAACAGAAATATTTATTGATAACAAATAAATCGAACACCACCCCCTCCCAAACCAAGGGCCATTTTTCTGCAACCAGTGAATTACAGCCAGAAATGAAAGTGTCAAAAACCACAAAACAGAATGCATCAAATTAAATTCCATTACAAAACTGAAACTTACTTGCAAAACTGCTGCTTGTGATGTCTAGTATCACCACGTACCCAAACTTTACCGTGATCTGACTTTACTTGGCTAATGTTTTGCTCAGTAAATATTGTTGAAACTGAATGGCATTAAAAGAGCCCTCAATTGAATTTAGCTCCTGACCACTGACTCACCTTAAGCTCAATTTAATAATGAAAATATTCAACTTGCCTGCCTTTACTTCACTACAAATTTTATGAATATAAAACCATAATATAGCAATAATCATAATTAACTAATGAGTAGAATATAGCATAATGTTAGACACATCTTATTTGTACCCTCTGAATGATGGTTTAGCTGTTATGATTCTCAACCCTGACTGAGAACCTTATTTTAAAGCAGCTTTCATGGCAGTTTCTGGCTTGTGACCAATCAAAATGGAGAAGCTTTATTGGATAAGGCACTGAACAAATACAGAAACTTCTTTAGGAAGACACAGAGGTAAAACTGAGGCATTGGAGAAAGTGCACAAACCTCCAAATACCTCAAATGAAAGCAATATACTGTGGATGCTGGGGATCAGAAATAAACCTGACAACGCTGGAGAACCTCAGGTCTCTCAGTATCTGTGGAGGAGAAACGGAGTTACCATCTTGAGTCCAAAAACTCTTCTTCATCATCTTCTCTTTTTCATCTTCCCAAGCCTTCAGGCACTGTCAGCACCATGTGTTTCAGAGGCTGCAAATCATAGATTGGGCTTATCAGCTCAGAATCCATCAAATTGGAGTGCTGGAAGCAAATCATCCTCGATCTCGAGTGATGACCTTAGGAGAAGGAGGAGAAGAACATTGTAGGTTCCTAATCTGTTCAGGACTTCAACACATAATCTAGGTGGAAAGTTTGGTATAAATCTGAGGGAGTGCCACATTGTCTTGGTGTCATCCTTCAGATGATATCTTAAATAAAGGGTCCATCTCCCTTTCCCGGTGGGTCAGGTTGGTATTTTAAACCTTTTCACCATGAAGAAGCTGACTATAAAGCTCGTGACAAGGTGTTTTTCAGTCAGTATCACCCAAAACATCCTGGACCAAATTTGTAGTTTCAGAAGTACTGAAAAATGGTGACTCAGATAACTGCTCGTTTGCGCGTCTGACACAATTTCCCTTTCCACTGACGTCATTATTTGCATACGCTGCAAAGTCTGAAGGCAATAGAGAATGTTAAGTTGTAGACTTCCCAAACTCAATTCTTCTTTTCATCCTCACACTGATTTACATTATTGGATTGTCACACAATTATTGCTTCGTCATACACATTCAGCCTTTTGCTGTTATTGTAGACCTGGGGATATTCAACTAACAGATCATGGAATAAGCAAGCCCCTTGTCATGTTTGCCAGCACCATTCCATTAATAACAATTTCAGCAGATACAGGTAGAACACTTGAAGAGATAGTACCAGTATTTTACTCATTTTGGTGAGCAAGTTATAGCTGTCGCCAGCTGCCCAGGTAGCCACAGACCTACAATCGATGACTTCTCCAATGTCATTGGGAACCTGGTTCCCTATGTTTTACTTATTCAACTGAAAATCGAGAAGCCACACAATACTAGGTTATAGTCCAACAAGTTGACTTCACCTAACGAAGGAGCAACGCTCTGAAAGCTTGTGATTTTAATAAACCTGTTGGACTGTAATCTGATGTCATGTGACTTCTGATTTTGTCCACCCCAGTCCATTAACAGCATCTCCACATCAGGGCTAACGTCAATGTGGAAAGCAATGAAGGCATCAATGCTTACTGACTTATCAGTCACCTGTTGGCTGCATAGACTATTACTGCAACAGATACCAATTCATCTGAAGGTGATGAAGTCAAAAAAGATAAAGGATAAAAGTCACTGACTTGCACTGATAGTGCAATCCCCATGACACTGTTTACCGTGCAACATATGGTACAGCTCAGGACTGGTACCATGCTGGTCTGAATCTGCCAGAGCTAAGTCTTTTTGTCATTTTCAAATGAGTGTACCAAGGCCACGAAATCTGTTTGGTGGCACAATGTTAGGTGTTGGCATTTTGAATCAGGTGTCTGCAGATTTTCTAGGTGTGCCTTCCTTAATTGTGTAGTAACTTAATGTTAAAATAATTAGATGTTTCAAAATTATATTGTACAATTAATTTTAACTTCACTTGTCTCACAAGCTTGTAGATGCCCTGCCAGTCAGAAACTTCCTGTGAAAATGTATACTTCCACACTGCCCCCCACCCCCACCGTTATTACCGTTTCCCCTTTTAAAAGATAAACTATACTTCAGTATTTCATCTTGGAAAATTATATTTCCTTTGTCTTTTTTGCACTAGTACTGGTTTGTGTGCAAATATTTGTGTAGTGATAATGATACTCTATTATATCCATGGATGGAGGTTGCAGCTAGGCCCTAACACAACTATACGTATCCTTCCCTCTTAAGTATTCTGTTTATTTTTCACATCTATTTCTCACCAAGCCAGGTGCTGTGTGAATCTGAATCATATAAATGAAAAATTTACACTGATGCGGGAAAAGGGTAGGGAAGTGGCATCAAGCGAATTGCTCTTTCAGACTGCCAGTACAGACATCACAGACTGAATGGCCTCATTTTTGTGCCCTAAATATTCTCTAGTTCTCCTGCGCCTTCTCACAATAGAATCCTATACAGCTGGATGAGGTGATTGCTAACCTTTCTTAAGAATGAGGATCACTTTGTACTCAACATTTTACAAAATCCATCCTCGGGCAACAGTCTGTGTGGAGTTTGCACACTCTCCCCGTGTCTGCGTGGGTTTCCTCTGGGTGCTCCGGTTTCGTCCCACAGTCCAAAGATGTGCAGGTTAGGTGGATTGGCCGTGGGAAATTACCTGTACTGTTCAGGGATGTGTAGATTAGGTGTGTTATTTTGGGATGGGTCTGGGTGGGCTGCTCTGAGGGTTGGTGTGGACTTGTTGGGCCGAATGGCCTGTTTCCACACTGTAGGGATTCTATTCTATGAATTTATATCAATGACTTGGATTAAGAGACTGAAGGGTATAGTTGCTAAATTTTCTGATGACACAAAGATAAATAGGAAAGGAAGTTGTGAAGAGGACCTAAGGAGGCAACAAAGAATGTAGACAGGTTAGGTGAGTGCGCAAAGATCTGCAAAATGGAGTATACTGTGGGAAAATTGAATTGTCCATTTAGCAGAACAAATAAAAATTAAGCTTATCATTGAAGTGGTGACAGCTCTGAGGCACAGAGGGTTCCGGGCGCATGAATCACCAAAGGCTAGTACGCATGTACAACAAGTAATCAGGAAGCTAATATAATGTTACCATTTATTGTGAGGGAATTGTCAACAAAAGTAGGGAGGTGATGGCTCAGTTATACAGGGCATTGCTGAACCCAAAGCTGGATTACTATGTATAGTATTGGTCTCCTTTATGTAGGTCAGTACTTGGAACTATGATGTTGTGGCCATTACAGAAACTTGGGTAAGGCAGGGACAGGAATGGTTGTCAGAAGTTCCGGGATTTAGATGCTTTAAAAGAAATAGGGAGGGTGGTAAAAGAGGCGGGGGAGTGGCATTGCTAGTCAGGGCTAGTATAGCAGCTACTGAAAGGCAGTTTGAGAATGATACGTCCACTGAGTCAGTTTGGGTTGAGATCCAGAACAAGAAAGGAGCAGTCACTTTGTTGGGGGGTTTTTGACAGACCCCGTAATTGTTGCAGAGAAGTGGAGGAGCGGATTGGGAGGCAGATACTGGAAAGGTGCAGAAGTCACAGGGTTGTAGTCATGGGTGACTTCAACTTTCCAATTATTGATTGGAAACTTTTTAGTTGTAATAGTTTAGATGGAGCAGATTTTGTCAGTGCGTTCAGGAAGGATTCCTGACACAGTTTGTAGATAGACCAACACGAGGAGAGGCCACTTTGGATTTGGTGCTTGGTAATGAACCGGGCCAAGTGCTAGACCTGTTGGTAGGAGAGCATTTTGGCAGTAGCGATCATAATTCTGTTACTTTTAAAATAGCCATGGAAAACATAGGTACATACAGCAGGGTAAGATTTATAATTGGGCGAAGGGTAATTACAATTCTGTTAGGCAAGAACTGGCTAACATAAAATGGGAACAGATGCTGTCAGGGAAGAGCACTATTGAAATGTGGAGATTGTTTAAGGAATGCATACTGCGTGTGCTCGATATGTTTGTCCCTAGCAGGCAGGGAGCATCCGGTCGAGTGAGGGATCCTTGGCTCTCAAGAGAGGTCGAACGACTGGTTAAGAGGAAGAAGGATGCTTATGTAAGGTTTTGGAAACAAGGAACGGAAAAGGCTCCAAAGGGATACAAGTTATCCAGGAAGGAGCTGAAGAAAGGGCTTAGGAGAGCTATAAGGGGGCATTAGAAAGCCTTGGCAGATAGGATCAAGGAAAACTCCAAGGCTTTTTACACATACGTAAGGAATAAGAGAGTGACCAGAGAAAGGGTAGGGCCGATCAAGGATTGTGAAGGGAATTTGTGCACGGAGCCTAAAGAGATAGGAGAGGTCCTTAATGAATACCTTTCTTCGGTATTCACAACTGAGAGGGACCTAGTTGTAGAGGAGGACAGTGTAAAACAGGCTGGTAGGCTAGAGGACGTCGATGTTAGTAAGGAAGATGTGCTAGGAATTTTGAGGAAATTGAAGATAGGTAAGTCCCCTGGACCTGAGGAGATTTATCCAAGGAATCTATGGGAAGTGAGGGAAGAGATTGCAGGGCCTTTGGCGATGATCTTTTCGTCCTCACTGTCCACGGGTATAGTGCCGGAAGATTGGAGAGAGGCAAACGTCATTCCCTTGTTCAAAAAAGGGAATAGGGATAACCCTGGAAATTACAGACCAGTTAGTCTTACATCAATGGTGGGCAAATTATTGGAAGGGGCTCTGAGAGCTAGGATTTATGATCACTTGGAAAGGCACAGTTTGATTCGTGATAGTCAGCACGGATTTGTGAGGGGTAGATCATGCCTCACAAACCTTATTGAATTCTTTGAAAAGGTGACCAAACACGTGGATGAATGTAGAGCAGTGGATGTGGTATACATGAATTTAAGTAAGGCGTTTGATCAGGTTCCCCATGGTAGGCTCATGCAGAAGGAAAGGAGGCAAAGGGATAGGGGGAAATTGGATTCAGAATTGGCTGACGCTTAGAAGGGTGGTAGTGGACGGAAAATATTCAACATGGTGCTCAGTTATGAGTGGTGTACCACAAGGATCTGTTCTGGGTCCTCTTCTATTTGTGATTTTGTAAATGGTTTTAATGAAGGAGTGGAAGGGTGGATTAGTAAGTTTGCAGACGATGAGAAGGTGGGTTGCATTGTGGACAGTGTGGAGGGCTGTTCTAGGTTACAAAGGTACACTGATAGGATGCAGAGCTGGGCTGAGAAGTAGCAGATGGAGTTTAACCCTGAGAAGTGTGAGGTGATTCATTTTGGAAGGACAATCTTGAAAGCAGGATACAGGGTTAATGGAAAGATTCTTGGCAGTGTGGACGAGCAGAGGGATCTTGGAGTTCATGTCCACAGTTCCCTGAAAGCTGTCACCCAGGTGGATAGAGTTGTTAAGAAGGCGTATGGTGTGTTAGCTTTCATTGATAGAGGGATTGAGTTCAAGAGCCATGAAGTTATGCTCTAGCTATACAAAAGCCTGGTCTGGCCACATCTGGAGTATTGTGTCCAGTTCTGGTCGCCTCATTACAGGAAAGATGCAGAAGCATTGGAAAAGGTGCAGAGGAGATTTACCAGGATGTTGCCTAGAATGGAGGGAAGGTCTTACGAGGAAAGGTTGAGCGCGCTAGGGCTTTTCTCTTTAGGACGATGAACGATGAGAGGTGACTTGATAGAGGTGTACAAAATGATCAGAGGTATAGATAGAGTGGACAGCCAGAGACTTTTTCCTCCGGTGGAGGTAGCTATTACGAGGGGGCATAGTTTTAAAGTGAGTGGAGGTAGATATAGGGGAGACATCAGAGGTAGTCTTTACTCAGAGAGTGGTAGGGGAGTGGAATGCATTGCCGGAGAGGATAGTGGAGTCGGCCTTATTAGGGGCATTTAAGCAGCTATTAGATAGGCATATGGATGATAGTATAAGGTAGGGGTTGAGGTTAGATATACCTTAGGATTAGGGTAAAAGTTCGGCGCAACATTGTGGGCTAAAGAGCCTGTACTGTGCTGTACTGTTCTGTGTTCTACGTTCTATGTTTATTTAAGGAAATATGCAAATACATTGAAATCAGTTCAGAGAAGGTTTACTCGACCAACACCTAGAATTGGTTGTTTCAGTAGGAAAGGTTGGACAGGTTGTGCATGTATTCACTGGAGTTCAGAAGAGTAAGAGTTAACTTGATTGAAACATATAAGGAGAGGCATAAAAATGAAGAGATAAGTTAGATTTGGAGAGGATATTTGGTATTTTACTTTTATTTAAACCCATCTTTCACATGGTTTCATTATTACTATCAGAGATTTGATCATTGATAGGCCTATCCCCTACATCTGAGTAACACTCGAGTACTTACACCAGATACAGACAGAATTCTACCTGATAGACCTTCTTCAGGATGTCTCTGCAGGAGCTCCTCAGGATAGTGTCCTAGGCCTAACCATCATCAGCTGCTTCATTAATGAACTTCTCCCCATCATAAGGTCAGAAGTGGGGATGTTCATCAATGATTGCACAATGTTCAGCACTATTCGTGACTCCTCAGATACCGTTCGAATGCAGCAAGATCTAGACAATATCCAGGCTTGGGCTGACAAGTGGCAAGTAACATTCACGTCAGACAAATGGCAGGCTATGACCAACCCCAATAAGAGAGAATCTAACCATCATCCCTTGACATTCAATGAAATCACTGAATCCCCCACTATCAACATCCTAGGGGTTACCATTGGCCAGAAACTCAACCGGACTCACCACATAAACACAGTGGCTACAAGAGCAGATCAGACGCTTAGAACACTGTGGAGAGTAACTCACCTCCTCATGTTCCAAAATCTGTCCATCATCTACAAGGCACAATCAGGAGTGTGATGGAATACTCCCCACTTGCCTGGATGACTGCAGCCCCAACAATACTCAAGAAGCTTGATAGCATCCGGGACAGAGCAGCCCGCTTGATTGGCACTATATCCATAAGCGTCCACTCCCTCCACCATCGATGCTCATTAGCAGCAGTGTGTAGTGTCTACAAGATCCACTGCAGAAATTTACCCAAGGTCATCAGACAGCACCTTCCAAACCCATGACCACTTCCATCTAGAAAGACAAGGGTAGCAGATACATGGGAACACCACCACTTTCAAGTTCCCCTTCAAGCCACTCACCATTCTGACTTGGAAATATATCGCCGTTCCTTCACTGTCACTGGGTTAAAATCCTGGAATTCCTTCCCTAATGGCATCATGGGACAACCCACAGCAGGTGGACTGCAGCAGTTCAAAAAGGCAGCTCACTACCACCTCCTCAAGGGCAACTAGGGATACCAATAAATGTTGGCCCAGATAGCATTGCACGCTTGCCACAATTGAATAAAAAAAAGTTTGAACAACGCAAATTACAGAGAAATGTGATAGAAGTGTTTTCAATTATGCCAAGTTGGGAAAAGTTAGATAACAGCAGATTCTTTCCAGTAGTTCAGGATTCTAGATGAGCGATACAATTAAAAGACTTGGAACGATTTAGAATGGGATAAATATTCATTCATTCTTTACCCAGACAGATGTGAAAATATTGAGCTCTACTCCATGATCAGTATTTGAGGTTGAAAACTATGTCAAACATTCAACATAAAAACCAAAAGAACTGCGGATGCTGTAAATCAGGAACAAAAATAGAGTTGCTGAAAAAGCTCAGCAGGTCTGGCAGCATCTGTGAAGGAAAAAGCAGAGTTAACATTTCAGAAATGAGGAAGGGTCACCGGACCCAAAACGTTAACTCAAACATTCAACATTAGATGAGTTGCATGAAGGAATATCAAACAATGATGAGTCAGTATACAGAAAGGAGATAGAGGGCACGGTGTCGAGGTGCAATGATAACAATCTCTCTCTTAATGTCAGTGAACTAAAAGAACTGATCATTGACTTCAGGAAGAAAGTAGGAGGACACACCCCTATCTACATTAACGGAGCTGAGGTGGAGAAGGTCAAGAGTGTATAGTTCTTAGGAGTGATGACAACCAAAAATCTGTCCTGGACCTCCCGCGTAGATGCGACGGTCAAGAAGGCATAACAACGCCTCATCTTCCTCAGGTGGCTTAGGGAATTCCTCATGTCCATAAGGACCCTCACAAACTTTTACAGATGCACCACAGAAAGCATTCTATCCGGTTGCATAACTATCATATGAAACTACAGAAGGTGGTGTGCACAACCCAGACCATCACAGGAGCCAACCTCCCATCCATGGACTCCATTTATACTTCTCATTGCCATGGAATGGCTGCCAAGGTCTTCAAAGACCTCTCCCACCCTGGTAATGCTCTCTTCTAACCTCTTCCATCAGGCAGAAAATAAAAGCGTCAATGCATGGGCTAGAAAATCAGCTGGCTGAAGGAATCTGTGGTAATGTAACCACAGGAGTGGTTATGGAGTGGTTATGAAGTGGTTAAACATTTCCTGTTGCATTAATATGACTGGATACTGTTGTTAGTTCCCCTAGGAAGAAATGAAGCAGTTCATAAATGTATTGTTGTTTTTCATGTAAAGAAACTTGTTTACTTGTAATATTGATCTTGACTTCAAAGTTCTTTCTGGAAAGTAAATTTCATATTTGATAAATAAATAAAAGCTCATTAGTGGTGCACAAAACCCATTCACTCTAAAGCAAGGCCTCAAACTGTTTTAACAGAAATCACCATGGCTACAGAAATACTTGTAAGTCAGTCACATGGAAAACCCACTGGTTACTCACTCAAAAACCAGAAACATAAACTTACAATAAATTATTTTTCAAAATAGGCTGCATTTGCTGCCACCAACGCATGCACTGACACAGCTAAGTGCTGCTTTGGATCACACATATGCAGATTTCAAGAGGGCTAGAGCAGGGTGAGGGGATAGATGAGGGATCGTGAAGAGACTGGGACTGTGAGGGAGAGAGAGCAGGTTGGGGATGGGCTGGGGGTGGGCGAAAGATTAGAATGGGGATTGGGTTAAAGAGTTTGGGAGGACCTGAGAAGGCGGGGGGTGTAGGAGATTGGGATCCAGGAGAGAATCAGGGGGAAGGTGGGTGGAGACAGAAGCAGTTTGAGATGTGGTTGGAGCTGAGGTGGGGTGGAGGAAGATAATGGGAAGGGCGGGAGAGAATGGTGAAGAGTGTAGACAACCAGGCATGGGGAGGGGTTAAGGAGGGACGAGGTGGGGTGATGAGGAGGACCCAGCAGCAAGGGGGAACACAGAAGGGAGACAAAGGGAAAGATGCCCCCCAGCTCCTGGGCTCTGCTTGTTGAGCCCCACCCATGGCTTCTAAGCCTTCTCTCTCTTGCCTTCTCACTCTGGGAATTCTCCACCAGCCCCGTCCCATGTCCGGCATCTCTTCTCCCCACCACTGTAGCCAACTTCAAAGCCACACATGTTTTCCTGCACATGCTTAGTAATGTATTTGCCAATGACATCACACACAAAGTCCACATGATGATGTCAGTGCCTAGAACCATGTGGTCCATGTGTGTGCATACACAGTCGCCCACACTCATCAGTGTCAGTAAACACTGCCTTTAAAATATATTGCACAGCTTACAATCACAGTATCCACTGCTATATCAACTGTTCACCTAAAGTTAGATTTTTTTTGATTGAAAACAGGCAGTGACTGATAAAGAAGCCAATGAAAATCCTTTCATAAATGGACTGTTGCTATAAGTTGCCACTGCTGCATTATTCAAATACCACATAGAGTTTGTTAATGAAACAATTGACAGGTTCTCCTGGAAATTGGTATCTGCTGCTGTAGCATGACCTCACTAGTGCCTTATTCAATCTTGAAGTGGAATACTTATGAAAATTGCTGTGAGGCTTTCAAATGTAATGTTTCTCATTGATCTGTTGTCTATGTAATTTATGATCAGATGTTTTTACCATGTAGTGGAGGTATGTTTAGTGTTCTACATCTGATTTGATTTTCCAACACTGAATTTGAAGTCTTAAGATTTATGCTTTCAAAATCTGTCGATTTACTGATCTATCAAATAGATAAGACCTCTTTAATTTTTTTCTCATAGAATGATTTGCATTGGTGTATGATATTGCATGAGCTGATTGTTAACAGCGATTTGAGACTGATGGTCATTTTCTTGATTTGGAGGAATACCATTAGGATTTTGACCGCCTTGTGACACATTAAGTTTGTTGCCTTGTTGTATTCTTCATTGATTAAAGTTGTTGTTGAAAATTTGTTGGAAGATTGTCATTGTGGTACTAAATGGGGAGGCAACGGCCTGATGGGATTAATGCTAGACTATTAATCCAGCTAATGTTCTGGGACCCAGGTTCAAATCCTGCCATGGCAGATGGTGGAATCTTAATTCAATAAGAAGAATGTGGAACTAAGGGTTCAATGATGACCATGAAACCATTGTTGATTGTCAGGAAAAACCCATCTGATTTACTACTATCCTCGAGGGAAGGCAATCTGTTATCCTTACCTGGTCTGGCCCACATGTGACTTAAGATCTACAACAATGTGGCTGACTCTTAACTGCCCTCTGGGCAATTAGGGATGGGAAATAAATGTTGGCTTAGCCAGTGCTGCCCACATCATATGAAGGATCAAAAACAAACTAAAGCTGAAAATTGTCAAAGCTTCTGCAGATCTAAATGTTTTCGACGTGAGTTCGGTTTTCCTTTACCAACATAGCATCTTTGCAGAGATGAATGAAGATAGCTTCAGAGATAGTAGGAACTGCAGATGCTGGAGAATCTGAGATAACAAGGTGTAGAGCTGGAAGAACGCAGCAGGCCAAGCAGCATCAGAGGAGCAGGAAGGCTGATGTTTCTAGGAAGGCCTAGACCCTTCTTCAGAAATGGGGGAGGGGAAGGGGGTTCTGATTTAAATAGGGAGAGAGGGGGAGGCGGATAGAAGATGGATAGAGGAGAAGATAGGTGGAGAGGAGACAGACAGGTCAAACAGGCAGGGATGGAGCCAGTAAAGGTGAGTGTAGGTGGGGAGTTAGGGAGGAGATAGGTCAGTCCAGGGAGGACGAACAGCTCAGGGGGGCGGGATAAGGTTAGTAGGTAGGAGATAGGGGTGGGGCTTGAGGTGGGAGGAGGGGATAGGAGGCAGGAAGGACAGTTTAGGGAGGCGGGGAACCACCCCAAGGCCTCCTACCTTCCCTCGACCTCTTCATCTTCAACTGCCATCATGACATCAATCGCCTCAAACTCTCCACCCCTCTCACCCACTCCAACCTCTCCCCCACAGAACGTGCAGCCCTCCGCTCCCTCCGCTCCAATCCCAACCTCACCATAAAACCCGCAGACAAGGGAGGCGCAGATGTAGTATGGCGCACTGACCTCTACATCGCCGAGGCCAGGCGCCAACTCTCTGACACCTCCTCCTACCGTCCCCTTGATCATGACCCCACTCCAGACCACCAAACCATCATCTCCCAAACCATCCACAACCTCATCACCTCAGGTAACCTCCCACCCACAGCCTCCAACCTCATCATTCCCCAACCCCGCACCGCCCGCTTCTATCTCCTTCCCAAAATCCACAAACCTGACTGCCCTGGTTGACCCATTGTCTCTGCCTGCTCCTGCCCAACCGAATTTATCTCCACCTATCTTGACTCCATTTTCTCCCCCTTGGTCCAGGAACTCCTTACCTACGTCCGTGAAACCACCCACACCCTCCACCTCCTCCAAAACTTCCAATTCCCCGGTCCCCAACACCTCATCTTTACCAATGGACATCCAGTCCCTATACACCTGCATTCCCCATGCAGATGGCCTAAAGGCCCTCTGCTTCTTCCTGTCCCGTAGGCTCCACTGACACCCTTATCCACTTAGCCAAACTCGTCCTCACCCTCAACAACTTCTCTTTCAATTCCTCCCACTTCCTACAGACAAAGGGGGTGTCCATGGATACCCGCATGGGCCCCCACTATGCCTACCTCTTTGTAGGTTAAGTGGAACAATCCCTCTTCCATAGCTACACTGGCCCTAAACCCCACCTCTTCTTCCGTTACATCGATGACTGTATCGGCGGCGCCTCGTGCTCCCACGAGGAGCTCGAACAGTTCATCCACTTCACCAACACCATCCACCCCAACCTTAAGTTCACCTGGACCATCTCTAATACCTCGCTCTCCTTTCTGGACCTCTCTGTTTCCATCTCTGGCAATCACCTGGAAACCGATATCCATTTCAAGCTCACCGACTCCCACAGCTACCTGGAATACACCTCCTCCCACCCACCTTCCTGCAAAAATGCCATCCCCTATTCCCAATTCCTTCACCTCCGCTGCATCTGCTCCCAGGATGAGGCATTCCACTCCCGTACATCTCAGATGTCCTCATTTTTCAAGGACAGCAACATCCCCCCCCCAGTGGTCGAGAACGTCCTCGACTGTGTCTCCCGCATTTCCCGCAACTCATCCCTCACACCCCCTCCCCACAATAACAACCAAAGCAGAATCCCCCTCGTCTTCACGTACCACCCCACCAACCTCCGGATCCAAAGCATCATCCTCCAACATTTCCGCCATCTGCAATCCGACCCCACCACCAAAGACATTTTTCCCTCCCCACCCTTACCTGCTTTCCAGAGGGACCACTCTCTCTGGGACTCCTTTGTCCGTTCCACACTCCCCTCCAGCCCCACCAAACCCAGCACTTTTCCTTGCAACCGCAGGAAGTGCTACACCTGCCCCTAAACCTCCCACCTTACCCCCATCCCAGGCCCCAAGAAGATTTTCCACATCAAGCAGATATTCACCTGCGCATCTGCTAATGTGGTATACTGTATCCGCTGTTCCCGTTGTGGCCTCCTCTACATCAGGGAAATCAAGTGGAGGCTTGGGGACCGCTTTGCAGAACACCTGCGCTCGGTTCGCAACAAACAACTGCACCTCCCAGTCGCAAACCATTTCAACTCCCCCTCCCATTCATCAGACGACATGTCCATCCTGTGCCTCCTGCAGTGCCACAACAATGCTACCCGAAGGTTGCAGGAACAGCACCTCATATTCCACTTGGGAACGCTGCAGCGTTCAACGGTATCAATGTGGACTTCACAAGCTTCAAAATCTCCCCTCCCCCACCGCATCCTAAACCCAGCCCAGCTCGTCCCCGCCTCCTTAGCCTGTCCTTCCTCCTGCCTATCCCCTCCTCCCACCTCAAGCCCCACCCCCATCTCCGACCTACTAACCTCATCCCGCCCCCTTGACCTGTCCGTCCTCCCTGGACTGACCTATCCCCTCCCTAACTCCCCACCTACACTCACCTTTACTGGCTCCATCCCTGTCTCTTTGACCTGTCTGTCACTCTCCACCTATCCTGTCCTCTATCCATCTTCTATCCACGTCCCCCTCTCTCCCCATTTATTTCAGAACCCCCTTCCCCTCCCCCATTTCTGAAGAAGGGTCTAGACCCGAAACATCAGCCTTCCTGCTCCTCTGATGCTGCTTGGCTTGCTGTATTCATCCAGCTCTACACCTTGGTCTCTCTGAATGAATATATTCCTTTTTTTATGATGGTTGAAGGATTACTAAAAGATCTATGAGTAGAACTTCCTTAAAATGGCTTCATCCAATAAGATTCAATGATTTTCTGACTCTATCTAAGATGGCTATCATGATGTGACTCATGCTGAATTTTTCTGAATTCAAAGGAATTTCCTTTTGAATTGAACACCATATGATCTGATCCATGCTCTTTTCCATTAACTAATTTTCAGTATTTTAATCAATAAAATCCATAAAACTCTCTACTAACTGAATAAAACTTTGAATTTGTCATCCAATGTAATAAGACTTCACTAATTTCACTGTTAGGTCTCTGGTATTTTGAATTACAATGATAACTTTTCTTTTTGATTTTTCTTTGTTTATCGATCAATGATTTTCGAGAATTATTTTAACTTACGATTGTTAACTTTATCATTGAGCGAAAAGCTCAGAGCGTTAATTCACTTTGCCCCTCAGCCTAGTTTTTCGTGCAGAAATGAAATCTTTCTGTTCCCTCTCTTGAAGGATTTGCCTGGCTTTGGAGTTTAATGATTGGCCTCTTTTTGTGGGTACTGAATTTGTATTTCTCTCCTTAGCTACAAGTGAATTTTTACTGCTCTCTACATTTTTAAAGGCTTTCTTCCCCTTTCCTGACTGGGAAGGAGAAACATTTTGAGACTTACTGTATTCTTGTACATCATTCAGAGGAGTTTTTTGTTTAGCAACGTTCCTTCAAAGCAGTTGTTTGGCTATATGGATTTTCTGGCTGCTAGCTGGGCTTAAAGCTAAAGGAACAATGTCTTGAAAAAAATCACGTTTTGAATTCTTTGTTTCTGCAGATGATCTCAAGTCTGTTTTTGATGTTCACTGCTGCTAGGATTTCTCTAGGTAGTGTATCCCATAGCTGTCACTTTCTTTTAACATGTTGTTGGATCACAATGTGAGTTTGGGTTCAAGATAAACTCTATACATTAAAGGTAAATACTGCTGTACACAGTACTATATTATACCAGGCACTGACTCGTGGCGTTAGGACTAAATTATCTTCTTGTTTGTTCATGTTAACTTGCTGTGTGTGTCTTCCAGTCAAGACCGTTGCAATCTGGTGGTGATCTTCTGGATTCTAACTCTGCCCACTCTGTGGTATTTATAGTCAGTCTTGTGCAGCTCCTTGAATTAGTTGCTTCAGAGTCTTGAAGCCTTTACACTGCAATCCCCTCTCTGCTCTCCATTTATTATCACAATATGGACCTTACTAATTTCTACATAACCAGGCTATGTAACTTGTACTTTCTGTGCCCCTCAAATGCATTGGTTGTCACTCCAAATCCAAGCCTGTCACCTTAATGCTCAGTCTAAGAGTAAGTAGAAACTTTAAATAAATATTTTGTATCAATCTTCATGGTGAAATACACCATAAGCAATCTAATAATCACAAAATAATGAGGAGGTGAACAGAAAGTATGAACTTAAAACAATCATTTTCATTAGAGAGAAAAAATTGGCAAACTGACAGGTTTAAACTTTGACAAATCCCCTGGACCTGATGGCCAACATCCTAGAACTTTAAAAGGAATGACTACTGACATAGTGGATATATCAGTGTTCATCTTCCAAAATTGCCTGGATTCAAGTATGTTCCAGCAGATCGGAAAATCACTAATGTAACGCCACTCTTCAATAAAGAACGAGGATAAACCATAATCTGTCTTTGGTAAAATGCTAGAATCCAGTATTAAGGAAACAGGAGCAAGGTACTTCAAAAATCAACACACATTAAGGAAGAGTCAACTCAGTTTTGTAAAAGGGAAGTTGCATTTGACAAATTTATTCAAGTGTTTTGAGAATGCAAGAAGCAGGGTGGCTGAAGTGGAACCAGTACATGTAGTGTAACTGGATTTCCAAAAGGCAATCAATAAGGTGCCACATAAAGGGTTATAGCTCAAGAGCTCGAGGTTTGAGGTTAAACACTAAATGATTAAAAAAAAAAGAACTGTGGATGCTCAAAGTCAGAAACAAAAACAGAAATAGCTGGAAAAACTCAACGGGTCTGGCAGCATCTGTGGAGAGAAACCTTTGAGGTCCAGTGACACTTCTTCAGAACTGATTGTGGCTGAAAAAGATTGGTATATATGCTGGTTAGGGTGGTGGGGGGTGGTGGAGTAAACAATAGGTGGAGATGGATGCCACAAAGAGAGAACAGTAATTGGATAGACAAAGGAATGGGTAAAGGTCTGCCTGGGTGAATCAATAGTTGCTAAATAGGACCATTAGTGGCAGACAATGGTTATTTGTGGTAGCAGCCCATGTAATGACTAGGCCTAGTGTGTGGGGGTTGGGGTAAGGACATGGGTGAACTTGCTCAGGCTATAAAATTATTGAACTCAACACTGAGTCCTGAAGGCTGCAGGATCCCCAAACAGAAAATGACGTGCTGTTCTTCGAGCCTGTGCTGAACTTCACTGGAGCATTGTAGAAAGCCTAAGACAGAGATGTTGGCCAGGCAATATGGTGGTCTGGGACATTCTTCACCTCCGCCATTCTGACAGCAGTCTACATACCACCCAGGCAGAATGAAGGATGCTCTGGATGAAATTTACACTGCTACAAATGCTCTGGAGATGAAACTTCCTGAAGCCTGATTCACCATGGCCAGCAATTTCAACCAGGACAATCTCAAGAGGGTGCCACCAAAATACCACCAACACATCTCCTGCCCCACTCAAGGACTGAACATCCTTGATCACTGCTACATACCATTCCATACCCCATTTGGAAAATCAGATCACAACTCTGTGTTCCTTCTATAATAAGCTTGGGGCTGGATGAAGGGTTTAGGCCCGAAACGTCAAGTTTTCCTGCTCCTATGATGGTGCTTGACCTGCTGTGTTCATCCAGCCCCATGCTTGTTATCTCGGATTCTCCAGCATCTGCAGTACCTTTTATCTCTGTGTTCCTTCTCCCAGCTTACAAGCTGAAGTTGAAATGAGAGGAGCCTGTACAGAAAGTAGTACAGTACTGATCTGAGGTAGTGGAAGAGCTTCTCTGGGACTGCTTGGGATCGCTGAGCTGGATCGTATTCAAGAATTCAGCAGACAACCGAGGGTGGTATGCTACCACCGTCACAGACTTCATTAGCAAATGCATAGAGGACTGTGCGCCAAAGAGGTCAATCTGAGCATTCCCCAACCGTAAACTTTGGATGAACCTACTGAAGGCTGACGTGCGGCATTAAAGTCAGATGGCCCAGACCGTTACAGGAAATCCAGATACGAGCTCCACAAGGCCTTTAGAGATGCCAAGAGGCAGTACTGGACCAAATTAGAGGCCCAAACTAACCACACAGACTCCCGTCACTTGTGGCAAGACCTACATGGCATAACAGGGTACAAAATGACGCAGAACAAAATAGCGAACAGAAACACATCTATCTCAGACGTGCTCAATACATTTTATGTTCAGTTTGAGCAGAATGTCAGTGGTGCAGTGACACTTGCCCCGAAAGCTCCAGATACACCTGTTCCCTCAGTCACCGCTGCAGATGTCAGGCTGGCCTTCTTGAGATTAAACCCCATGGCCAGGAGGGAGTCCCTGGGCCATGCACTTAGACCCTGTGCAGACAAGCCGGTGGAAGCATTCGCTGACATCTTTAACCGTCTCTTGCTACAATCCAAAGTTCCCACCTGCTTCAAGAAGACCACCATTATCTCGGTACCAAAAAAACCACATATAACGTACACCAATGACTACAGTCTGGTGGCTCTGACCTCCAAGCGTGAAGTGCTTCGAGAGGTTAGTCATGGCCACATCAGCTCTAGCCTCCCAGCCTGCCTCGATCCCTTGCGATTTGCCTACCAGCGAAAGGGATCCAGAGCAGACACCAATTCCCTATCCCTACATGCATCCCTGAAACATCTGGATAATAAGGATGCCTACGTCAGGCTCCTACTTATTGACTACAGCTCATCTTCAACACTATAATCACAACCAAACCAATCTTAAAACTCTGAAACATAGGTCTCAGTTTTGCCATCTGCAATCGGATCTTCAACTTCCTGACCCATAGAATGCAATCAGTGAAGTTAGACATTAACACCTCCTCCACAATAACCGTTAAGACCAGCACCCTGCAAGGATGTGTACTCAGCCCCCTACTGTACTTCCTGTACACGCATGACTGTGTGGACAAATTTCATATGAATTTCATCTAAAAGTTCGCCAACGACACAACCATGGTAGGCCAGGTATCAAACAATGATGAGTTGGAATACAGGAAGGAGATAGAGGGCTTGGTGTTGTGATACAATGATAACAATCTCTCTCTCAACGTCAGCAAAACAAAAGAACTGATCATTGACTTCAAGAAGAAAGGAGGAGGACATACCCCTATCTACATCAATGGAGCTGAGGTGGATAGGGTCGGGGACATCAAGTTCCTAGGTGCGACCATCACCAACAACCTGTCACAGTCCTTCCATGTAGGTGTAATGGTCAAGAAGGCACAACAACACCTCTTCTTCCTCAGGAGGCTTAGGAAATTCAGTGTGTCCATAAGGACCCTCACCAACTTGTACAGATGCACCACAGGTGGCATTCTATCTGGGTGCAACATGGTTTGGTACAGCAACTGCTCTGCCCAGGACTGGATGAATCTACAGAACATAGCCCAGACCATCACATAAGCCAATCTCCCATCCATGGACTCCATCTATGCTTCTCGTTGCCACTGAAAAGCTGCTAATATCATCAAAGATCCCTCCCACCCCAGTAATACTTTCTTCCAACCTCTTCCATTTGGCAGAAGATACAGAAGCTTGAACATAGGTACCAACAGGTTCAAGAACAGCTTTGTCCCTGCTGTTATCAAACTGTTGAATGGACTTCTCTAATTTCAAATCTAATGTTGGTCTTGCTTTTGTGCACCTCCTGTGCAGCTGTAACTCTATATGCCACGTTCTGCCCAAACACCCTATGATCTGTATACCCTTGTTCACTACAATCTACCTGTACTGCTCGCAAAACAAAACTTTTCACTGTACCTCAGGTACATGTGACAACAATAAATCAAATCAAATCAAACCTTTACCAGTCCTTTGTCTGCCCAGTTACTGTTCTCTCTCTCCGGGCTCCATTTCATTTACTCTTCCACCCCACCTCACAACCCATCATCAGCATATATACCAAAGTTTTCCTAGCTACAATCAGTTCTGAAGAAAGGTCACTACACCTGAAATGTTATAGCGTCATAGAGGTCTACAGGAAAGAAACAGGCCCTTCGGCCCAACTTGCCCATGCTACCCAGTTTTCACAATTTAAGCTTGTCCCATTTGCCTGCATTTGGTCCATATTCCGCCATACCTATCCCATCCATGTACCTGTCTAAATGTTAACTCTGCTTTCTCTCCACAGAAGCTGTCAGACCTGCTAAGTTTTTCCAGCAATTTCTGTCAATGTTCGAGGTGTTCCATTGACAAGGCTAGATGGTGAGCTGATTAACTGAAAGAATAGAGTGGGAATTATGCTTCATTTTTATGTCAGCAAACTGTAACCAGTGGAATATCACAGGAATCATTGTTGTGACCTCAACAAGGTGCAGTCTATTTTAATGACTTAGGACAAAGAAGCAAAAATATTACGGCCAAATTTGATGATGACGAAAAGATAAGTGGGAAAGAACCTGAGAGGACATAAAATACATGATTTTCAGGATTTCCACTGAGTGCAGGGAACTAATGCAGGATGAGTACAGAAAACAGAAGATACCTCCATAGAAGAGAATCAGTGTCATTAGAGACTGCAACCTATTGCGTATATGGTCACAGTTACTTGTGCCCTTGTCCAAACAGATGGGGACTCAGAGGCATAAAGAGCTGATTTTTTTTGCTTTAATTGCTGAATTCTATGGCCACAGTGATTTGCCTATCAAGGCATCAAATGACCACCCAGTGAGATGGTCTTCCAGTCTTTCGATATTCATCTGCTCTAGAACCACAAGTGATTTGCGCAGGTGTATGCTTTCTTTCCTGTCAACAGCCTTCAGTATTAGTTTAGGGTGTCACAGCTTTTCATTCCATCCTACATAGTCATAGAGTCTTACGGCACTTCGGTCCAACTCTTCCATGACGACCAAGTTTCCCAAACTAAACTAGTCCTATTTGCTTGCATCTGGCCCATATCCCTCTAAACCTCTCCTATTCATGTAACTGTCCAAATGTGTTTTAAATGTTGTAACTGCACCTGCATCTACCATTTCTTCTGGTAGTTCATTCCACACACCAACCACCCTCTGTGTGAAAACGTTTCCCCTCAGGTCCCTTTTAAATCTTTCTCCTCTGACCTTAAAAATATGCCCCCTAATCTTGAACTCCCCCACCCTAGGGAAAAGGCCTTTGTTATTCACCTTATCTATGCCCCTCATGATTTTATAAACTTCTATAAGGTCACCCCTTCAACTTCCTAAACTCCAAGGAAAGAAGTCCCAACTTATACAGCATCTCCTTATAAATCAAACTCTCCAGTCCCGGTAACATTCTTGTAAATATTTTCTGCACCATTTCCAATTTAATAATAATACTTTTCATATAGCAGGGCAACCAGAACTGTATGGGTACTCCAAAAGTGGTCTCATAAATTCTAGAAGACAAGGGTAACCCTTTAAGAGACAGTTACTCACTCCTTAAAGTAACCTTGAGGCAAAAATAATACCTAGATGATCTTCCAACCACAAAGCCATGTACCAAGAAGGTAACATTGCTGGACTCCACACTTGCATCAGCTCAACTGCAGTGGAAAGTCTGATCCATGACTTAGTTACCTATAGATTTGATTATTTTTATTGGAAACACACTCCATAAAATTGTGGTCATCTGTAACTCCGTTGGCCTGTTCAAACTCACATGAAGTGTCATTAACCCAACATGTCTCTGCTTGTCCACTCACATTAGCTCAAACATAAGCAATGTCTCTGATTTTAAAATTTTCATGGGTTTAACTTCCTTCATGGCCTTACTCCTTCCTATCTCTGTAATTGTATTGAAAGCTACAACCCTCCAAAACTCATTTCACCAATTCTGGACTTCTGAACATTTCCATTGAAGTGTCATTGGAGCTCTAAGCTCTGGAATTCCCCCTTGGACCTCAAGAATTCTCTCTATTTGTTTCCTTCTTTAAGGCACTCCTTAACTTACCTCTTTGATCATGTATTTGGCTATCTGCCCTAATATCTAATGTGGCTTAATGTCAAATTTTCTGATGAAGGGTTTAGGCCCGAAACGTCAAGTTTTCCTGCTCTTATGATGCTGCTTGACCTGCTGTGTTCATCCAGCCCCATGCTTGTTATCTGGGATTCTCCAGCATCTGCAGTACCTTTTATCTCTAATGTCAAATCCTGTTTGACAATGCTGCTTAGAACACCTAGGGATGTTACAGTGCGTTAAAATTTCACTGTGTGAAGGCCCTATGTAAAAGAACAAGTTACTGTGGTTACTTGAACAAAACAAAAAGCTTATTTAATCTGTGATAGCAATAATGCCCAAAGTTAGAGAATTATTCCTTGCTATTTCAGTTCCTGTTGTGCCACAGTTTTCGAACAAATGCATTGCTTCATATATTCAGCAAATAAGTCACACTACATGGAAAGATAATTATCTGGAAAAAAAAACACAGGTTGCCCAACTGGTGAGATAAAACTGTCATTCTCCCATTCGTAACTATCATTGAAATAATTTAGTTTGTAGCTTTAGCAGTTCATAAGTTTCAATTCTGAGTTGAATGGGTTGACCACAACTCAATGGTTTTGCGTCTGACTCTGAGTCAGTGGGTTAGCTTTCAAGTCCCATCTAGAAACTTGAGTGCATAATCTCGGTTGAATTTTATGTGCTTTACGATGGAGTATATGTACTGTCAGCAGCCTTTCAGATATAGTGTTAAGCCAAGGTGCTATATGAACAACAGCGGAGTTTTTTCAATTGGGTTTGTTACTAACATTGAACAAATTTTTTTCTGATGAGAAGGTTGAAGTGAACCAACTCCATGCAAACATGGTTATTATGCCATATATCTCATTGCTGTATGGATGTTGCTTTGCACATTAATCGGCCGTATTTCCTTACAACAGGAACAATATCTCAGAACTAACTTATTGGTCAAGAAGCACTTTGACATGTCCTGAGGTTGCCTAAGGTGCCATGGAAAGAAAAGTACATCCTTCTTTTAACATTTTCAGCACATTAAATGCATCAAATGGTTTGTGACAGTCAATATTCTGACAACGGAAGCGATATTTCAAGCTGAATTTTTACAGGGGACGGTTTCATCAACATTTAAATGAGTAGGATGGAAAATGCAAGATGCAGATAAATGACCCATTAACTCAACAGGGTAGAAATCTCTTGTGGGCATTCCTTATTTTCCAAAATACAACATAAATAATAAAGGGATTGCCACTTTGCCTCCTAAATCCTATAATATGGTCTGTTTCCAGTATATTATTTGCAACCTAATGCTGAAAATGCCGATTACTTAGAACTATTTAAGCAAAGAATGCTAAGATTTTCCTTGGATACCAGGGATTGGGAAAATATGTGATGTCACCACCAGATGGGGCTCATGTAAATGACAGCCCTGGATAGATGCAAATAAGGCAAAATTTGGTTCACCGGATTTGTCCAGAGGCCTTAAAGGTTCCCATATCAGAGGATCTAGCTGTTCCTTTCACATTGCTACATGCTCAGAATTCTATTCCACACATTCACCACACTCTGAAAAGGAATTTTCATCAATCTTACATTTTCATCTCACTCTGCAAATCTGTGACCCTCTGTTCTACAATGGCGATTTTAGCTTCAAGCTGCGCTGTCAATGTACCTTTTCTATTCCACTTACAACATTAGGTACAGCAATAAGATTGCCTGATGCTTAAGGATAAATAGTCCAAGTTGTTACAATCATTCCTCATAATTCAGCTCTCTTCTGTTACGAGACAAATTCCAGACTGTCCTCTACTTCATTGTTAGTGCATCAGCACCTCCCTTGTATCTCAGTGACCACAGTTAACAAATGTTATGTCTCTATTCAAGAACAGAGGGAGACAGTCCAAAATCCGTTGGCGTAATTTCCGATTTTTGATCAGGACATTGAGACATCGCTGGTGTCCATTACTAAGGAAGTCGTATCAAGATATTTAGAAAATCATAATACAATCAGAAAGAGTCCACGTGGTTTGGTGAAAGATAAATCACATCCAACAAAAGCTTAGAGTTTGTCAAGGATGAAACAAGCAGCATGTGTAAAGGGAAACCATACACGGGCATTTGAAAGAGTGCCCCATAAAAGATGTGCCCTACATAAGGGCTCATTCTTGTGGGGACAGGATATGAGTATTCACAGCAGATTGGCTAACTGACCGGGAACAGATTTGAGATAAATAGGGCACAATTAGGTTGAGTAAACTATAAATAGTAGAATGCCACAGGGATCAGTGCTTGAGCTTCAACCACTTATGATCTACTTAGTGACTCAGATGAAGGGATTGAGTGTATCACAGCCAAATTTGCTGATGATGCAGTTTTGAGGGGAAGGCAAATTCTGAAGAGAACACAAAGAGTGTGCAAAGGGATGGTTTAAGCCAATAGGCAGTAATTTGACAGTTTCTTCTAATATGGAAAAATGTGAGGTTGTTCACTTTGAAAGTATGAAATGAAAAAATAAATGTTATTTAAATGGAGAGAGGCTGCAGCATGCTGCAGTACACAATGAACTTGATGACCTTGTACAAAAAGTTAGCACAAAAGGCAGGTAGAGTAAGTAATTAGGCTGGAAAATGGAATGCTGGCTGTCATTGCAAAGGGCTTGAAGTATAAAAGTCAGTAAGTCTTGTTCCAACAGCATGGGGCATTGACGAGACCAGGCCTGGTGTATAATGTACAGTTTTGGTCCCCTTACTTAAGAAGAGAGATAATTATGTTGGAGGCAGTTAAGGAGGTTGAGAACATAGCACATAGAACATTGAACATAGAACAGTACAGCACAGTACAGGCCCTTCAGCCCATGATGTTGTGCCTACCTATTATTCTACTAAGATCAATCTACCCTGCATACCCTACATTTTACTATCCTCCATGTGCCTATCCAAGAGTCGCTTAAAAGTCCCTAAAATATCTCACTCCACTACCACTGCCAGCAGCATATTCCACATGCCCACCACTCTCTGTGTAAAGAACCTACCTCTCACATCTCCCTTATACCTTTCTCCAATCACCTTAAAATTATGCCCCCTCGTAATAGTAAAGGTGGATTAACTAGGCAAATTCCTGAGATGAAGGAGTTGTCTAATGCAGAAAAGTTGAGCCAATATTCACTGGAGTTTAGAAGGGTGAGAGGTGCTCTTATTGAAACATATAAGATTCCGAGAAGGCTAGACAGGATAAATGGTGAGGTGCTGTTTCATCCAGTGGGATAATCTAAAACCGGGGGTGCAGTTTAAAATCATGGATTCTCGCATTTAAAACAGAGATCAGAAAGAATTTCTTTTCTCAGAGACAGACTAATCTTTGGAATTCTCTTCCCTAAAGACCAGTGGGTCATTGAACAGTAACAATGAATAGAGGCAGTTCTAACCCCTGGAAAGCAGTGAGCTCCATGTGGCAACTCCAAAATATTTCTTGTGTCTAGGAAATAATCGATTTGAATGAGAATTTAAGAGGCATAGTTAGTAAGTTTGTGGATGACACCAAAATTGGTGGTATAGTTGAAAGTGAAGAAGGTTATCTAAGATTACCGGTAGATCTTAATCAATTGGGGCTAATGGGCTGAGGTGTGGCAGATGGAGTTTAATTTGGATAAATGTTAGGTGTTGCATTTTGGTAAAACAAACAAGGGCAAGACACACACAGTTAATAGTAGAGCCCTGGGTAGTGTTGTCAAAAAGAGAGATCTAGAGATTTAGGTACATTGTTCTTTGAAAGTTGCATCACAGGTAAACAGGGCAGTTAAGAAGATGTTTAGCACACTTGCCTTCATTACTCAGACCTTTGAGTATAGGAGTTAGGACGTCATGGTGAGGTTGTACAGGACATGGTGAGGCCACTTTTGGAGTACTGTGTACAGTTCGGGCTGCCCTGCTATAGGAAGGATATTATTAAACTGGAGAGGGTTAAGAAAACATTTAGCAGGATGTTGCTGGGTCAGGAGGGTTTGAATAATAAGGAGAGACTGGATAAGCAGGGATTTTTTTCATTGGAGTGTAGGAGATTGAGGGGTTACCTTATAAAATCATGAGGGGCATAGATAACGTGAATAGCAAAGGTCTTTCCCTAGGATGGGGGAGTTCAAAAGTAGGGGTCATATTTTTAAGGCAAGAGGGGAAAGATTTAAAAGTGATCTGAAGGGCAACTTTTTCACACAGAGGGTGGTTCATATGTGGAATGAACTACCAGAGGAAGTGGTAGATGCAAGTAAGTTACAACATTTAAAAGACGTTCCGACAAGTACATGAATAGGAAAGGTTTAGGGAAAATGTGCCAAATGCAGGCAAGTGGGACTTGTTTAGTTTGGGAAACTTGGTTAGTATGGGCAAGTTGGACGGAAGGGTCTGTTTCTGTGCTGCACAGCTCTATGACTCTGAGTATCTTCAGCTGCAACAGCATGAGGTCAGAGGTTTGGAGCTTGAGCAATAGTGGCAGTTCGGCAAGGTTGAGGCCCTTGTGGATAGCCAGTTTGTACTCACCCCATGGCTTAACAGTATGCAGAGAGAGAGAGAGGATGTGCAAATAAAGAGCAGTCAAGAAGGAACAGGCAGGTAGCAATTCATTCTGCAACTAGTGTTCAGTTCTGTACAGTGAAGACACCCAAACAGTTGATTCGGGGAGTGCAGCAAGAGCCAAACCTTGGCATTAGGACTGTCTCAGCTTTACAGGGTCACAAGGAAGATGGAGATTTAGTGGCATTTCTGCAACCACTGACATGAATCCAGGATTGTATGTTGCTTCTGTGCTGGTGGCAGGGCTCTGTGGTTAAGGACGCTATTGAACAACTGCAGAGCACCCTGAAGAAGCACAGCGTGTAGCCAGTTCTTGTGGTCCTCCTTAGGACCTATGATGTTAGTAAAAGAAATTAGATCCTTCAGTCATAACTTAGGGAGCCCGGTAGGAAATTAACAAGTGGAACCTCAAAAGTAACTACATACTCTCAAGACCACACACACAGAAGTATAGAATTTGAAGATTTGGGAAAATGAATGGGTAGATGGCAACATAGTGCAGAAGGAGTGGTTTTAAATTCTTGGCCTATTGAGATAAGGTGGGAACTGTGAAGGCCAGACGAATTCTACCTATATGGGACTGAAACCAATTTCATCATGGGGTAAGGGGTGAAAAGACAGAATCATGACGAATTGAAGGTCATATATTTACCCAACAGATGTAATGCATTGCAGGTGATAGCTACAGCACATACTATAACAATTGGACCAGGAAGCTCCAATTCAAGCTCTACCTGCTCCAGAGGTATGTAATAACAGGTTGAGTTGGTTGGGGTGAGCAGCAGTGGTGTTGGGATGGGTGCCATAGGAACTTCGTTGTACAAGTAGTGACAACAGGACATTTGATAAGGGCAGCATGGTCGCTCAGTGGTTAGCACTGCTGCCTCACAGGGACCTAGGTTTGATTCCACAATCAGTCAGGAGTTTGCGCATTCTCTCTGTGTCTGTGTGGATTTCCTCTGGGTGCTCCAGATTCCTCCCACTGTCTAGAGATGTACAGGTTAGGTGGGATTGATCATGCTAAATTGCCCATAGTGTTCTGGGATGTGTAGGACAGGTGGGCTAGCCAAAGGAAATGCGGGATTAAAGGGATAGGATGGGGGACTGGGTTTGGGTGGGATGTTTTTCAAAGGGTTGGTGTGGACTCAATGGGACAAATAGCCTGCTTCCATGCTGTACAGATTCTATGATTCTTATGAGTGACAAGGAGAGGGTTGGTGAATACTGCAGCATGTTGAAGAATCTGTTTCTCCTAACCTGGTTAGATCGCTTCCTGCACTGCCTGTTAGACCACAGCATTATACTCCTCCTGCTCACTTCCTCAGAATTCTCTGCCCACTTCTTAGCGACAGTTGCAGATTCCTTTCTGCTAGGTGCAGTACATCCATGCTGCACCCAGCAGTTGCTGAATGGAAGAGACAGTGAATCTATACAGTTACTTTGTCTGTCCTTCATGACAATCCATCTCAAATAACTCACTTCATCTTTTCCCAAAAACCTCAGTGATCTTTCCAATTCCATTTTATATTGTTTCAATGGGCAGTGGAGTTAAGATTGTATTATTTCAGTGAACATTTGTCTCAGTTGAAGGCAAGAAGCCAAGAAGGAAATGCCTAATTGGCCAGCCAAGCTGAAATTGGACATTCTGCTCATCTAAATAAATACAGCTCACTTTTCCCATTGCACAGGATCCTACCTCTGTATTAATATTCAGATCTTTGATTTTCCTGTGTGAATCCAACTAATTCTGAGATATTCTGCATCATGTTTCATTATTCAATAGACTTCTATCTCTCTCATTTAACAATGCACAGCAAGTTTGGTTAAGAGCAAATTTTATTCGAAACTGAAGTGATTTCATTAAATTGAGAACATTATGAAAATGCGATATTAAGATGCAGTTCTACAAACAAAGGTTTGGAACTCACTTCCAGAAGCAGCAATTGATGCTAGATCAGTAGTTAATTTTAAATCTGAGATAGATCATTCTTTGTTAAGCGAAGGTATTAAAGGATATGGGCCAGAGATAGGTATATGGATCAAAGCCACAGATCAGCCATTATTTGGGCAGCATGGCGGCTCAGCGTTTAGCCCTGCTGCGTCACAGTGCCAGGGACCCGGGTTCGATTCGACCCTTGGACAACTGTCTGTGTGGAGTTTGCACATACTCCCTGCGTCTGTGTGGGTTTCCTCCAGGTGCTCCGGTTTCCTCCCACACTCCAAAGAAGTGCAGGTTAGGTGGATTAGCCATGCTAAATTGCCCATAGTTTCCAGGGATGTGCAGACTAAATGGATTAGCCATGGCAATTGCAGGGTTACAGGGATAGGTAGGGGTGTGGATCTGGATTGGATGCTCTCCAGAGGGTCAGTGTGGACCCGATGGGCTGAATGGCCTGTTCCACACTGGAGGGATTCTATGAAATCCCATTGAATGTCAGAACAGGCTTGAGGGGCTGAATGGCCTACTCCTGTTCCTATGTTTCTAGAACTAAACAAACTCTGAAAATTGGAAATCCTTCAGCCAACTAAACTTAACATTTTAAAAAATCTGCCTTTTGAACTATTCACGTTCTTCCCAGATGTTCACAGGTACAAAATGCAGTTTTTAAGCACATGTAAACAAGTAACACCATTATCAAATAATACTGTTATAATTTCTGATTCCCTCCAGTTGGAAATAATCACGTTTTAGATGCAAAATGCTGAACCTTCATCAAGCATATTTGTTACTGCTGCCCACAAAGCTGGTGAACTGCCAGACTGATACATTGATACTCAGCACATGACAGGAAGAAAATTTGGCACCCTAGAATATATATTCACATAAAAAATAGTCCCTAGCATTCTATGAAGAATATAACCTGAAGAAGAGAATAAATACATAGAGGCCTCAACTTTGAAACGGAATGAACAGAGAACTATTGAACTAAATGGCTTAAATGAATAATCCAAAACTGGAGAGAAGATTAACCAATTGATAGTTTTCTTTTATCATTAATAATTCAGTAAGTGCAGTGGCAAACATTTAAGGAGGTAGTTCACGACTCTCAGCAAAAATACACCTCAGTGAGAAGGATAAAAGTGTAAGAACAAAAGAAACTAAGCATGGCTAGCCAAGGAAGTTATGGACAGTATTAAGGTAGAAGAGAAAACATATAAAGAGGCCAAAGTCAGTGATAACCCTGAAACTAGGATAAAATCAGAATCCAAAAAAAATGATAAAAAGACAATAAAGACAGAGAAAATAAACTATAAGGGCAAACTAGCAAGGAACTGATTATAAGAGTTTTTAAAAATTATATGTAAAAATGAAAAGAGAGAACAAAATGGAGATAGCCCCCTGAGAAATTGAACCTGGGGAAATGGCAATGGGGAACAAGGAAACAGCAGAGGACTTAAACAGACATTTTGCATCAGTCTTTACAGCGGAAGATATTTTGGACATTCCGTTAACGCTAAAGAATATGGAGGAGGAATTAAGTATCCTTGTCATCAATAAAGCAGTATTAGACAAACTAAAGGGTCTAAAGGCAGATATGTCCCTGGCCTTGATGGCTTGCATCCGAGGATCCTAAAAGAGGTAGATACAGAGATATAAGAAGCTTTGGTTGTAATTTTCCAAAAATCATTAGATTCTGGAGAAGTACCAGACAATTGCAAAATTGCTAATATGACACGCCTATTCAAAAAAGGGAGAGAGGCAAAATGGGTAACTAAAAGCCATTGTTGGAAAAGTATTCGAATTAATTATTAAGGAAGTAATAGCAGAACATTTGGAAAACCATAATCTAATCAAGCAAGTCGACATGGCCCCATAATGGAAAATCATGTCTGACCAATTTATTTGAGTTTTTTGAGGAAATCTCAACTAGACTGAATAGAGGGGAACCAGTGGATGGGTTGTATTTGGACTTCCAGAATGCATTTGACAAGGTACCTCACAAAATATTAATCCATTAAGAACCCATGGCATTAGAAGTAGGATACTGGCAATGGATAGAGAATTTGCTCATGGGAAGGAAACACCAATTGAGGATAAGGTGTTCTTTTTCAGATTGGCGGCCTGTGGCCAATGGGGTTCCACAGGGATCAATGCAACATATATTTATGACTTGGAGGAAGGAGGTGAATCTACTATAGCCAATATTGCAGAAGACACTAAAATATGTGGAAAATCAGGTTATGAGAGGGATACAAACAGCTTTCACAGAGATATTGATAGGTTAAGCAAGAGGGGAAAAAGTTAACAAGTATAACGTGGGAAAATATGAAGTTCATTTTGGAAGGGAGAACAAAAGAATAGAATATTATTTAAATGGAAAGAAACTGTAGTACACTGCAACACAAAGGACTTGGGGATATTTGCACATGAACCAAATAAAGCTAGCACACAGGTGCAGCAGGAATCAGCAGCTCTAATGGAATGTTGGCCCTTATTTCAAGGAGGTTGGAGTGTAAGAGTAGGGAAGTCTTGCTGCAATTGTACAAGGTGCTGGTGAGATCACATCTAGAGTACGGTGAGTAGTTTTGATCCTCTTAATTTAGGAAAGATATTATTTCATTAGAGGCAGTTCAGAGAAGGCTCACGAGGATGATCCCTGGCATGGAGGGATTGTCTCATGAGCAAAAATTAAACAGGTTAGGACTCTACTCATTGGAATTTAGAAGAATGAGAGGTGATCCATTGACTCATGTAGGATTCTTAAGGAATAAATTGACAGGGCAAATGCTGAGAGGATGTTTCAACTTCATGAGAGAGTCTAGGACTAGGATTAAAGAATAAAGAATCTAAGAATAAAGGGGTGCAAATTTAAGACTGAGATGGAGAGCATTTTCTTCACTCAGAGAGTTGAGACCCTTTGGAACTCCTTGCCACAGACAGCTGTTGCCTCAGAGAGCTGTGGGGCCCACTCATTGTGTACATTTAAGACTAAGATGGATTCTTAATCAGGAGACGAAACAAGTGTTATGGTGAAAGGGCAGGAAAGTGAATGTGAGAAATGTCAGATCAACCATAATCCTATTGTTTGGCAGAAAAGGCTTGAGGGGCCAAACAGCCTACTTCTGTTCCTGTTTCATATGATCTTATGTCAAAAGCCCTTGTTTGTCTGCTGAGTCTGAAGGCCTGTCTAATTATTTGTGTAAAGGATAGACCACTAGTGAGTCTTAACAAGAGGCAATTGTCTTACTCAAGGGGCAGTTTATAGTAATAGGTTCAAGTCACATTGGTAAGTTAGGCTTAATTAGTTAAGACTATCAGGAGTCAGTGTGATGTAAGATATGTACTTAATGTATATTTTCATTTGGATTTTGCACTAGAAGCAGAAAGGTTTGGTCATGGGAAGTGAGGACCAGTACTTATTGCCCATCCCTAGTTGACTTTGACAATCACAGAATCCCTACAGTGTGGAAACAAGCCATTTGGCTCATTGAGTCCACACAAGCCTCCAAAGAGCATCCCACCCAAAACCACACTCCCTGCGCTATGCCTGTAACCCTGCATATCCCATGGCTAATCCACCTAACTTCCACATCCCTGGACACTATGGGCAATTTAGCATGGCCAGTCCACTTAGCCTACACGTCTTTGGACTGTGGGAGGAAACCAGAGCACCTGGAGGAAACTCATGCAGACACGAGAAGAATGTGCTAAACACTGTGCCACCCCAGAAGGAATGTTAAGTTGCCTTCTTGAACCATGAAATTCATTGAGGGGAGTTTAATGATTAACTTGTCAGTATTTCCAGAGCCATTTTGTTTTAAAAAGGCCCGTATGAGAGAGGGAGAGTTGCTGGGAGAGAGATTTACAAAGACACTGAGTAAACATTAAAAAACATTCACTTACTTTTGGGAGAAGAGTCAGTAATTTTTTTGTACTCGTAGGAAAATCCATAGCTTGAAAACCTTTTGCGTATCAGTTTGCAGAATTCCTGGCTGATATGAAACATAAGGAACAGTTCCTTCTGAAGAAAGGAGAAAATTCAAAACAGTTAGAAAATAGGCTACCTGAATGTCAGGGTTTTAATTTGAAAGTTCCAAACCAGAAGTGTTTGGCGAGAAGCCTGAAAGGAATTATTCTATGTTTGAACATCTAAGCTTCGCTCTATGAACACTCAAGGAAGAGGCTATCAAACAAGACTGAGAATTGAAGGAGGCAGTTAAAATCAAATATATGTAAATCTGAGGGAAGGAAATTCTCTCTGGTTGTAACATAATGGTTTTGGAATTGATGGGATTCCATTTTTGAAATGTATCTTCCAAATTGTGTTATTAGTAACTGTTTATTCTATTTTATCTTAATTTCTTTTGCGTTATACATTTTTCTGCAGGTTTGTGTGCTTTTGTTTAAGTGGAAGGCCATTTCATTAAATAAAAATCAAGACAGAAAATGATCTATCAAGTTGGCTTTCAATCTGGGATCCGATTAATCCAGTAATAACATCAGCTGTGATCATAACACCAGAAAAAAATTATCTGTCTCCACGAGAACCTTGTGCTAGAGTGCCTTGTTTTTCCATCCAAAGTCTGTATGACATCAGATTGCATGGAGCTTTATGCAAACTCTTTCAGTAACCATTATCTTTTATAACATGTACAGCTGGTTCTCCTATAACGCAATAGTTGCATTCTTGTGTGACTTTGCGCTGTGGAAAATCCCCATAGAAAATCGCATTATAAGGAAATCGCTGCATGTGCACGGCAGAAAGTTTGCGTTATCCAAACAGTGTCCACTATACATCAATCACATTACAGCTAATTTGTATTAACAAAACATGTGTTATAGCAGAACTACCTGTAACAGATAAGGGTGTCAGGTTTCCTTCCCTCAAGGATGTTAAAGTACCAGACTGGTTTTTACAACAGTCTGGTAGTCAAAGGGTCACCATTATTAACACTGTTTCAGAGATAGTAGGAACTGCAGATGCTGGAGAATCTGAGATAACAAGGTGTAGAGCTGGATGAACACAGCAGGCCAAGCAGCATCAGAGGA